>OU015500.1:17211187-17693687 GCA_907164885.2 Dolomedes plantarius | reverse complement strand
TAGCGTAGAACGTATTTACTTCCCTGAAAACGATACAAGTTTTCAAAGTAATATGTTATTTATTATAATATAACTGACTTCTATACAGATCATAGAAAAAAATAGAAATCTTCTAAATGTAAAATCAAAATTACCCCAAATTGTTTGAGCCCCAACAATTAACAGTTTCCTTGCAACTGCATGGTAAGCGAACTTATCATCTAATGAATACACATTTTGACAGGTTAACGCAAATGTACCAGACACAAAAAGTTCACACACACACACACACACATACAGGGTGAATCTGAACAAGTGGGCAAAACTTTAAGGGGTGATAGAACGCATCTACACGAGTAATATTCGTAATAGAAAGTATGGGCGGAACGCAAACAGCGAGGCGGTAGGAGGCGTTGTAAATGGTACCCGCATGTCACACGTCCTCATTCGTTCCAGCGGCGATTTTCCGTAAATGTTTGGGCAGGGATCCTCCATGACCATTTGGTTGGCCCATACCTCCTGCCACACCGTCTGGAAAGCGAATCGTATCACACATTCCTACGAGAGGTGTTGCCGGAGCTGCAGCGTCCGATTCCAACCCCCATCAGATCGAGAATGTGGTTCCACCACGACGGTGCGCCTGCACACTTCAGCTTGGATGTGCGGAACAATTTAGATGCAACATTCCCTGGGCGATGGATTGGTCGAGGTGGTTCCATAGCTTGGCCACCAAGATCGTCGGATCTCTCGTGTTTGGACTTTTTCCTGTGGGGACATATGAAAAGCCTAATCTACGATACCCCATTGAAACCAATATGGAACTAGTCACCAGGATCGCCGTTGTTGCCGACGATATTCAGGAAATGCTTGGTGTCTACGAAAAAGTGCGTCAGTCCTTATCCCGCAGGTGTGAAGCATGCATTACAGCTGGCGGAAGCTCTTTTGAGCAATTTCTTTGACCATGTAAATCAATTACATTCCTGTTAAGTTTTGCCCACTTGTTCAGATTCACCCTGTATACAGGTGGTTATCAAAATAATGGAAACACCTATCCATATTAGTGATGTTTAATAATGTGCTTCGTATTCCTTAAAAGAAGTCTGGACACTGGTATTTTTTATATAATATAGTGTATTTATTATTCTACTGTCAGGTAGCAGTAATGAAGCCAAGGGCATCATGCTTTTGGGGGGAATAGCGCAAAATATCAAACCTTGAATACCTTCCGAAAAGGGAAAATTGTTGGAGCGAATTTAAATTGGAGTATCTGTTACTGCATCCCCCGGGCTAATGGGCGTTTTTCGAGCTATGGTATCGAAAGTCATGATAGCATACAGAGTGCACGGGAAAACATCATTTGCCATGCAGAATAGTGGACGAAAGGGAAACATGAGTAAAAGAGACGGACGAGGTATAGAAGCGGATTCTGACATGAAGAAAGAAAACAGTTGCAACCAAAATGACCGAAGAGTTCAATCTGCATCTGCATGTTCTGGAATTAACCATTAGAGGTAAAAGGGAACTTCACAAACAAAGTATTTACGGAAGAGAAGCTATTCCCAAACCACTTGTAATAGATGTCAGTACAAAATATCGTCCACAATGGTGCCCTGAGCACAAATCCTGGTCGAGTAATATGTCGAAAAACGGCATTTGGTCCGACGAGTCATTGTTCACACTGTTCTTCGCAACAGGACCTGCGTATATCTGGAGAACACCTAGACAAGCATAAGATTCTGGCTGTCTCATCTCAACTGTCAATCATAGAAGTAGATCTATCAAGGTTTGGGATGGCATCTCATGGCTTTCTTCAGGCCCTATTATAACCCTAAATAGGAGATTGAATGGGAAGGACTATGTCGAAATTTTAGCTTACTACTCCATCCTATTGTGGAAACATTGTTTCTTGCAGGAGAAGGCGTTCTCCAGGATGATTATCCCCCTATACATACAGCTAAATCTATCAAGTATTGGTTTGAAGAGCATGAGAAAGAAGTCAAATATCTTATCTTGCGCTGTACAATCCCCCCCCCCCCCGACTATATATCATCCAGCAACTGTGACCTTTATAAGTGGATAGAACTAGGTACCGATATCCACCAAAGCATCTCTACATGAACTTTCATGATTTTTCCCTGAAGAATGGTATAATATATTCTTAACCACTATTCATGACTTGTATAATTCAATTCCAAGGTAGATCGGGTGGTATTACATGACAAGGATGATCATGCGCCGTATTAATAAAGGTTTTCATGATGTTTCTTAGTATTTCCATTATTTTTATAACCACCTGTATATATATTAATTAATTATAAATGCAATTGCAGTTATTTCGTAAATTTATATAATGAAGAAAAAGTGTTTAATTTTTTTTTCTTCCCTTTTCCGAAACCTTTTTCCGGAAAGTTGTTAAAGACTCTCACATGTGAATCAAACAAATCATTAAATTAACACCAAGTCTACTAATAATGATCCAACTGAATTTGTAGAAACATAATTGGATTCTAATGTATTGCATGTGTCATTAAAAGCACGTGAGAGGTATTCTTTGCTTCAAGTTGTCGAACTTTGATTAAAAACAAGTTAATTTTATTACTCTGATTACTCCGAGAAACTATTTTCTAATGTGGACTAAGCTTATCTGCAAGGAATTCGTCTTTATAAATTGCCCGAGTGAGCAAACATAACTGCTGCGTAATGAACCGATATTAAGCTATTTGTACCTGCGTGATGCATCGTAAATGGTACCCTTGAGGAACGTGTTTCATGTTGTGTTTATCTGGGTGTTTTTTTCTAAAAATTGCGCAAAATGTTATTTGCCTGAAAGATATGCTTTATGCTTTTTTACTTGTTTTAGGAGAGTTCCAAATATGTAATTCACGTAAAATTTAATTACATATCCTTTCTCCGAATGCCGTAATTTTTACCTAAATGTAATTTTGAAGTATTAAACAAATAAGTAATTAGTGTTAAGTAATAAGTAATTAGTGGCGTGAAATACTATGATAATGTGAGAAGCAATATTCATTTTCCGAAATGTTCTTTTTCCAGACTTAGCTAGCAACATATTTAAATCACGCAAATTCTTTTTCAAGAAATTTACAACAAAAGTCCAATGTATACATTACAAGAATTTCCTGAATGCAGCATTTCAAGAACTCAGAAAGGTAAGAATTCTTTAAAAAAGTTTTGTCACATAAATATTTCAAATTATAATTTATTGATATTTCAGTTTCGGAATATTTTACTTTGTTCACCGTGAAGATCTAGGTAGAGGTTTTCTAATGGCACAAGGGAAATTTATTAGGAGTGCTTTTGTGTCTTTTTGAGTGTAAAGGGCGAAATACTCACAAAATGTCTGGACAGGTTTTCACCAAATAATTTATTTTATTCTTCTCATTCTAATTCTTTTTTTTATTTAATTCTTTCTTTTTAAATTCTAATCATTTTTTCCATTTTTTTTTTATCTAAGTTTCTCCTATAATTTAAATGTTTTTCTTCTCTATCAACCAGTCATTTTTTAAAAAAAAGTTTAATGATATACTATAGTATTGACTTTGCATTCTTGTATTTTAAAAGAGAACTGAGGTATTTTTAAAGGTGGTAAATTGTTGAATGAGGCTTAATTTTCCAGATTATTGACCAACACAATAAAGTTGTTAACCTTTCAAGTTTGTATTTTAATGCTTTACAAAAAACTAAATCCATAGAAACTTTATTAAACCTTCACACAAGTAATACTTTCTATTACTCTAGAAAGGGATCAATTGCATACACTCCAAGTTAAGTTGTTTACTTGGAAGGATAGTAAGGAAAGTAAAATTTTGTTTTAATTTTATTCATTTTATAATTAGATATGCTATTTTGCTGAAACTGCAGGTCTAAGTAACAAATATTTTCGTCATTTTCCCAATTCCCCATTTAGAACTGCGCTTTTATCCCCTGAAAGTCACGGGTATACCCTGGTGATAAGCGAATATATAAAATACCTCAAATATGAAAACTGTTGAGAGAGATCCAGTTTTACTGTCCTAAGTCATACATATTTCCGACTTTAAGCTTCACAAAGTCAGTAATCAGCAATTAAAGGCAACTCTGTGAACCAATCAGCTTCTTCACAGAGTTTGTCAAAACTAATGACTAAAACACAACTGCTCGCTATTAAAAATAACACCATTTACGAACCTTTTAAAATGATCTTTCACTTTCACTCTGATTCACTAATTACAATTATATTTAAATTTTCCGTAAAACATGCATTAGAGAAAAGGTCAAATTCAAGAGCTTCCATTAAGAGGAATTTCTGTTGGGAAGTAAAGAAAGATAACTTGTTAACCGAATTCCGTTTACGGGATGTGTATTTAAAAAATATTTAAGTAATTATTTAAATAATGAGTGTCTTTATTATACAAAATTGAAATTTCAATCAACATAACATTAAGCCACCAATGTTTTACTTACAATATATACTTTCATTTAATTCAGCAATCAATACCAAGTATTAAATGAATAAGTCGAAAACACTCGAATAAGTTGGCTTTACATCAAGCTCTTAGATAGCTCAACCCAGATCAATCTCTTGGGATTGTAATCTGTTTGACTTTTATAGCACCCAGATATTATTAACCGTTTACATTTCATCAGTTTCCTGAAAACGGCGAAAGCGCAATGTGTTGATAGAGCAAACTTAAAGCAGAAACCATGCAATGTGATATATGAGATCGGATGCCTCCACTAGAGCATTATGTGAAGTGTGGTGAAGAATTAAGTGATGTGATGTTTGCAAAAATTATAGCAGATTTTTAAGGATTATATATATTTTTTTCTTTTTCATAGTTGGTATTGGGTTGGTAAAAGGATTAGGGTAACCATAATAATTTCACATACATCGGCCGGCTATTTCTTGAATCAAAAGAAATGATTTCCCTATTTTTGTAGATTTCCCATAACACTTTTACTCAATGAAAGCGTCATTTTGATTGGAATAATACTTATTGGTGCATACTTTAAAAATATTGGAAGATTTAACGTTGCTATTAGGAATTATAAAACTTCGCTTAATTCCATAACCTGAAACCAAATTTATGCTTCTTAAACTTCTCCACAAATAATGTCTATTAGGATTTAAAATTCTCTGAGTTCACTGCTTGTTAATAATAAATATTGTTTCTTCATTTCAAATCGTAATTTTTTCAAAATTTAAAAAAAGTGTCATTTTTCGGAAAATACAGTCGAACTCCGTTATAGCGAACCCGGTATATAACGAACTCATGGCTATAACGAACGAAAATTTTGGTCCCGCCGTTTTCCTATTGTACGTAATTAAATTAGTAATGTGTCAGTTTATTGTAATCTATTTTATTCGATTTAATTCATTCATGATAATTTTAAATAGATTTTATCATTTTTAATACATTATTATTCAGTACACATTGCAACTAATGAATTATGCATTTTGTGAACTCTAGCATTTTTCTTAACGGTTCGGATATAGCGAACCACCTGATAAAACGAACAAAACCTTTGGTCCCTTGGAGTTCGTTAGAACGGGGTTCGACTGTACTTGAAAATGATCTGCTTTAACCAATTTTCTGAGAACTTAACATTCAATACTTAATAGTTAACACTAGCTAACAACTTACATTACTACAGAACTTGTTTTAGATATAAATTGTGTTTTCTATATTTTTTATTCTGATTGATGTGCATCAATCATACAAATTTTTATATATTCTGGGTGTTGTGTGTATGTGCTTAAGTACGTATTTTGATTTTTAAATGTTGTTTTCTCTTTCGATTTAACAGCATTTTAATAAAAAAATTAATGTAATTCTTAAATGAGTCATCTTTTATAAACTTATTAGTCATAAAATCATGACTTTAACATAACAACCAGATCAGTGGAAAAAGAACTATTGCTTGGAGTGTGAACCTGTTGTACCTTGGACCAGCAATTTTTTCCTACCTTGGTTGTAAGTCCAAGGTAAAACCTGCTGCTATTTAATTTACATTTTAATTACTCAGATGGCTTCTGGTGTTAAGAGGAGAGACAAAGAAGAGATGGAGAAATCTATACATTTAGTGCTCAAGAAAGAAAGGGCAATTCATGGTACTGATTAAGACTGCAATCTTTCTAAAACTTTTCTACTTAGGGGAGTGAAAAAATTGTTGTAATTTGAATTGAATACATTTTTATATTCCCAAAATAATAATGTGAAACAAGTTTTTACTAACGAAAAGAAACTTTTATCAAAAGAAATACATCAAAAGAGCTGGTCACCTTCATTTTTGGTTCACTTTGAAAATGGTTCGCCAGTCAGACTTGCAATGTGCAAAAGCAAATGGTGAATAAAATAGTAAATCCTTGTAGGAAAATCAAACGGCTGGTGAATTTTGGCTTCACATAACTAGTAAGGAAAATGGGATGATAGATTTGCTGAATAATCTCGAGAGACATGTATCTATTCCTGTGATTCAGGTGGCAAGGTAAAATAATGAACACTCATAAAGTTTCATTCCCACACGAGCCATAAAATTACGCCGCTTGGCCAGTGTGTTTTTGGGGCCTTTTAAGAGCCCAAGAATTATAATACAGCGATTAACGAGTGGAAGATGAGATTAGGTGAAATGGGAAAACATGAAACAATTTATGATATGGCTGAGCTAGTGAGCAAATTGTTTCCTATTGTAGCTAATGTTATTGAAAACAAAGGACTTTAAAATAAATGGTATAAGCCCACTAAATGAAAATATATTTCCGAACCATGATACCCCAAATTCCGCTCTTCAGAAGTGACCCATAGACCTTCCCTGAAGGATCAAGTGATCGACTCTTCTCAACGATCTCCAACTTCTGCATTTCTAACACCATCGGTAAAGAAGTCTCCAGAAGTAGTGAGTCCCTTTTCAAAAGGCTCTCCTAGAGCCAACACCACAAAAGGAAAGAGAAAAAGGAAAATTTTGTATTCTTAGTGATACTCTCAAGAAAACCCGTATTGAATAACAGTTAAAAGTAGTAAAACTCGGAAAAAAAATTGCAAAATAATCGGCTGGAATCTAAAAATATGAAGAAAAGAATAAAAGAAAATTACTTTATTCAGTAAGGATACCTTAGTTTGAATTGTCTGAGTTTGAATCTCAGGAGCAATGTAAATTTAAGAAAGACCGAAAATGGACCGTGAGGACTTTGTTTTAAAGCTCCTTTATCCATGCAACGGCATTGGTTCAATAAGACAGCTGCAGAATATATTTTTGGGGGGGTTGATTTTAGAGCTTACAATTGATAATAATATCGATGTTTTATTTTTATATTTAATTATCATTTGTTTATTGTGCTTATAATAAAGTCTAATTGTTCTTTTTACCTGATTTTTCCCCAGACTCTTAATTCTGGGTTGGGTTAGAGTGAAATTTATACTTTTAATTTGCTTAATGAAAATTAAATTAAGCAGGAACAAGGTACAGCCTATGATGGACCAAACTACAGCTTATCGTTGTACCTTGGTCTTAAAATTCGTTTAATTCTAAAATGTTCAAAAACAGGAAACTAATCCCAATAAAAATTACGAGTTTGGACTAGCCACTAGGCATGACTGTCTCCTGGAATATTTACATCGCTTCAACATTGTTTCTAGTCCTTTCTGCAGACTCTGTGACTTGGGACGGGCCATGAACTGTGAACATTTGTTTCATTGCCCTGCATTTACAAAACGGTCTCTTGTGGACCGTTACTGGGATGCCAGGGAACTTCTGGATTCATAGACTATTTGCTGCAGCTTTTTTCGTTTTTTTGTGTTTCGTTGTTGAGCTTTTTTCAGGCTATAGTTGTCTTTTAATCTGTGACATTGGAAATTAAAAAAAAAATATGATTCTAGGTAAATGTTTTCTAAGATAAGAATATGAAATGTAACCATTTCTAACATTCTCCCATATTAATATATCTTTTCTCTTTAAAAGTGAGTAATAACTAAGGCTGTACTCTCATTTACCAGATGAAAAATTCTAACCTTCTGTGATTACCAGGTTTTATCTTCTGTCAGATTTTGTATGATATCAAATTAAATTCCTTTATTCACCTCAAAACTATTAGTTAATATTAATAATATAGTTATTTAGTTATTTAAATACTATTACCTAATTGCGTGATGAATTTTTAAAGCAGTAAAGACTATATAATTCTTGACTATATTTTACTGGAATTCAATAAATGCATATCAGATGAACTGAATATTATCTTTCTGTCTGTACTAAAATGAATTTTTCATTATATAGGCAGAAGCTCAAATAATTTGTGCTACTAATGTAAAATTCATTAAGTGTCTCACTAATATCTACCTTATTATGTATTAAAATTTTCACAAGATAGTTTTCATTTCGTAGGCAAGTTATGATAATCACAATAAACTATAGGAAATATATCTATGTTTTTATTTATCGAATCGATAGTGTTAAAAACAGCTTTCTGTCGTATGCAGTATCCTTGCTTAGAAAATCTCGATTCCCTGTATTTTAATGATTACAAAAATTGAATCTTTGAAAATGAGATTGCACAATTCGAAAATTCTCAAATATTTTGTTATAACACAGAGTAATTATAATTGGACAAATGTCAAATTTAATTTTCTATTGTGTTGTAGAATTTTTTTTCTTCAGAAATATATCAGAAATATGTACTTCCTTATTTTAAAATTCCCATAAGTATTCCAGAATTCAGCTGCAGAGGAAATTTTTGATAAAATAAAAAATAGAACTTTAAATCCTGTCAACCAAAATTTACCTATCCTGTTGTTAGGAATTGAAAATTCGTGATAATTTAAAAGAGTTTCAAGTTAAAGATGGAATCACAAAGAGAATTTTATATGCAAATACACTATCTGTTATTACGTATGGGAAATTTTAAGCCATAAAACAGGAGTATTAAATAAAAACAATTTAAAAAATAAGTTGCATGCAATAAAGAAATATGCGACAGTTTTTTTCGCCAAGAAATAATTTTGCAATGGATAACAAAAGGCTCGATTTTTAAACAACTGTCAAAAAAAAAAATGGGAATCATCAAAAATTTTTCTATTTTTAGACTGAAAAAACACTTACTTTTTATACGTTAAATCTTTTGTTCCCTGGCTTAATGAGAACAAAACTTTTCATTTTTATTCCGTAGAAGCAATTGAATTAATTGACTCAATTATTAGTTTTTCATTGTACTTTAAATCTGTTGCTTGTTTTAACTGTTTTGTTGACGAAAAAAGGGGCATTTTTTATGCTTGACAGTCATGCAGCTCAGTATTTTTAATGTTTGTATATAAATGTTGACTTAAAATAATAACGATTGATCTGTGTTTTAATTTTCCCTGTAATTTAATCTTAAAAAAAGGATTATAGTCTAGAACATCTTTATTTATTAATTTAATTCATTTTTATTTCTTAATTTATTAATCCAAATAAGTTTCGTATAATATATTTGGATTGCAAGAACTTTTCTTAAGTTGTCGTCTTTAATACCGACTTTTAGAGTTATATCTCGACATTCAAAAACTTTAAGATAAGAGTTTTTGGTTTAGTTTTCTTAATATATGTTGCTTCAGCAACGGGTGACCTGAAAATAATGCATTTTGAAGTAATTTTAGAGTAAGGAAATACTGAACATATTGTGTGGACCTGTTCCATTCACAGATTAACCCATTATTATTTGTAAATATCTCATTTTTACAATGATCCTCTTGCTGCAAAAATAAAATTTAAATATTTAGTGTCATATATGTAAACAGTTAAGTAAAACGAATATTCGTGGTTGTGTGAAGAAAGATATCATTTAGATTATGCATATATGGTAAATAGAGAAGTCCTTGTACCATATTTTGTTTTTGTTTGCAGTAAGTCATCTCCATTTTATCCACTGCGACCAGCAATGTTCCCAGCTTGTCATTTAAAAGATTATGCTTTTTGTTGGCTTAACCAATATTTTCTGTGCACACTGATTTGTATTTTAAACACTGATCTTTTCCTCTCATTGAATTATAGCAACTGAATGATGTCTATCTCACCTTAATTGATGACTTGACGGTAACTGCAATAATGGTAAGAAAATGCTTTAAGTTTTAACGTAAGTTTTTAATGTAAGTTTTTTCCCCACCTGGGGTACTTGCCCTGAAACATCCGTCGAAACAACGTGTTTAATTGTTGGCTTCTTCAAGGAGCCCCATTTATGTCAGTCAACACAGCTTTCGGTGCCACCACAATTTACACGGAGCACCCCCAGGGACGATAAGGCAAAGGTTGTGTGCCTTTAAAATACTTCTTGAAATTCCTAGTTTACATGAATTTTAAGATATGTTAGACCTTTCTTTCACCATGAAAATTCAACCTTTTGCATGTCCGATAAGATTAACGAGGTTACATCAAATTGAAGCGTACTATTAAATTATCTGATAATTTTTTAATCTATGTTTTGCTCCTACCAAGGAAATTATTTTTTGTAACGTATATTGAAAGATTTTTGTCGTCACATTTTAAACTCAATTGCAATACTTTTCCTCCGACACTACTTTAAAATTAAATGTATCATGCTTAAGCTGAAATGAATATTTATAGTTATACACAGACCTGAAAGAGTATGAATAAATTTCTGATTTAAGTTTCATTTATGCAGATTTGCTATGAATTTTCAATTAAAATTGAAACCAATATGGTACTCTACTAAAATACCTCAAGAATATTTTTCAAACCGTACAATTCCCTCGATCTTTCTCTGATTCTCACTGACGTATTAGAAACTAAGGACTAAATGGATAATTTTTTGTACCTGTATTTTGAATTTTGCAAATTATCTCATGCAGTGTTGAATAATTTAACCTTTTTTATAAAATATGCATTTTAAAATGCTGATTTGTTAGAGGTACTTAAAAAGCACTTGAGGAAAAGAAAAAAGGTTTTTAAAGCCTTTAATTGCTACTGGCACCCTGATAGTTGCTTGGAATTTTATTTTTTTTAACTTTCAGTTGGTTATATAATGTTCAATGATTAAGATTTTCATATTGTTAAATATTCATTTTACTGTTACAAGTAATGTATTTGACAAGAAAGAAAATGAAAAAGATAAATAAATTAGAAAAAAAAATATAATTTTATTACATATCTATAATTATAACCTCATAAATTTAGAACGAAATATTTTGCCCTGGTACTATCTTCAGAATTTATTTAAAGAATCATGGAAGAAAATTAAAAAAATAACAGACAATGATAAATTACAGCTTTACTTAAGGGTTCCCTTGAAGGCAATTGAGGATCCTGAAATCCAATATACCCCAACTTATGGCACGTTTGCTTAAATTTCTGTCTCCCCCTTCCTTAAATAAAAAAGAAAAAAAGAAGAAGAAATGAAATCCTAAGTGTCTATAAGGAGGAATTGGGGTAAAAAGAATATATTGCTGTATTTGATTAAATAGAAAAATATTCCAATAACAATCTGAAATAAATAAAAAAAATAGTATTGGTTTTTAAATTTATAAAAAGAATAATTTATCAAATCATATAGCAATGAGGTTAAATCTCTTGTATTAAATCCTCCTTTTAACCCATTTTAATGCTTTTGAGAGTAAATATAACCAATATTTTTACTCTCAAATATTTATTTTATCCCTAAATAAAATATTTATTTTATCCATAAATAAAATAAATATACATATAAGATCCATGTAAGGCATCAGTAGATCAAATATTTATTTAAAGTCAGTATTACATTTTTCCCTTATATTTACACATGAGTATTTTCCCAAGCTTTATTTTATTAATTTTCACACTTATGCCAATAGGTGATATAAAACTTGACACGACTAAAGGGAGGGACATGGCCACCTTAAGTTGATACATCAATTCGCCTCTGATATTATCAATCCCCATTCTAACACATTCGAAATTTACACAAGAACTACCATGGCCATCAGAATGACCTATCATAACACTAGTAGAAAAAGGCATTTCAAAAATTGTTGGTACTTTAAGTGTTTAAATGAAACATTTTAGCTAACAATATAGTCGGCTAAGTTAGTAATTAATGACTTAGTCTTGAATGAGTTAGTAATTAAGACTGAGGTCGTCTGCAGTAGCGAACATGTTTAGTTAGGTGAATTTCATCTCAGTATATTTTATCCCATGTAAGCAGACATATTTTGCATTCTTTTTTTTATTTAAATAACCTTTAACAGCAATATCTTTTCTAAAATCTTTTTAACTTAATTTAATATTTTGAAAAAAATAATTAATTGGAACGATAGACATCGATAGTTTAGCACTCAGTAAAAAGTTAAGTACTGAAAATTTAAAAGTTAGAAAAAATCATCCTATTTATTTAGGCACATTTTATCTTTTGCAAAAGTCAAATTAAAAAATATGCAATTCCTAATATGTGATATTAAAATAAAATATTGAGTAAAAACTGATACACCACCCTAATTATTGTTTATTTTTTCTAAAACAATTCTGCTTAAAATATACATTAAAATATCTAACATATTTTTTGACATGTTAAGAGTATGATAAAAGATCTTTTCCTTCTTATTTTGCCTGTTAAATTTGAAGCTGAAATATTTGAAAGAAACTTTACTGGTTTTTATTTTGCAGTCCATGTCTAAGCCAGCAATTACTGAAACTCCAACCACTATTAAAACAAAATTAAAAGAACAATATTAAATTGCCAGGAATGTTTTGCGTCTCATACAAAATTACCATTCAGCTTGAAAAGCATTTAAAGCGAATAATTTGAACCTTACTTGTGCGAAAACGTCTAAAATGGCTCTTGTTTGAAAACTTTCGTAGATTATAAAATAGTGAGTAACAAATGTCTTGCAAGAGGAAAGACATAAATGGTTTGGTATTTGGAAAATCTGTCTGATACATTTTAGATGAATAATCGTAATTTCACTGATAAAATTAATGAATGGACATACTCATTTCTTAAGAAAATTTAAAATGTAAATAATGGGAAAGGTTACACAGAAACTTTATGTGAAATATCCTTTTGAAATGAACTTCAAAAGTTCAGTTTGAAAAATTAGCATTAGAATGAGAGCATTTGACGCATTAAAAAAAAAATCTTTATTAAAAGAGCATAGCATAAATAGTGTTAAAATATGTCTAGCTTTGTAAGCAAATAACATGAGGCCAGGATATTCAGGACACAAATTGTAAAAAAAATATGCATTGTACTTTATTAGATAAAATAATTACAATATTTATTATTACAACAAAATATAGTTTTAAACGACTGATGTGGACAGGTCTGAAAGGACAGGTCTGAAAAGCAACCGTTATCGTGTAAAAGAAATTGTTTATCTTCCAGAGAATATATATATATATATATATATATATATATATATATATATATATATATATATATATATATATATATATATATATATATATATATATATATATATATATATATATATATATATATATATATACGTTTCAAGCATTACTACTTCCGTTTAGTATAAGACAAGCATTATTTTTTTTGCTTCCTCAATGGATATTCGTTTTAGATTTTTAATATTATTAGGTACCGCACATATATATACATGTAACAAGTACTATTTTATTCATGTCGTTTCAGATTTTGTATTGCTAAAATTATAGCCCTTTCATAGCCTCAGTACGTAAATTATGGGGGAACATTATTATCGGCGATACTTCAAAGGCAATACAGCTCAACACGTGCCATTTCAACTAGAGTTAATTGCATGTGCGTTTTCACTGAGTTTCTGTTTCTGTTCAACATCGCATTTAATTAAAAAATAGTCTATAAAAACGTTGGTTCGTTTAAGCGAAGGAAATCAAGGGAAAAACTTTATTTCTTTTCTACAAACTTTTGAGCTTTTTCAAGTTTTGCTTATATTAGAATTATTTTTGTTTAACATTTTTTCTTAATACTTTGCACGTGTTTGAATTTTAAGAATTTTTATTTGTGACGTATTATTTGACGTAGACATAGGACAAATGAGGGAAGATTGAATTGGACAATTCTTTGTGATTTAATTTTCACAGATAATAATGCACTGAGAGAAATTTCTCGCTTATTTGTGGGTTATGTTAAACGTACTGAAAGAATCGAATAGTTATTAACGCAAAGGATGGGTACATGGTTATATGTACCTAGCGCAGGAATGATTATCTAAAGAAGATTTAAGATAATTAAGTAAAATGATATGATTATTACTATGTATTTTAGACTGATATAATAAACTTCTAACCTTAGTTTTTCTCTGATTTAAAAAGAAATCCCATTATTATGAAAGGGTTTTGGTCTTTAGTGAAAAATAAAAGTTAAAACAATTATCTCTCAGAAATATTACTATAAATTGACTGAAATTTAAAGAAGCAAAACACAAAAGTTTCTTTTCTAGTTTTAAGTGATCATTAATTGTAGCAAAATATGCATTATCATAAAATAGGTAATTTTAAAATGATTTACAAACCTTTGGTCTTTTTGCTTAGATGCTTTCGCGGAGGAAAAGTTAAAGTTATCACGTAAATCCTGTTTAGGTAAATCTTCATAAAAATGAAGTGAACATTTCCTTTTATATAAGGATAAAATTCAAAGTTTGACACTAATACAAAAAAAAGAAGTTAAAAAAATTAAAATAAAATGTAATCTAAATTTGTTTTATATAATATTTTAAAAAATCGAAATAAATTTATAATTTATAGTAATTTTTGTGTATCTAGGAATCGAAGCTTTGTTATAAAATTTAATAATAAAGGATTTTTTGAGTTTGACTTTAGGAATAAAAATATATAAATTAAATATACATACAAATTATGGAAAACGCAGACACAGCGGCAGTACATGGCATAATGCAAAGAATATAAAAGTAAAAATAAATGTTTGTTACGTGAAAATATGACATAAAACAAAAGAAATCGTAGCAAAGAGATTTGTCCTTTAAATGCAAAAATATGTAAATCGGAAACGTTGCCAGCTGTTATGAATCTATGTTTCGAACTTATTATAGATCATTATCATGGCGTAATTGATTTATATTAATGAAACTAAAATTCCGTACCGTTTTCTACGTATATCGTTATTAGTGACCGTGAAACTTAGGTCACTAATAACGATATACGTAGGAGATGAGCGTATACCCTGAATTAGTTGGTGTATATGAGGCGTGTTTGAGGAATTCGAGGGGTATTGGAGGTGTATTTAGTGAATCCAAGGAACCTTTTGACATCTCATTTAAATGCCAACGCAATAATTATCTTTGAAAAGAATTCTTCGATGGATTAGTAGAATTAATAGAGAGAAAGAAAGATACTTTAGAGAGGGATTTGTCTCGTTTATCATAATAATAATATTCAGTCACAATGAATATTCAGTGGTGTAGGATCAAAACAAGCCATCTCCCTCAGACCCCTTTTTTTTGTCAAAGGACAAAGAATTATATCTTATGCATTTCTGAAGATATAAAATTTGAAATTACCTTTAGAAAAATTCCCACATTATTTTTATTAGTAAGCCCTTTACCAAAAATTTTCGCTTTCAACTGATTGAAATACTATAAGAAAAATTCCTGTAATCAATTTTTAAACTTACACTGCATAGTGATGCATATGTTAATAAATTGAAATTTCACCCTATACTAAATCTACGAAAAACGAATTTGCATTTATTACGTACTGGCTCATATATGAATCAATCCTTTTATCCATTTCATTCTGATTTTCTTCACTAGATGGGAGTAATAGAGTATTATATCTTTGAGAATAAACTTTATTTGGGTGTTGCACGTGTTCATCATTTTGCTATATTAACATTATACATCATGCTTGTATTTTTTAAAGCTGAAACCAAGTAATTTTTTGTTAGTTGATCAAGGTATGTAGTTTCAATTTTATATCATTATTTTTCTTTAAAAAAATTGAGTTTTAAAACTATTTTTTATGATTGATTCCAATATGCATCAGCATGCATATGGCCTAATTTTAAAGTAACATACTACTTTTTTGTTTCTACATTTATTCCCAAAATTATTTAGACCTAAGACACCAATAACCTGAAGTATGCATAAAAAAATTTTAATTAATGTATAGTGATTCATATATGCATCAAACACAATTTTTCGAGAAAAACTATAAAAAAAATTCAAAAAGAATTTTTTAAATATTTTTTATACATTGTCTAGGCCCAAATATATGTGTGAAAAAATATAGCTGTAAAAGAAAAAAGACTATGCAACGCTGTGTCCATGTTAAAGAAAATAGAGATTGCTAGTTTTGATCCTACACCACTGATATTTAGGTGAATATGTACTTAACAATGGGAGTATTATTTGGCTTTCGACACTTTTTTTAAGTAATTGGCAAATCAGTTACGTAACTGAGAAATCCGAATAAATCATTTAGAATTTTATATTATTTAATTGAAATTCAAATGAAGAATTCAATTACTTACATTCTAACAAGTAAATTAAATGCAAAACGAGACTTTCCAGTAAAATATTTTAGAGCATCGAAGAATATTGAATCGTTATATAAGGTTCATAGACATTCCTTGTGGTAAAATATTGAAATGATACAAGTTTGAATCATTATTCATACATATCGTTATTTAGGAATAATTATTTTATTAACTGGAATATAAAATAATCCCCCTTATTTTCAATTAGAGTTTTAAAATTATGCCATATTTAACAATTGTTAAGGCCATAAACTACCAAAACAGCAAATTTATCTAACAGAATCGAAGAATATTGAATCGTTATAGCAGGTTTTTAAACGTTCATTGTGGTATATTTAAAATACTGAATTGTTAATTGTGAATTATTATTCATACATATCATTATTAAGGAATAATTAATAATTTATTAAATATAATATAAAATAATCCAAATTATTTTTAATTACAGTTTTACAATGCATGTCATATTTAACAATTTTTAAGGTTATAAACTATAAAAAAACAGCAAATTGATCTAGTGACCAAGTCAGAATATAACGGATGGGATTTCTTCATTGAATGTGACCATCTGAGAACATAAACATGTTTTTGGCAGGTTGATGATACATTGTCTTTATGGATTTTTCAAGTAGAAACTGTAAATTTACCAGCAGAAATAAAAACAAGAGAGCCAGTATGTTTCAAAATAGCATCTGAATATCGAAGTTCAAGGGCCAAATTTTTTTAGATGAATAGGATTTTTGCAGTTTAAGATACCGTACTAAATAAGCACAAAGAAGACTCGTGAAAGGTTACGTTTCACTTATCCTTTTTCTAAAATGAAGAAAAGCTCTTCTTGTAAGTGATCCATCGAAGAATTCCGAATGCAAAATACTTCAGACAATAGAGTCTTTTTATTCTAACTTTCTTACAATTTTGTGAATATTTTAATACATAATGAAAATACAATACAAAATAGCATCAATATTCAGTATTTATTATTACACTGTTATAATTAAATAAAAGAAGGAGTATTATAATCTAGTAATTGTTTATGTGTTTAACACACCAAGTCTAGATGTCTTTCTGCAGAGAATGAAAATAAAAGAGACTGTGAAGAGTACATGCACATTGTAACCTAATTGTATGGAATATCTTTTGTAAAATAGACCATGATTTGCATTAACACATGTATTGCCTTAGCGCAGTTGAATGCGCCCATCCATATCAAGTTAGTTTGTGTCAGACGCTCTGTGCAAAAATTTCCTTGAGATTTATCCCTTTACTTATAGTTTTGTAGTTTCTGATCCTTTAAAATAACAAGAAAAACAGGAACTCATGCGAATATCCTTTGTAAGAGCCTTTTCCGCCATAATTACAAAATGTTCAAGGATTGAATGCTAGTCTGGAATCACTAGTCTAGAATCACAAAGGTCCGTTCATTGTCCAATTCTTCAGCCAAAAATGCAAAGAAAAGCTGTGATATAATTTTCCAGTCCCAGAATGATTGTGCCAGGTAATGCGAATAGCAGTAAAGGCTCCTACTTGAAAGGTACAATCCTGTACAATAGCCAGAGAAAGTTGTTAAGGGAGTAAGTGCACACAGTAAGGGAAGAAAAGATAAATAAAGGTTCCTTTCTGAATTCCTGGTAATAGTGGGTAAAGTGCTAAATTTCGAGAAGAACCCTGTGACACCCATTCTTCTTCTATACAGACATTTTTTGACTTACGTCTATGACAATATTCTGGCCTCATGTAAAAAAAGAATTTAAAAGTAAAAAAAGAATTTAAAAGTAAAAAAAAGACCTTTCAACTGTTTATTTTAAGAGATGGAGACTACCCGTAACTCTGATTTTTTTTCTCTCTATCAAAGGTCGTTTTGTGAGAATTTGCTTTGTGAGAGTACAATATATGGGAAAAGTAGTCTCTGTATTTCAAAATATCTATGTATATTTACGTAGAATTTTCTTTTAAAGAGAAAATAAGTGTATTGCGGAAAAAAGCACAGTATATTTCTATGCAGCATACTAAACTATTTCCCCGAGACGTAGTCCATCCGACGAATTCGAAATATGGCAAACATGATTATAGTCGAAAATAGAAGATTGTATTCGAATTCTCTTTAGAAAGCTACGTTACACATGTTCAAACATCAATCATTTAAACGATCAAAATACCCCTGAGTGTTAGTTTTTCTTGAATGAGTGAGTCCTCCTCGATAGTGTATTAGTCAGATTTTCGTTCGGAGGAACAGCTCTAAAAGTTTTAAAAATTCAGTGAGGATAGCTAGATTGATAAAGAAAGTTTGTTTGTAAAGAGTCTATTTCGTGCTAAGTTTACATTAAAAGAAAACAGGTAAAATTCAGAACAACTTGTTAAAGTTTACCAGAACGGCATATTAGAATCCCTTTTTAGTACCAGAGTATAGCGAAATCTTTCCTAGAACTTATTTTCCTTTTTATTCGAAGTGTTACATTTTAAACATAATTACTAGTACTGAAATATATAAACTATAGAATATACTTTTTTCTGTATGTTTAAATTCGAGGATATGAAATTAAACCCTTGGGTTGTACCCAGTGGTGGGATTCAGCCGGTTTGCACCGGTTCTGTAGAACCGATACGTAATTTAGGTATCAGTTCTACAGAACCGGTGCGAACTGGCTGAATCGCACTACTGATTAGGACAGAACCTGTCGTTAATTTATTTGAATCCCAATTACTGGTTGTACCCTATATATTAAAACATATTTTTTTCACTTGTTATTAAAACAATATTCTTACAGAAAAATAATTTAATTTGCCACTTTTGATTAAATTAGTACAGTTGTTTTGTATTGTATAAAATACCTGATATGATAGTTTTATGATCACCTTATGCGAAGTTTTTATAAACGGTAAGCAGACTCCATTGCGTTTGTAAAGAAACCTATTCAATTAACAAAGCATTCTGTGATAGTTATTATTACAACAGAAAATGACTTAAAAACTATAACAGCTTCTAAGCATATTCCTGAAAGCAACATTCCGTCTTAGAGATTGGCTATCAGTGTATGCAAAATAGGTCTAGTATAGTAACCATTTCGTACAAATTGAACTTCTAAGGTGTCATGATATATGAGCTTACACATTCCAAAATGTCGTGCCAAAGGCAGCATTTACTCGCAGTTGGCATTTTTGCAAATATTTTCCAAGGGTACGAGACAAGGTCATAAGAATTCGTTGGTTCAAATAAACTTAGTATCCAGTCTAGCAGTTAGATACTGTTTCGACAATACGTAGCAACGCTGAATAATACAACACGTAGCAACGATGCTCAACGTATAGGTTAGTAATATTTTAAAGAAACATTGCGTCTTCTGGAGGATTAAAATTGGCTTCGGAATGTAGGAACTGATGTAGAGAAAATTGATTCGTACCATTGTCGGGGGACATTCTTTGTAGAGGCAGCCAAATTATCACTACCCGATTACCCATAATACTCTATTGAGAATGAGCACTTAACTTTTTGGTTCACAGATATTTAGCAGCATTCTCCATTCTGCTGACTGATAATATTCAATAAAATATCCTCGTAGAAAACTATTTGTAAGTTTGACTTGCGATTAAATCGTCAACAACCATTAAACATTTGTTTACAATAGGTGGTCTCAGCTGTTGTTAGTTTGCTCAGTTAGTTTCAACAAGAAATTTTTCATAAACTTGGCGTGGTTGATGTCATATCGATTGTTGCTTTTTGTTCTTCAAGTTAGACATTGATCCAAGAGTTTACTCACCAAATCTGCAACTTTCAGTTTTACACTAGGTTCTTATACCAGCACAAGGCTGAGCAAAATTCCATTGTACTGGGCAGTAATTCTTCATGGTACTACCTTCTCGCATTCAGACAGGATATAATAGATTTCCATCTTAGTTCTGCTGGTTCGTATACCCCCCTGCAGGCATAAATATTTGTAGCCGTTCCGAATCAACTTCGTATGTTCCGGTCAAACTTACTATTGTTTAGCAAATGTTGACCGTATCACTTTCTGTCAACCAACCAACCTCTTTATGTCTGAGGAACATTTTGATATCAGCCTCTTTTATGAATACTATGGATATCAATTTATACTTAGCCCTAACAAATACAGTTTTTTAAGGCAGAATTTTGATCAGGGAAAATTAATTTTTTTGCAATGTAATTTTAAATTTTGCTATTTACTTAACTCTCCGATAATTACTAACGAAAGTAAATGAAATGGAAAATGCGTAATTGAATGCTTCATATTTAATGACGAATTCAATAATATCGTTACCGTTTTCCTTTCTTAAATACTCTTAAAAAACAATTAATTGCAAAGTGATTTAATTTCGCTTACGAGAAAGTTTGTAGGCTGTTTATACATTCAGAAAAAAAGACTGACGAAATATGCTCTCTACACTAGGAAACATATTTAATGTTAATAAAAATTAGCTATCAAATTATGTATAGCTAAAATGTGCAAAGGTTGATTCAAGATTAATTTAAATTTAAGACAGTTAAGTTTTATTGAAAATTTCGAGGAGATGGTAAAATTAAATTGTGTATGGCTTTTAGCCATATATTCCACTAATTATCTTCCTTCTCAACGTTTACGCATAATAAAAAGTTACAAACCGCAGATTTATGAATGGAACGACGACGGAAGTTGCATAATTGCGCAAAACAATTTAATAATTAACTATTTCATATTCTCTTTTCAAATTTAATTAATCCGTAGTGATATAACAACGAATTTGACAAAAATATTTTAAAAGAACATGCATTTACATCGTACAATGATAAAATATTTCAAATAATCTAACGAGGGCATGATAAACAAGACTGAAACGTCTTCAAAGCAATATTACTTAGTTTTAATTAAGGGAATTTTGTAGCATACAGGCTATTAATGTACCGCATTTTGCATCAACTTAAATATCTGATTATTACATTACAAATGTGTTACTTTTTTTATCTCATTCATATATACCTATATTTATGGGGTAATTAAAGAAATGCAAATGAAATTAAAACTGAAATAAAATCAACCTTTATCGCACACATTTTCTTGAGCTAATGAACAAATCGTAAGTAACCGTAAAGTAACTGTAAAAGTTTCAAAATGAGAGTAATTGCTTGTTTACAAACTGTTCTGTGGAAATGGCACTGAAATGGAAGGCCGAGGAAAGCAAAATAAGACAGTTAATTATTTCTCTCTCCATGTCTTTCCCTTTCGGTGCTTTCATTCTAATTCAGTTTGAGTAATTTGTTTCCTTTGGGATATGAATTATTTGATCCAAATCATACCATATTTTTTGCTCATGAGGAAATTCCACTGTGGAACAAGATCCTACAGACTATGTGATTTAAATGTATAGAACTTATTACATCCTATGCCCTACAGACCGAAGATATGTAAAAAAAAATCCATCATCTATACATATTTTTCCTTTGTACATTCCTAGCCAAATACGCATAAAATATAACGAAGTAACAAAATTTAAGAGGCATTTAACTCTTGACAGTAGTTCAGTACTGTTAAAGTTTTCCTGAAAATACTTTTCAATGAAATACTTTTTATGCATAAACTTGAAGAAATATTAATGTATCATCTTTTGTAGCAGCTTAACTTCAGAGCTAACAAAAACTTTGATGAAAGACTTTGTAATATCATTTGGACTTCCACTGGCTATACGAATCGGGCAAATAATGACCAAAAGCATCAGATTGACTTGATTTGACAGACTGAGTGCCGCCTTTTAAAGTAACTATAAAGTAACCTTACTTACGGTGTAGTGATGGACACGACTTTTAAAGGTAGCTTTCCTTAAACTAGGATTATGAGTGGGAATTCATAATAATGGCAATAATGAAAACTAATCATTATGTAATTTAAAATAATAGTTATCCGTATTAATTAAATTATTAATATTTAATATGAAATATAAAGCTATTAATTTATTACTCAGTAACATCGTAAAAAAAGCCAAAGCCATTTACTTAGAGAAAAGAGAGAACGCGTAAAATTTCTGGTTGGGAATGTACTTGTTTTGTTTATTGGCCTGACGTGTTATTATTTTAAGTTTATCCGTCCCCGATTAAAAGTGCTCGCACGTTCAATTAGCTCGCTTGTTGGAAAAGAAAAGAATTATGATGCATTTCCTTGTAATATACAGCCTTATTTCAGAAGGGCATACTACTTCCTAAATTTTAAAATCAGTGTTGATTGGAAATTTTTCTTTAAATTTCCTGTCGATAAAATTACGGCTTCACGCACCGTTATTGCTTTTGCAGCCTGTCTGAAATTCGCAGTTTCATCTTTCAAGGTGTTTGGATAAGCAAATTCAAAGTAAGTCCATTCATCAAACCACCAATACTCCCATGAAACCAATACCTCACGCTTGAAGATTAATTCCCCACTATCCGACCATTAAATTAATCGAATTTTCACCAAACTGCTGCCACAGTGATAGAAACACGTAATTATTCAAAAAATCATCAGAGTCTCAGTTTTGAGGTTATTCTTGTTATTAGAATTACCATATGGAACCCATAAAAACTCGTCTGTACTCTCATGCTTATTCCTCGAAACTCGAGATTTGGCACAATACATGGGGTTACCTGGGGTCATAAAGATATGCCAACAAAAATAATTGGAGCAAATTCGGTCATCGGACTGCTGTGTGTTAAGACAGGTTCGTCTCTCCATGATATGCTTTATCATTGTCCAGGGATTCATTGAAGACGAACTTTGAACTAATCACTATCAGACGCTTGGTATTGATTGCACTGATGTTTATCTTCTCTATTAATTCAAGATATTTAGTATGAGTGTTTTATATAAATCACTTAATGTCAACTCATACATACGATGAAAAAAATAGCAAAGTATGTAAATTAAACATAATATCTAATAATTTGAAATTAGATACGCATTAATTAGTAATGAATATATTAAGTGGCATTAAAATAAAGTACACTAATAATAATGATATATATATATATATATATATATATATATATATATATATATATATATATATATATATATATATATATATATATATATATATATATATATATATATATATATATATATATATATATATATATATATATATAAATTAAATAAAGTAAGTAAATTAAAAAAGATATAATTTTTAGTTTTACTATGTTATGTTATCGAAAATTAGTGTTCATTTTAAAATTCTTGCATTTATTTACTATTTGTATAAACAAAAAGTTAAATTATTAGCTATAAATAAAAAATATAAATGGAATTTTATCAGTAATAAATTTTAATGTCTGGAATCAGTGAAATATATTCATTACGGGAGTAGGAGAGCACAAGTATTTTGGTCACTTATAACCAACAGTTTAAACGCTATGACCCACCCTCTTTTATCAATCAAAATTGGAGTTGAAAATTCTTAAAATATATGAAATGCATCGAATAACTTTGAAATAATTGCATTTTGAACTATGGGAATACATGCATATTGTGTATTAGGCATATTTAATAAAATTTTTTTTTCAGTCGCAAGCAGAAATTTAATCTATCCGAATTCACATATTGAAAATAGCTTTATAAGATGAAAACAAAGTACGAGTATCCTTTTAGAGGATGACATTTATGTCAAGGTTAATTTAATTTCTGCTGACTATAAATAAATTTAGCTTCAGTTTATCTGAATTTGAGTAAAACAGAAGCTTCTCTATTTTTATCGTTTTTCAAAGTCTGCTTTCCTTTTTAATAGCGAAAAACGATTTAACCTTTTTAGTGTCGATTCAAGATGACTAATATTGTTTATTACAGAACAGTCTTACAGTCAAATCTGAAAATAAGTTAATAGATATTTCTAGTGTAGGATTAAAAACAAGTATTCTACATCATAGCTTTTCATTTTTCTGTAAAATACAAAGAACTATATCTTATACATTTTTTAAGGTATAAATTTGAAATTACATGTAGAAAATGTCCCAGATTATTGCTTATTAGTAATGTTGTAACGACTTTTTTTTCTGCTGTAGAAATATTTGTAAATGCCTTGCAGTCCCTCTTCCCACCCATTGCTTTCGATTTCTGGAGTGGCTTTGTCGCAGTGTGTGGTGGCCTGGGGCAATCGCTTTGGCCACATGTCTCGAACATTTGCTGCCGTCTTTCAGATCCTGGTCATTATTAATTCTTCTTGACGGACCCCACTTGTGGGTGGAAGTTTTGGGGGACTGTCTGCTAACCTGGCGGGATCAGCACTACCGATAATTATGTCCCAGTCATTAGGGATATGACTGTTGGCCAACTTTTCTTGGCAAGTTTTGTTTTTGCTGATGGTTTTCTGGAGGCACACATTTTCTGACAACCCTTACTTTATAAGGGCTGACCACAGCCGAATCGAGGGGGTTTGTTAGAGTCTTTTTTTGGATGACGACTTTTTCACAAGCTAAGGTAGTCTGTTCGTTGTATTAGTTGTACGAATAAAGATACTTGAAAACGACTTCAACGTGGTAATTTGTGGCTCCGGATGATTGCACTGAAGAACTGGTTTTTCTTTCCGCTAAACACAATGCAATGTAAAACGAAAGAGATGAGTAATGTCGACGTAACAGTAAGCTCTATTCCAAAAATTTTCGCTTTTAACTGGTTTAAATACTATAAAAGTATCATTTACTTGGTTTTGAAAAAAATGAAGATTGTTAGTTTTGATCCTACACCACTCTATTAATCATGATAAAATTCAAATGCGCTGTGGAAAAGAGGGAATTTCATTATTTTAAAGTGAAATTTCACTTTAAAAGGTTTTTATGGATACTGAAGTGATCGTAAAAATAATCAATTTCTTTTTAGAATAACTGGAAGTTTAGAAAACTTTGCCTTCTTGAACACTTATACATTTAATGAGAGTTTCAAAAACATTTTTTTTATCTACATTGGCTTTTATTTTGCATGTATTTTTATGATACCAGGATTGATAACTGTATAATGTAATTTATAGATCCAAAGCAATTATTTTCAGTAGCTTTTGATATTTGCCATTTATTATTTAACGTCTTTCCAATCAGTACCAAATAAGCTAAAAATATTTAATATATGTCAGCCTATGTAACGTGATCACATATTCAATGTTGAAAACACAACACCAAGCGAATATTGATAAATAAAAGCGGAACTTTATGAATACTTCGATTTCTTGTATCAGTGGTACTTTTAAATACAGACGGGTTTCAAATCTCATGCCATAAGGGATTCCAAATACAAAAACATTATATTCCTCTCACAATAATATTTTTAACTACTATTAAACCCTAATACCAGATGAAATGAAGTTTGAGTGAATAATCCCATTAATCGGATTCTAAAATCAGATTTCTAGACAACATTTCTTTAGTGGGGGGATCCAGACGCTGTCAAATTGAAAAATTGGGGATTAGGAATTTTAAGAATTACGAAAGGGAAAGAGTATCTTAAAATCCTTTTGAGAGTATTGTGTGTATATGCGACTTACCCATGAATGTACAATGGACATATTTACAGTCTTCTAAAACTGTTAAAATATGATTGTTTCTATCGCATTCCATTTGCAATTTGCTTTTTTTTTGCAAACTAACCAGATATTTTCCATTATGACTTTTCCCGAGTAATTATGCATAAAGTATTCAGTCAATCATTATATATATATATATATATATATATATATATATATATATATATATATATACATATATATGTGATAATAATCACATTTGGGAATTTTAACACAAGGGAATTGATGCGTAGAACTTATCGGAGATGCAGTCGGCACGAGGGTGTGATGCAGTCGGGCGAAGTGTTGATCCAGGGAAGCACTTACGAAATTTAGGAGAGAAACAAATATGGAAGAAGAACACACCTTTCACACGATATCCATGAAATCACCTTTTTATTCAACTATGAAGCATCGCGAAAGCTGCAGTGGCCACTGGACTTGCCCTGACTGGGCGCGGATTACATTACAAGGTTAAGACAGGAGCGGACAGCAGGTCCGACAGCAACGAGAGTTAGACACGAAAAGTCTTCCGTTCACGCAAATAGTAAATGAGTGTTTCGCGATATTGACGCCAGAGGGCCTAAACTACTTTATTTTTAATTGGGCGCCTTTAGGTTCGTGGAGTTTACTTGCCCACTTCGGTTCCCGGGGATTACTTTATTGCTAGATCCTGCGCTTGTTAGATCTGCGACCTATTGAGCTGGGTGCAGAATAAGTGGCCATAAAGTTCTTGTAAAGTGTGGTTTTGACGTTATAGAAGGCATAAATCCAGAGTGGTTCGGGGGCTCTTAAAAATTTTTGACATTACACTGACATTCGGAATCTCATAAACTTTATACTGACATTCGGAATCTCATAAACTTTGAACACTCATATCTGGGGATGTTACTGAGTTCAGATATTTCACATGCCTGCTTAATGATCTGCAGGGCTACGATAAATTATCTTATTTTACTTTTAGGTGGAAATTTCGGAAAAGGGGTCGTGCTTTATTAACAAGAGAATATACTTTAAAGTAAAGTAATTTACGAAGACGCGTTTTCTTGTTACATATATATATATAATTAATATGCATGTAATATTCTAAGAACGCCAATATATCTTTCAATTTCTTTTACCACCAAGATTGACAATTTCACTTTATTTATTTTATCGTATCAGATCACCCGAAACTGCAGAGATCTGAAAATTTTCATTGGAAAAGTACTACCGTGCTTTAAAAGCTTAAGAATTGTTTAATTTTGTGATTCAATTCAAAATCATCAAACAGTTAGAAACATCATCCATATGATTTAATTTTAAGTATCAAAATATGTGTATGTAATGGGGATATCGAAGGATTTATAAATTATTCTTTGAAACGCATATTAATTTCCTTATAAAAGTCTAAAATGATTAGATAAATATTATATTAAAAAATTACGCATTTCCACGTGAATTAAAATACATTTAAGTGTCTCAGAATATTTAAATTGTATCCTCCGTCAGATTTTAAAAACGGCATTAAAATTAAAAAGAATAAAATTCAATAATGTTACACTTCATATAAGAAAATGAGTAGTAATGTTATTTGAAAAATATTATTAATAGAGGTTTCAACAGAATTTTCTCAAAGAAATATTAAAAGGAATGTAAATTTCATATTTTAATTTTGAAACTTTATCCAACTTTTGAAGGCCTAAATATTTATACTAAAGCAGTCAGTCATATATATCTTGCCTTCCAAAATTACATTTAAAATAAGAAAATATTTTTTTTTCACAAAGCGAAACAGAAATTTCAAATTTTTATGCAAAAATGTAGTCAGAACTTGATGTAATTGGTAACGTGAAAAGTTTTCAATATGTTGACTTCACTCGTATTAGAAAAAGAAACATTAAAACGTAAATTCGCCTCAAAGAAATTTAAAGTTATTAGACTAGCATTCAAATGTTCAGTATAAAAAGTTTTCTGAAGATAAAATTATTACTTTAAGTGAAATCATTAGTTTATCTAGTAATGTTCAGATAAATTCTGCTAAAAATATATTCTACTTCTTATAGTTTATTTTTTAATTTTAATTGCAGTCACTCAACTTATTTCTAGTTAGTGCGTTAAAGTAGCAAACAAAAAAAAGTAGTCATAAGTACTATTATAAGCTATGATGATCATCTTTGTCTAAAAAATACAATTGAATAGTAGTATTAATGTGTATTTCTTTACAGACTTTCTTTTAAAGATGTAAAGTTTATGAATGCTCTCTTTTTAGCCGGCAATAATATGAGAAATCAATATCGATTAAAATATTAAAAGTTTTAAAAGAATTTTTACTTTTCATCGAGTTTCTCTTAAAAGTTGAGGGCTACGTAAGACTTTTCATGCTTTTTTTTTTAGAAACATTGCAAAATCATGCATCAGTAGATATTGTATATAGATATTATCAGATCGATAGGTACTCACAGATAATTTATATCTTGACATTTAAGTTTTAAACTGTCTGTTGTAGAATAAAAATGTGTTTTTTCTGTTCCTTTAAAAGGTTTTTTCAATCATGAAAAGCAAACTAATCATTTTTATGTTAACATATAAATATCATCAATCATTAATACTGCAAATATGTAGTGTCATATATTCTCCCTATTCTTTAGGATGCTTTTTGTCCAAGACAAAGATATATAAGTATACAGGAAATTGAAAAAGTATATATCTATTCATAACGTGTATGTTGTTTCTTATACTGCTTCTTAGATAAAATTACAAGAGAAATTTTTACTTTCTGAAGCTTCATTAAGTCTTTTCGGCTCAAAGAATCACAGTTAAATTAAACTAAATTCATATAAATTGAGATTGATTTAATTAGAGGGATTAAAATAACCGTTTTAATTTAATTTAAATTTAAAGAATTCAGAGGGAATTAATATTTGAAAGCTTATTTACAATAACACAAAAATTATTTTAAGTTATCTAATTTAATAGTTGGCGGTCTTTAGGTATTTAAAAAAATAATGCTAATATTTGTAATATCTTTTGAATTAAGAGATACAAGAACTTTTACGAAAAACTATTAAACATTTGCCTACATATTTAAAAAGGCAAAGATATATATCTCACTTTAATTGGTATGCTAACGAGACTTATTAAATCAAATATTTATATGCTTTCATATAGTAAAGTTTTCAAAATCAGGCTATATATTTGCATACATTATTGTAAGTATGATATTAATCCACGGTAAAATTTATGGACTTTATTTGTAAATCTAAGCAAATTGAGATTTTAATTGACTATTTATGAAAATAAAATTACTTTAACTGTTGCCTTCACAAAATATTTGAAAAAAAAACCGAACTACAAAATATTTGAAAAAAATTGACCCTGTGTCAATCTTTTTTATTGTTCATTTGTTTTATGTATTTACTCAAAGTACTAAGTTTGTTAGCTTATATAAAATAAAATATATATTCATTTTTATTCTCTTTGTAAAGAGCATTTTTTTAAAAATGAAACTTTCAAATGAACTTTCTACGTTATGTAACTCTGGCTGCGCGTGGCTTTAGGGGGAAATCTAATAGCTTATTTTGGTTATTAGTCCCAGGTCAAAATCAGGTTGAGAGGAATTATTATATTGCGATAATATAAAAGAATTTTGAATAGGCGTTTCCTTTAATGGTTATAAAAAGTTATCGTTTAATATATCTATATATATAAAAGAGCTTGTCTGTTTGTTTGTCCGCTATAGAACCATAGACTGTTTCACTCACAGAGACCAAATTCTGCACAGTTAATGTTTAGGACCCGAGAAACTTAAATCAGCAAAAACGATGTTTGGGTCTCAATTAGTTTTTTATAAATTATTTTTTTAAGGATTTTTTGTGCCCGTAAGAGGTGCGAGGTACCCCCTGTGGATACAGGCGTTCAGTGAAATACGAACCTATCCCTCTTCCCCCTCGCGGGAGAAGAGGGGTGCGCGGGGGGGGGAGGAGAGATTCATGGTAATAACCTTTGGCCTTGCCTGACTAACTGACAGATAACGTACAGTCCAAACCGTTGGACATAAAGAGCTGAAATTTTGCATGGTGATTCTTCTATAGTGGAGTTTATAGTGGAGAGGTAAACAGAGAAAGATTTTTGAAAAATTCTTCTTCGATTTTTTAAAATTAAATTTTTAAGCTGTTTTTCTAATTTTTTTAAGTTTGCATTTAAAATGATAATCCGAGTTTTATAAAATTTATATCACAAGAAATATCATAAAAATTCCTTTAAAACGAAATCTTTTTCGAATCTTTACCTACCTCTCTTTTCTGATTTTTGGTGAATTTTTAAAGATTAATTTTTAGAATGCAATTTATGAAATGCTGATTACGTGGTTTTTTTTCTTTTCGTGATACATTAAATTAATTTTGCGTTACGTGCATAACAACGAAATAAATTGACAAAAGAAATATTAAAATATGGTAAAAGATAAAATTTAACCACTAGACTAACTGAGATGGGAGTTTTTTAAGAATGCACTTCAAATTAGTATGTTTTAACACAAATTTCCCGGCTCTGCTTTTTGTCCTTTGTTATTTGCAGTTTTTCTCATCGCCTGAACCGATTTACAATTTGCTTTTTCTACGGTTTTTGGCCTTAGGAAAATTAAAAATCGAATTCCAATTCGTTTTTTAACGGTTTTTGGCCTTAAGAAAATTAAAAATCGAATTTCAATTCGCTTTTTCAACGGTTTTTGGCCTTGGGAAAATTAAAAACCGATACGGTTTTTGGCCTGTCGACAATAAAAAACCGAATCACCAAAGTAAGGAAAATAGGCTTCATGTGAAATCGCGCCCTACTTTAAATAAATAAAGGGGATAATGCATCTTGCACTTTACCTCTTGGGTGATGTGGAAAAAAGTGCGTCTCTTGGGTGTTGTGGAACAAACTGAGCTTTTAAGGGAAAAATAAATAATAAAGGCAAATGTAAATTATAAAACTTATTTCTAATTAAACAGTGGATCAAACAAATCTAATTAAATTTAATTAAACAGTATCTAACAAATATAATTAAGCAGTAAACTTATTCAATCCAAACGTGCGAATCACTCAACACTGTGTTATTAATTCTCAATAAAATCAGACGTATAATCAGACGAAGGTCCGCAAGCTCAAAGTTCCTTTCTTTCTTATTGTTTGTATATCATTTCAGTAGAAACGCGCTAAGCGCAATTTGTCTAGCCAGATGAAAATGAAGAGCGGGGGGTGCAGCCCAGTATATTTTGATGGAATGCATCAAATTTTTTATATCTATATATCTACCCGGGCATCGCCGGGCAATAATGCTAGCATATATATATATATATATATATATATATATATATATATATATATATATATATATATATATATATGTATATATATATATATATATATGTATATATATATATATATATATATATATATATGTATATATATATATATATATTATATATATATATTATATATATATTATATATATATATTATATATATATATATATATATATATATATATATATATATATATATATATATATATATATAATATATATATATATATATATATATATATATATATATATATATATATATATATACATAAATGTAGCATATTTTCAAAATTTGATATTTCTATATATACTAAAAATTTGAAATTTTCCTTAAACAATAACATATCTCATCTAATATATCTCATATATCTCATCATGCAAATACATCTTCAGAACCAACAAAAATTTTACTTATTGTTTCAAATTTAGTCTAAAATTATTCTAAGGCACATGTATAAATTTGAGTAGCTTCAAATATTTAAGGTAATTTTAATGGGCAGTATTTATTTTTAATAGGGAAAACAAATGTTTGTCATCCATAATACCTTATGCTTATTAGGTTAATTTTTACTGAAACGAGACAGAAATCAACATTTTTCAGTTAACAATGAAAAATGTATGCGTCTGTTTTAAATGAAATCTTTTGATTAAGCTAAGTTTAAAAATGTTTGCATTTATTTTAATACACTGACGTGTAAATATACCCTCATTAAACATCTTCATTTAACTTTAAGTGATCATTAATTTCACTTACAAAAGGAATTACAGCAATCACATTTGGAGTAACTGTTGATATAGTTTTATCAAGGATATGAAAATAATACTTAATTCATTTACACCAGATGCAAAATGAAATTAGAATCTCGAAATAAAAAGAAAATACTACGTAAAAATCTTAAAAAATATTGTTAAAAGAAGACAGTTTAATCTGTTCTAAAATCTTTAAACATTTATTTAACTGAAATCCTTTCAAAGAAAGAATGTTTTGTGTTTTCAGAATTCAAACGAATCAATGCTGTAAAATGAAGAGTTAAAAGTATTCGTTCAATAAAGTTTATTTTTTCTATTAAAAGCATCTACTCCGAAGTTAAATTATAGCCTGCTTGATGTTTTTAAGGGTTCTTTTCGTCAAATAAAAGAAATTGTGTTATTTTTTTTGAAAAGTTCAAAAATATTCTTGTCCCTTAAAGGTATTTTTACAGCTTTGTGTTTTATGAGGTAGATAATTTAAAATATAATTTACGATTTTTACATAAAATCTCTTAAATGACAAGTTTTATTTCATGTAAGAATTAAAAGAATGAAAAAAAAATGAAATTGATTGTTTTTAAAGTCCTTCTCCGGGACTTATGTTTAATAATTTTTTACGAATTGAATTTGAAATTAGCATCTTTTTGCTCAAAAGGCAGAAAATAGAAATGTTTTATTTTAGATTTAAATCACTTAGATGACTGTACACTTCCTAGAATGAAAAAAATAAAAGAAAAGAGCAAAAAGAAAAGAAGCTGATTTTTAAGAAACTTAAGTAAGAATGCTAGAACAATAGTATTTTCTCTGAAAAAGACTGAGTAATGAATTTCTAATAAGATGTTTCTGGATACATCTATATAGAAAACAGTTCCGTAACTGACTCACTGACTGACTGACTGACATACAACGCACAGACCAAACCGCTGGACCTAAAGGGCTGAAATTTTGCATGGCGATTCTTCTTATAGTGTAAGGGGTGCACTGAGAGATATTTTTGAAAAGTTCTTCTTAGATTTTTTAAAATTAAATTTTTAAGCTGTTTTTGTAACTTTTTTAAGTTTGCATTTAAAATAATAATTTGAGGGTTATAAAATTTATATCACAAGAAAGATCCTAAAAATTTCTTTAAAACGAAATCTTTTTCGAATCTTTACCTCTATTTTCTGATTTTTGGTGAATTTTTAAAGATTCATTTTTAGAATTTAATTTATTAAATGTCGATCAAGTGATTTCTTTTTCTGGCACTTTAAATAAATTTATCGTCACGTGCATAACAATTAAATAGACAAAAAATATTTTTTTTTCTTGCTAATGCGACAGATGATTGGACATTATTTTGTCTATAAATATGTCCCTTACGATTTTTTTATAAATATATATATTTTTTTCTACATCAATTGTTATATATTGATCGTCGTATTTATTATAAATAAATAAATAAATAAATAAATAAATAAATATATATATATATATATATATATATATATATATATATATATATATATATATATATATATATATATATATATATATATATATATATATATATATATATATATATATATATATATATACATATATATATATATATATAATATATATATATATATATATATATATATATATATATATATATATATCTTTTTTTTGGCATTAATTGCATACATTGACTGTTGTATTTAATTTGAATGTACTCCGTAGCGAAGTGCGGGTTTTCAGCTTGTTTAAAATATATATTTTGACACAAAGAAAATGATGATGCAATTGAGGGAAGAGAAAATGGCGAATTTTAAAAGGTGTAATATTTTATATTTTGTCATTTTTGGTTATACTTTATCATTTTTGTACTTTTAGGTGTAACGGTAAATAATATATCTTTACTATTTACACCCTTAAGTGAAAATATGTAAACTTTCATCTTTCAGTGCACCTGACAAGGTTGAAATGGCAACTAAGGCCTTCCGAGGTTGAATCTGTGCTGGAGAACATGCAGCCCCCCACGATTTAGACATAGCACACCCATGCTCAGTGGTATTATTGAGAAGGAGTAGAAAAATTGTTTATAAAGTTTCAAAGTGGGCGCAATTAATAAAATATCCTTGTGGTCCTGATGGCAAAATGTGCTCTTTTTAGGTGGTGATTATTCTCAATTACTTTATCATAGATTGATTAAAATGTGGTCTCTTTTTGTATTTCCAATAATGCAATCATTTGTGGCTTGACCGACGTAAAATGATATCTTATTATTATTAAAAATATAGAATCGGTCGTATTACGTATTTTGCTACGAAGGGTTACATAAAATATTTAAACCCTTAATTTTTAGAATATTCTACAGCTCTTGTAAGATGAAATAATTACGTCAGATCCTACAAAATCATGTATACATAAATTTTAGATTATAGCAAGATGAACAATTTCGAAATCGAGAAATGCATGTTGAAACTATGGAGGTAAAGGTTAAATAAATTTATGTCATATAAAACAAAACTTAACATAAGCGTGTTTAGTCTCTCCCTTAAAATTTACAATAAGAATGTTTTTGAAACTGTAATCAATAACCTAATAAAAATAAAAAGATTATTCCCGATTAGGGAAAATTATTTAATTACCTAACAGTAATTACCTAACAGTTTTTTTTTTTTTTTTTTTTTGCGGAGGCACTTGTCGTGTAGACCTATAGTTCACCTATAATTCACCGCAGTTGTTTGTTATGGGGGCACCATATAGGCGGTCAGCATTACCCCCTATGCAGGGACGACACAAATGGAGGTATTTTAGTGGCGCGACGCCGGGATTCGATCCGAGCATCCTCAGCACCGAAAGCTAGCGCGCTGTACCCCAGGGCCACCACAAGTCCACATTTAAAAATTTAAAAATATGAAAAAAAGTAACGGAAAATGGATACTTTAGGTGTAAGTATCAAATCATTAAAAGTAATTTCATTGGTTATAAGGGAAACTGTAAAATTACAAAAATAATAGTACTATCAAGTCGCCAAAGGCGCAAATGGCAAATGTTCAAAAGTTTAATTATTACTAATTCCTGAAAAATACGATAATACTGTCAAGAAATATTTACTGACTAAAATAGAACACTTTGTTTAACTTTGCAAAAGCCTGATGACATTGAAAATCTATAATGTTTGTATCCTCACCTCTAAATATCAGTTTTATGGTCAGAATGCAATTACAGAGTTACGTCGTAGAAAATTTATTATTATACAGAAAGCTAATCAACGTCGTGGCTGGAAAATTACAACGAGCTGCTGAAATTCAATGCTTTGTTTATTTACAGTAGAGTGAATAAACTTTGTAAATATGATTTTTAAAAAAGTGTTTCTCGAATTTTGATGCATTTTTGTCTTTGGATACTTCAAGATATTTACAGCTCCCATGGTCAACTTTTGTGACACACTAAATTTGGAAGGATTAAACATGCCACTTATTGTTGCTTATAGTACCACAAACTGAGCCATCACGTTGCAAGTTTGTTTTTGGTATAATAATACTCGTAGATTGAATTTTTCCTTGACTACAAGTGTTTAAATTCACAGCCCGCTAAGTTACGTAATTACTAAACAAATGTGGTTTAAATGTAGACTCAAAATATAATTTAAAATTACTAATATTAATTCATTATAAAAATGTTATTTAATATTTATGCTTGCTTGGAAAATCTGGGCCACAACCAGTAGCAGATATCTGTTAAGTAATCTCATCAAGCTGCACAATTTGAAGAAAAACTGCGGAAATTAATGATGCTGTAATACTAATGTAGCGTCCATGGTTACAATTACTTAGAAAATTAAGCTTGATAAATTCGTTATGCTGGCCCCTAAGGCACTACTATATGTTTGTATAAATTAAATTACGTTTTCACTTCACAGTATATCCCAGTAATGAGCAAATTAAGCTATTTACTCCTAATTAAATTCTACATTATTTCTGAATAATTAATTCTTGCAGATGCAGAACAAAATGATGCTTAAACTAATTATGTAAATAAGAATTTCAGTTTGAGTGTTGATATTTATATTCACTGAAAGGCGACAAATCTTAGAAGAAATCTGTATGTATTTAATAATGCGTTTCTGAAATAGAGAATAATATGGTTGCAAAGGCTATTAAAGAATACGTAATTTTTTTATAATCTTTATTTTAAAATAGTTTATCCCTGGCAAAATGCTTTTTACATTATTTTCGCTTTTTTTTCTTATCGAGTATGTTGATTACAAATATTTTCCTTCTGTTGTGCCCTCTTTTCTGATTAATGGATCCCGTGAAGATTCGTAATCTATGTATGCTGAATGTCTTAATATTTTCACATGTTTAACACTAGAAAGACGGGAATTTTTTTCGTACTAAAAATACTGAACGCCGTCATTTTGACGGTTAAAAATAAAATCAAGAATTTAAAATATTTAATGTGTTTCTTTAAAAATGGTTAAATACTTTAAATTTTGAACTATTTCATACCAAAATATAATAAGTTAGTAGATATATTTCAATATATTTTTATGCAAGTATGCCGAGATGACAGCCTGGTATGGTTTATCCGTAAAAATATATGCATGGTTTCTGCAGCTCTTATTTTTCAACACCAATATTTCCGAAGTGCCAATATTTCTGCTATTTGCAAAAGGGCGAAGAGACAAAAAGTAACTAACACTTTTCCGGTATTATTTTAAAGATTTCTGCCTGTTTTCTTTATTGCCGTCAAATTGACGGATTTCAGTCTTAGTAGGTATACAACACATTTTCTCCCCCTCTTTACTATAGAATAGAATTTTGTAAATGTGTGTGCATATTTCGCGTAAAATTAGAAAAGTCATAAAATTTCAGAAAACCGAGGACTTAAAAACAGACATAGTGCTTAATAGTATGTCCGATACTGTCAAAATGACGGCAGCCGTCTTTCTAGTGTTAATCACTTCACTCCTTTTAATTTTAAATTCCGCCTCAAAGCATTATATACAATCACAGGTGGTGTTTCGGACATTTTTAATCTGTAGCTGATTTCTACTTGAGCTTTCAATTCAAAAATCCCACGAGTTTTTTCTGCTTCTCGTTGAAAGTCTCTGTTTTCTCTTACACCATTGGTGAACTGCATGGCTTTTTATACCCCTCATAAACAAGCATTATACATTGGTAATGTAATCATCCTGTTCAGTGTCAGTGAGCCGGAATCTCATTTGATATCAGAGCTCAAGGTAAAGAAATTAAATATTTGGATAGCTGTACCGCCACATTTGAAAAACGTAAATTCGAATGATGAAGGTCAGTTACACTTTTTTTGCCGTGGTATTTAAATCACTCTTGCAATTGCTCAATATTTATTTTCAAAATTAGTGTTTAAAATGCACCGCAGATTTTACATATATTATATGCATCAAAAGTTATTATGACAGCAATCATTTCATTAAAAAAGCTGACAGACAAAAATCATACAAAATTGTCCAATGACGCTTATACAATTGCGAACATAAAATAGACAATAAATAAAAATATAATAGTATAAACTTGAATTCTTTTAAGGAATAGGCCAAATGAAGCTGAAAATATATTATTTTTATTTTGTCCAGTGCATATTTTTGTACTACGATGCTATTTTCGGCATCGTCATAAAAAAATCAGAACAGTATTAAGTTAAATAGCAGAGAACTAATTTAAGCAGTAAGAGTAACTTTTTTAATGTGAAGGAGAATCTAAATTTACATTCATTCTAAAAGAAGGGGATTTCATGGTTTACTCAAGTCGAAAAAAACTATTAGCACTGCAAGTCAAATATATTCATTCTCCAAAAAATACTCCCGTAATAAGCATTTCTACTAAACTTTGAAAATAAAATAAAAACCTTTCGATTTCGCTTAATATTTGTTTTACTTCAGGCTGTGGATATATAAGATGAGGTTTCTGTTTCCACTGAAAAAATAATAATTTAAAAATATATATATAGCTCTAAAAGGTTTGAAATTTTAGCTTTGTTTTGCTTACTTGGAATTTGAAAGTCATTTAATAGTAATGTATACATTTGAATATAAAATATAAATCCCTATATGTTGCGTTCCCAGGTTCAGAAGAGATTTGGGTTAATTCCCAGTACATGATACTATCGCCAACTTGGTGATGTACAAGATGATGGTTCTCTCGCAGCTGGAAACATGGAATTTATTATGAAATATTGAGAGAATTTAAACTTCAACAGCAGGAAAAATGAAATTTAAAGAAAGAAAACTATTTATTTTTAAAAATTTTAAAATAATGAGAGAATATAAATTTCAACATACAGAACTATACTGTTAGGAGTTTGGGTCCAACTTGGCGTGTTATCGTCAGTATGCGATGTTTTGGAGTCTACGATAAATAAAAACAATGGTTTAGCACGTTCACACGTCTACCATGGAATAAGTAATAAATCTTGCTCTTGGGTCTATTGTTGGAAAATGGTTTGGTTGAGCGGTATGGCAACACAGGTTTTGTTTCCTAGGTGAATAAGAGTCTGGAATAAAAAGTTCAGTTCTAAAGTTGGTTTTGGTGCGATCGGTTGACTGTTTTTCAACAGGTGATTATCCTTGTGGAAAGTTTTAGTCTCGGCTGGTTTAAGACGAGGTCCTTAGAAGGAGGGAAATTTAAGGCCATATGCTACTTGTTAATAATTGTTATATTGTAATTAATTAATGAGTCTGAATTCCTCCATGTTAAAGAAAAGTTTTTAGGTGCTGGAATTGTTTGCTTCCAGCGAAGATTCAACGTTTTTATCTTGTCTACTCTTCTGAAAGTTTTGAGAAAGTGTATTGAAGAATTAATGTTATATAAATTTCTATCATTCAATTTGCGGTAACTGGCATATTTATTTCTGTATTTGAAATTTACTATTTAGAATATCTTCCCGTCTCTCGGATTTGGTATAATACGATCACTGTTCGTTTACACAGACCTGTTAGGCTTAAAATGCGAAATGTAAACAAAAAACATCAATGGCGATCAAGAAAGAACAAATGAGTTTGTAAAACAAACCTACCGCTGGGTATAAGAAAATCGTAGGCGCACACGAGATCTTCGCTCCGCTCAAATACCAGCTCCGCCCCGTTGCGCACCTTACTGTTACATCATTGAAATCCTCAACCGTCGGCTACGCTATGAATATGCTGGCTGTAGCAATCAGTGAAAAAACCTACCACTGGCTGTATGAAACTCGAAGCGAAAATTCACCCATTCAGTTACAGTGTTTTTTTTATTCCGCCAATTCTTCTATAATCCAAGAGCAATACTATTTTTTACCCATTAAAAAATTTAATTTTGAAAAGGTAATTAAATCTAATTTACTCTCTTCTAACCAGGAACCACATCTAATCGATCGTTTAACGTAATATTCCGCCCCAGCACCCCGAACACGACACACCAAAGAAAACCCATCTTTAATATCTTTTCTCTCAGTTAAAGTCACTTGTGAATTACAATTAGGACAATAATAAATATTAGCAATTAACCCAACATACATACAATATAATCAAACATACAATATAACAATACATACATACATACAACATACATACAATATAACAAAACATACAATAATCAATCACACTTCTCTTGTAACTTCTCTTAATTTTGTAAATCACGAAAGAAATCCAAATCCACTCTCCCTTTCGAAAAAGAAGCCATACCTCGCGAAGAAAAGTACGTCCAAGCAGTGGAACTGCAACTCCCAAAAAGAACATTCCACGAACTAATTTTTTGAATCAAGCGCTGTATAAAAATCCAGATTAAACTGGTCTACCAGTAAAACACAAGCTCTGATTGGCTGCTAATTATTCAAATCGTGAGCAATAAACGGCTAACTGAAAAGCATTTAACAAACACAACCCACATTTGGCATTATATCGCCAATTTGGCAAAAATCTAAAAAATATGAGGTACCGTGTATTGGGATTGAGCCGAGATTTGTAAACGATTAGCTGAAATCGAGTTGTATCAGTTATTGTTGGCTATGTAAGATAAGTTGCTAAGACAACTTCATTTTCCTGAATCCGATAATTGTTTCAATGACAAAGGAAAATTACGTGGAAAAATCGTATTTGTAGTTAAAAGCCAGTGGCATGAGACCGAGGTCAAAAGCACATGGCAAGTAATTGATATTACTATTATGAAACTGATTGTAATATTGCGAAATGTCCAGTAAACATTTTCATTCACTAGAAAAATTTCCTGCAATATTGTGGTAGTTCTTTATGAACTGTCATTACAGAACTATAATTTTTTCTAAAGCGATGAACAGTTATGTAATATCTAAGAAATATACATATTCGCTCGGAATGTATGCACTATAATAAGATAGTCTCATTGGATCGGACTTGATCAAAATTGGTGATGCGTCAACTTTTATATATAAGCACTGCTTTAAGCTATTTTTCTGTTTCATTTGTCGTATATATAGAAAGTTTCAGGTTTTTTTTAAAAAATGAAAGTGCCTTTCTTAATGAAAAATACAGCTCTTTATATGTACTAAGTTATATAAATTTTAAGTACCAATGAAGAACCAATGAAGAACCAATTTAGAACCAATGAAGTACCAATTTAGAGCCTCAGATGGAGGGGCGTGGATGTTTGAGAGCAGATCTCGGGATCCGAAAATATGTTTTTAATCTTACATCCAATTCCTGTAATGTAGCCATATTGTTGTTCCAAATGCCTCCTGGTCGGAAGAGCCAGACCATGGCTATATAGGCTTCAGGCTGAGTATTGCGGCTTAGGTTTATGATATCACCACAAGGGTCGGAGTCCGTCTTGGCTACCGTCTGCCACCACAATTTTGACCAAGCACCCCCAGGGGCGACATCTGGGGGGGGGGGGACTTACCTTTTCCACTTACTGACCTCATAGAAGGACTTTACGTATTTAACGTGCCCATATCTAGCCGTATTGTAGCCATTCATGCCCCGTACGCCCGCGGCTCGGGGAATTTTCAAATCTCTTCACTTCCGTCTCGTCATTTTACTCCTTTACCCAAGACGCATCGTTATGATTTTGTAGATTATTGACGATACAGATATCCCTTCTTTGACATATCTGTAGCAGATAAGATGCTGAGTATGTCATCAAATGAATCAAAAATATTCTCGAAATACGATGTCAAGGTAATTTTGCTACGCGAATTATAATTTACAGCATCATAAATGATAACGGAATAAAAAGATTCTTTGTATACTTCCAATCAGTATTTTAATAAATTTTATTTACTCGTTCACCTTAGTAAGACACTTTATTAAATAAAATGCTCTTGTAGTAAAGAATGATATCAAATCTGTCATCTATACAGTTTTATTTCTTTTGTATAATAAGAGAAACACATGATTTTTCTATCTCTTTGATTCTGAAAATTAATTTCATTTTGGACATTAGATTTTACAGACAAGGATTCTCTATTTACTCCCCAAGTTTTCAGTTGCTTTTCTTCTATTTTGCTTAACTAATTGCGTAATGTTCTTAGGAAAAAGAACGTAAATTTTATTCTTAAGAAATCTTAAAGACACAAAGCTTATAATTCTTAATTAGTATTATTCAGCAGTTTGGTGCAAGTTCTGCCAGCTAAATGTTGTTTAAATGAACCTCACAATGTTACTACACCGTCTTAATTATTCTTAACTAGTAGAAATTAGTGTTTTAAAGAATTCTTATCACTTGTCACTCTCCAATAGTAATTTTTCCCAGCAGATGATTTTCAGGAATGATAAGACGGTTTTCAATAACGATAAGATGTTACTAAGATAGGTGTACATGATTTAATACGTAGTTTTTATCTTTCGAAGAAATTTATGTTCAAGCCTTGTCTTCCCTTCCTGATTACAATTTGACATATTTCAGAATATTATGGAGAAAGTACTGAGTAAAAAAATTAACTGAATTCCACTTTCTTCACAATGATTTTACACAAATTTTTGATTTAAATTTTTATATCAGCCTGCAATATTTTAATATTTTTTAAAACTTTAACACTAGGCTTATATTTTTCATATTACAAATAGTTGTTGACCGCTTCCATATTTTATTATCGAGTTGAGTCATGTTAAGTTAATGCATGACAACTTAGATATAAAGGGTAAACATAAAGAAAAATGATAGCTTGTTTTTAAGTTCTCATGTATTTAATTAGCAGTCGTGATAACAAAAATGGTACACTTCTTGATTTTCCATCCATGTTATTTCATTGAAAACTCTAAATCCACTCATCTAAAAGGTTTGTTTTATTGACTTTCTTGGAAATTTATTTTGTGTTTCAAGAAGTTTTTCCCCAAATTTTTTATATTGAAATATGTAACAAACTTGATTTCAACAAATTTTACTATCTTATAATAATTGTTGTCATACATTTATACAGAAACTGTGATGTTCAAATTGTTGTATGTTTCTTCCTGGATTGTTTTATAACAAACTTTAAATTTTTTCTAAACATATGAACAGTCATGTAATATCTAAGAAATATACACATTCACTCGGAATGTATGCACTATAATAAGATAGTCTATAATTAGATAGTCCGCATTTCGTTTGTTCGTTGAGAGAGCTATTTTCAAACTTTTCTGTATAAAAGCTAGACCTACAGTTTAAAGCCGAATAGTTACAAATATTCCTACCATCCACTATTTGGTTTGTTGGTTGAGAGAGCTATTTTCAAGTTTTGCTTTACAAGGGCTAGCCTACAGTTTAAAGCCGAACGGTTACAAATATTCCTGCCATCCACTATTTGTTTTGTTGGTTGAGGAAGCTTTTTTCAAGTTTTGCTATACAAATGCTAGACCTATAGTTTAAAGCCACAGTTACAAATATTCCTGCCATCCACTATTTGGTTTGCTGGTTGAGAGAGCAATTTTCAAGTTTTTCTGTATAAAAGCTAGACCTACAGTTTATAGCCGAACGGTCACAAATATTCCTGCCATCCAATATCTGGTTTGTTGGTTTAGAGAGCTATTTTCAAATTTTGCTATACAAATGCTAGACCTACAGTTTAAATCCACGGTTACAAATATTCCTGCCATCCACTATCTGGTTTGTTGGTTGAGAGAGCTATTTTCAAGTTTTGCTATACAAGGACTTGACCTACAGTTTAAAGCCGAACGGTTGCAAATATTCCTGCCATCCACTATTTGATTTGTTGGTTGAGAGATCTGTTTTCAAGTTTTTCTATACAAAGGCTAGATCTACAGTTTAAAGCTGAAATGTTACAAATATTTCTGCCATCACTGGGACTCGAACATGCCGGCTCTGGACCAAATACCTGAGCATTGAATCTTCTTATAAAATTTGTGTTTTATGATTTTTTTTCTTCTTGGAAGCTTTTTATTTTGTTTTTAGCAGTTTTTTAAGAAATAATAATCTTGCATTGTAGGCATTTGTCGCTAGGACTACCACACGACTTATTTGTTTGTTATTTTTTTATTGAATAGTGAATCAACATTACTCCTTATCAAGTGAGAGCAGGCATGTTCATGGTTTTATCATAGTAGTCATGGTAAGTAAATCATAGTAAATCATGGTCTCCTCTTGATTATTAACTGAGATTTTGAAATTCTGTATTCCAAAAGCTGATCTTTCATACTGACCTTCCGAACTTTCCTTTTTATAAATTGTCTTTGAAACGAATGAATAGCATGATTGCATTTGCATATTAAGTAGTCGCCACAAATGAAGTTAAGATCTTGATAATCACGCTTCCCCAAAGTCATAATTAATTGGTCACAGAGGAATTTTAAACCGGATTCTCATCATTTCCTATAAAAATAATCTTTAAAAAATCAATGAAAAACTTGGCTTAATTTTAGCAAATATTTTCAGTTAAATTGATTACAAAGATATTTAATCTTTAGGGGTTTAAAAATGATGTATGGCTGTTGTCAAATCCTTTTCTGGAGATTTGAAATCAATATTTAGGGTCTGATAATAACAAACATTCTATTTCTCCAACTTTCTTGCGTTTTCGTATTTATTTTATCTATTTGTTTTAGTTTAGGAAGAAAAAACCCACTGCTTAATGTTTAATTTTAACAGCGACAATAACTTCTGGTAATATATTTGTTGATACCTAAATTTTAACAATAGTAACAAATATTTATATGAATGATGTTATATACATAAGTAACAATTGCTTTACATAAAACTAATAATTTATATTTAACATTTATTTTATTCATTATTTAACTTCTTTTTTGTATATTTTGTGTCTCTTTTAGATAACTCTTTATTGGTATATTTGTAGAGGTATAACAATCATACGGCATAATAAACGATAAAGCGTCTAGTTCTTGTTTCGTCCTAAGTCATTTACGTGCATATTTTTATGCATTAGAATGATTAATCCACTTTAGCTCGTGATAGCGTTTGCATTTCTTAAACAATCATTTAATAAGAAATATATGAACTGAATAAATTCAGATAGTAAAACATGCAAATGTTTTTAGGCATATGTAAAAAATTTTGAATTTTAATGTAATTAGCATCGTTTATTGCATAGGATTTTAAAAAAAGTTTTTCTTAAGACTGAAAAAAACAATACGTTATAATATCTAGTTATTAGAGTAGATATTCTGTTCCGTATAAACTATAGACTTAACTAATCAAATTTCAACATAATGCTGCACTTGATTATTATCATAGAACGAATGTTTATTGTTAAACTAGGTACTTGTAAGAAATGTACATCTTGAATACATTTTAATGTACTTTTAATGCACTTGTATATTATTATGATAATTTAAAGATTTAAAACGTTTCACATTCCCTTTTTAGTGTTTTCTTCCAATGATACATATTTTGATTTTCTTGTTCTATAATACAAAGCTGTTATATATGCCAAATCTCTTTGAAGAGATAATTACATTAAAGAAGCAATCCAAAGACTTTTACTACATTAAAAATTAATAAATATTCCGTTAAATATGCTAAATATTGAAAATCTGACATGTCGTTTGCATTCATTGCATTAATTATCATATATTAATGTTTCAAAATATTGAAGCATTTTACCAGGCATACAAATTTTGACAGAAAACCATTCCCTAAATAATATATATTTTTTTAGGCGCTTTGCTCTTCATGCAGTGGCTTGCGGATTTATTCTCCCAGCACTGATCCTAATGACTAAAAGGTTAATTTCTTAAATATAGATGCAAATAATGAAATGACACTCTCTGGTGATTAAGTATACACCAAATTCACTTACATCTGTCAAGATAACTGAAAACATTTTAAGTCTTGGATTCCCCAAGAGACTCTGTACACTAGACGAAATTAATTGCTGTGGGCGACTCAAGAATTCTCAGCCTGGTTGTAATAAAAATGCATTAGATAATAAATTAATACGTTGTTTAAAGTAAAAATAACATTTATGTTGTTATATATTTATTCTAATAATATTATGTATTTATTTCAATAATATTACACCTTTTTTTGAAACTATTTGCAGCTATAATTTTTTAACATATATTAATATTTTTCTAGGTATTTACATTTAGTTGTTTGTTCTAGATATAGTTGTTGTTCTAGATACTTATTCTAGATTTAGATACTCTATATGTTTATATTTCTTTATATTTCTTTTATTTAATAGATATTTATTTGCAAATCAACTCTGCATATTTTGCTACGTTATTTATCCTTTAGTAAATTTCGGTTCCTTTTAAGAATAAAATGAAGCGATAAGCGTTGATTAGAAATTTGTATATTGTAATTAACAATTCTATGAGGAAAATTAACCGTGTGCGTAATATCAGAATATTTAAAAACATTGCTTTCCTGATTTTATATGTTGAATTAAAACATTTCGTATCGCTTATTTTGTATATTTACCTAACGATATATTTTACCATTCTTAGATTTCAATAGAAAAATTTTTTTTTTTGTAAACTTTATTTACTATTTGAAGCAATAGTAAATCTCCACTGATTATGGCTTCTACTACAATTGTCGAAAGATTTGACAAATTCACACGGCTTAAAGTTACATAAAAATATTCAATATTGTTAAAATTTAAACTTTATATTCTTTGAAGAAATATTGGAATGTAATATATTTAATCTCTCTTATAATGTTATAAAAGTTTTGTGTATATGTATGATATTTAATAAACAAACTACTCTTTGAATAATATTTAACCTTGGTATTTATTAAAGTTTTTTATCTTCTAATATTTTTAATGATTATGGTAGCTATAAGCCCATAACTGCTACAATATTTCAGGGCATTTTTTTGCCTACGCTTTATTGGCTTCTATCAACCTGACCAGTTGAAATTTTTATTCATTTTGTAAAATCTGTAAAGCTATTTCAAACTGATTTCCATAAAAGTATCAAATATTTTTATCTTTGTATTTATATTTCCGCAAAGGTATGTTTCAAGACTATGTAAAAGGAAAAAAATACTAACTACTCAGGGTGTTTCTCTTATATGTATTTTCTTGATTTACACTTTCTAAGATGTAACTAGTCATAGATTTTTTTTTACATATCATGAACACATAAAGCAATCTTGCAGGATATTACAAGGCGGATTTATAAGGCAGGATTTATAAGGCGGTTGTTTCTCTGTTTAATTTTTTTGTTTTCAAACTAAAATCAAATTCTATAGTAAACAATCACATGAATCAAGGATATAATAAATATACGTTAGTTTAATTTCTTTTATATCTTTTGATACTGGAAGAATCTTTTCTTGGAGAAGCTGGACTTAAAAAAAGATTATTTTGATCTGCCAAATGCATTAAGTTACGTTGATTTTTAAAATTAAGCAATTTTATTTTCAGAAGTTGCGATAAATTTCAATTTGCGCATGAAATATTTTATTCATCAAAAGTATGAAGATATTTCCTTCTCATAGAAGTGGAATAGAAAACACCGTAGGAAAAACGACGTATAAAAAATGTAAAAACTATTTTCAGAGAGGCGTAGGTTGATGAATTATATCTTTCAATAATTTCAAATTATTCAAGCAATATATTTCTTCCACTTTACATACAAGCTTATAAAAGAGTTTTAAGATTTGAAGTTTTAGATAATAGAAGGGAAGGGATTTGTTGTCAAAGTGTTTTAAGAAAGAAATTTGTTTGAATATGATATTAACTGTTTGTTTCGGAAATAGAGAAATGCTTGAAGGCACTTTTAAAAGTATTGTATTTAAAATGATATATAGGCTTCAGGCCCAGTTGTTAAAAGATGAAAGTATTTCCCTAAAGATCGAATCACGCATATAATTTAAATGTCGTTAGGGGTGAAAATGAAATGCTTATTTAACAAACTGTCTGAAGATGAGAAATGCCTTTTAGTGATTTAATAAAAAAAATCTGCAATATTAGAAGTTTATTCATTAGTATATTATTCTAATTTGATTTGGATATAAAATAGTGTAAAAATATGTTTATAATAATTATTGAAACATTCAAAAAACGCATTTAAATTGTTATCTTTATTAAATGAGTTTTTGAATGGAAACAAGGTAATAAAGGCTTAATCATAGATATAAATTTTCAAGGATAATTTATATGAATGAAGTATACTTAACCAATGCAGTAATTAATTCTTATTTTAGAGACCGCAGCTACCACAAAGACAATATCCCAACCTATTATTTAAGCAGAACAACACTTCTCAAACTGAGCGAAAAGAAAATGAGATCTGATGAGTTAACTTTTTTAAACTGGTACTAAACCTGCCGCAACCTGTCTAGTCATCCACAATTTATACATTATTAAGTATTATACCTAACTTTCATATTGCAACGAAATGAGGATTAATTTTTAGATTGTTTAATTAAATATGTATCTCAATGCCGGATATAAATAATTCACGAATTGGAATCAATTATTTCTTATAATAATGAGAAGTAATTTCACCAGTGACCAGACAAAATTTTTTTAGAGTTGTTCTCTTATAAAATACCAAACCATTTTGCTTCAGAGCTAGAACAAAATTTATAAGCTCTTCAGCATAATATATTACTTTTATTTAAGTAGGTATAAAAGATTCATTAGAAATAAAACACTTAAGGAAATTAATCTTACGTTATATATACCCTTTCAGTGAAAAAATGATAATCAATATTTTTAATATACAATTTTAAATATTTTTAAAACAAAGTTAGCGTCGTTTTTCTGAATATATTGCTTCGGAGACCGAAAGGTAACTTTTCAGTCGATAGATGTCAGCAGTCATACTTGAAATAAGCTTTGGAAGTATAATAAAGTACGCCTATAAGTTTGTCATCTATAGCCCTATATAAATTGGACTTACTTTAAGTGCGTCTACTCAGTTTAGGGACCGAGTTTATTAATGAAATACGACATTGATTGTATTTTAACTGTGTTGAGTTACAGACAAACAACCTCAGAGTTTTACATCATATTGATCATAGGATTTTAATTTATTCGATATCGACTTCAAAACGTAGCAAAATTTCTTGAGTTATCAATAACGACTATTTATATTTATTTCTTGAATATGACCGTGATGTTATTCTATCAGTAGAAACGAGTGATTTTATTTTCGCTCCTGGGAGGCTCAGAGGGAAGACTGATGATATTCATACACTTCATCTTGTGATGCTGACAAATGGTATTTGTTCTTGTGTAACCAGTCATTTGCTCCCTGTTTTCCAGCTGTTTCTTGGTTGTCATGGATTTTCCCTTACATGACGTAAATGTCTTCTAACATTCTGTCAGAATTCACCTTGGTATATCATTTTTCAAGGTTGTGCTCAGACTTATATTGATTAGTGAATCAATAACTAGGGATGCAAAAGCAGTAAAACTAGACAGCAAACAAATGGCCAAGTCCAGAGTTCAGTGATAAAATTTTTGGTTCGTAATTGCTTAGAAACGGAGCAATGTGAAATTTGTTAAAATTTTGAATGAATTCTGCCATTTATGACATTTAGTTTACTTTATTTATTTAGGATGATTACCATAGCCCCTAAATTCAGTATCACAGTTAAACGTTAGATGTGCATTTATTTGTGTCTGCTTCCTTTTAATACATCTGATGTGCTGTTAGAAAAATTTTGACAAACATAATTGAAAAATCCTCAATTTTTTTAAATAAATATACCTGTTGGGATAAGTTTTATTGGGTATTTAAAACCGTAGGTGATGCAGCCTTCATACATGAGATTTTTATTTCGTAAGAAATACATTGGTTAATGCACAGCGTGTCCAGCAAAGGAGTCCCTGATTTCAAAATTAAAAATCTCGAAAACAAAGGTCTGTAGAAGAATGCAACAAATAATATTTTTATCGCGATAGCTGTAAGAATTTTATACACCAATTTTCGAAATAATTACAAAAGCTGCTAATAGATGGTGCTTTTACTCGCAATAGAGCCGCATGCATAGATTGGTCTCCATATTCGCCGGTTCTCTATACCTGTGACTATTTTATGGTGGGGCACATTAAAAGATACTGTCTACAGGAACCCTCAGACCACACTAGACGAGCTTCAATCGGTGATCTGTGTGGCAGCTGAATCGATATTTGTTGAGACACTACAGGGTATGATGGCAAATTTTATTGTTCGTTTGAACCACCTCCATACAGCGAATGGTGGACATTTTGAATAGATTGTGATGTAATGATTGCAAAGACTGCTTGCAAAGACTAGGAGTTTTATTACGCATGCTGATACGAGTTGTAGAGCACCTTCGATTAGCAGCTTTTGTAACTATTTCGAAAATTAGTGTATAAAATTCTTACAACTTACACGATAAACATACCATTTGTTGCATTCATCTACAGATCTTTGCTTTCGAGATTTTTAATTTTGAAATCAGGGACTCCTTCGCTGGACACGCTGTACTTCTGTGTGTTTATCAATTTGAAATCAAACTAACAAACGTATATTGGTATAAAATTGAAAACCATTTTATTGAAACAAAGAGATAACAGAATTGGCAAACAAGTATTTTCTACCTACGTATAACGAAATCCTTATTTTATTGATTTTTTATATAATTGTGAATTCAGTGCATAATAATCGGTTTCAAAATCATTCTATATCGAAAATGTCAGATTTGATATTTTATGAACAGTTTTATATATGTGCAGCAATGTTTGATTTTTCTTTTTTTTTCTATAAAAACAGGTAAGTGAATGAAGTCAAGAATATTGAAGAAATAACGTCCAGTAAACTGCCCGCTTTTTTTAGGTTTGAGCAAAATTTTTTCATTATTGTTTTATGGATTCCTTTGTGTGTATTACCATGAATTTAATAATTAATAACTAACAGTTGTTACAACAACTTTTATTTATTGTAAATATAGTATGGTAAAATAGAGACGCAAGGGACATGCATCTCTATTTTGTCTAAAAGATTCTTTTTGTACACAGTTTTTTAGGTTCTGATGGGTATAAGAAAATGTTTATCATCTCCTTATGCACTTTTAAAAAAGTTACGATTGTTTGTATTTCTCTAGTAAAATTTATTCTATTGTGAATGTTGCGTATTGCTTAGTCTATTTTTTAATATGTTTTCAAGTCATTTGTGAATTATACACAAGTAGTTTTTTTCGCTACAAATTAATGGTTTTCAGCAGACGTTAAAAGAGTGTCAGGAAAAATCTCTCGAAGGAATACCAACGAAACTCAAACCTCCTTGAAAATCAAAAATCATGAAAGCTGATAAGGAGACATTTTTGTCATTGCTTTATCTGTAAAACTTTAAATGATTTACATATAAATATTTTAGAAAAATAAATGTCTCGTTAAACAAGTTGTGTTTAAAGAAACATCTTTGTTATTTATTTTGTTTTCGGTATTCCACAATCACATTAGACGAAATTGTAAGTAATTATTTATTGTAAGTCTTTATTCATTGCATACCGTTGGGCCTTTTAAAATATGAGGTCTACATAGATTTTATGTTCACAATCTAGGGAGAAAAGCTATCTGGTCTCATTCTTATATTATAAAATAGCGTTTTTATTTTAAATTATTGTGAATAAATTTAGGTTTACCAAGAAACAGGAAAGATTTTTTTAATAAGATACGTTCATTCTTCTTGCTCCAGACTTTACAAAATACAAAAACAGAATGTATTTGTACGAGGGGGAAAGAAGACATGTTTCTAAATGATCTTAGTTTTCTCTCCTAGTTAAAAAATAAAAGAGAGGCTTTTAACGTAATGTTTAATTCTTGTCTCTTGAATTTGGGGTTTAATTTCTTCTTATTTAAAAACATGTTTTATTAAATTAAGCAGCAAGCTGATAATAAAAACTTCTGTCAGATAACTAGGAGAAATCAACAAACTGCTTTATCATTTATACCATACTCTACTATTAAAGGAACCATTGTAAAATATTTCCAAATATTACTGACAATTACTGATAACGAAGACTCCGAACAGATAAATTTATTCTGTTTCCAATATAAACATCCAGTAAAAACTTTCAGAAATACCTATATATAAACGCTGAATAGATGTTTAAATTGCATTGCGGTATATATTGGGTCATCATAATATTTCGGGTCAAAAGTTGGTGGGAAAAGTAGAATTTTCCATTACTGAATGAAAAAATGAATGTATAATTGATGCAGTTCTAACATGACTAATATATATTAGTGCTTTATAGAAAAAAAGTAGTAACAAGTTTTCAGTGGAAACTTATGTAATAAGAAGAATATCTTGTTTTCATTTCCTGTTGTTTCGTTCTACCTTATGCATTTTATGAAGTCTCAAGCTTGAGAAGCAAAAGCATCTTACTTTAAAAAGCTTCCTTGCTGATTCCCTCTCGCCAGGTGATAGCCGAATGGCCAGGGCACTGGCATTCGGTTCAGATCCTGTGGTTTCGAGTCCTACTGTTGGCATGGATGTATGTAGCCGTTCGGAATCGGCTTTAAACTGGTCCCGGTCTAATTAGCCCTCGTGTAGCGGAAAGTTGACCATAGCGCTCCAAACCAAACCTAAACCTGAAAGCGGATTCCCTATCTCTCTCGACGAATTTAGATTTATCAATGATTATTATTGTCACAAAATTATTTTTCAAATTAGTGTCTTTCTTTCAAAATGGAGTTTCTATGTGTGATTATGGCTAAAATAAAATAAAAATAATTATCGATAAACTTTCGGTTGTCGAGAGACAGAGAAGCAACTTGGAATAAGTTTGAAGTCAGTGCCTATTTTCAGATTCTTAAGACTTTAGAAAATTCAAAAGGTCATATGTAACAGAAGGAGGTAAAAGGGAGATATTATTTTACTCGATAATCTAAAATTACTCCATATAATTATGCTACAAGACCTTAATAATTTTAAATAAGACAAAGATACCGAAACTTCATGTTAAATTCGCATCTATTGAAGCTAGGATCCAGTACATTGTGGAGGTGAAAAAGAATTGGTTAATTTATTGGGGGTATTATATATATAAATATACTATAATAATAATAATGATTTTGATTTTGTTGCTTAAGCTTGATTAAGATTGGGGTTAGTACATTGCATTATTCGTTGTGATTCACAAATGATGGAAACAACTCTGGTTTGCACTTACAAATCAATTTATTGAATATTAAACACATAAACGATACGATACAATACTACTAAATCTTTCATACTTCGTCTACACATATATTGCTTACAAATTTATTACTACTACATTAATTATCTACGATACATATATTTAAGTCATATAATTATTTTAATATCATTTTATACACATATCATTCATCTTAACCTGGTTCAATTTACTGACATGATAATAAATCATAAACATAATTCATATTAACCTGACTCAATTTACTGATATGCTAATAATTCATCAATATCACTCATATTAACCTAGCTCAATTTACTGACATAATAATAATTCATCAATATTACTCATGATATCCGGCCTCAATTTACTGACATAATAATTCATCACTATTACTCATATTATGTATTTTAATGCAGTCGCGCCCTATCAATTTAATTCATAGTATTAACAATTCTTAATTGACTGAAGCAGCGATTATATACACAAGTGTGAGAAAAGGGAAAGCACGATACCTAATTGCTGATGCGAGATTGCAGGGGCGTCGATCCTTCGTCTGGGTATGGCATAATCTTGAGGCACTAGAAAGGTTCACGTAAATTCATTAGTTCGGTGACGAACAGCTAACATCGGCGGGCGGGTCCTTCAGACTCTTGAACTGCTCTCTCAACTGGCCTTCTCATCTAACATCGGCTGGCGGGTCCTTCAGCAGCTGGAACTCAGAAGCTCTCCAATGGCATCATCATCCTTTCAGGGCGGAACTCATACGCAACTCTCCATCTACAATTATTCGATGTGTTTTCTGAGTATTCGCTTCGACTATCAGCCCAACAAACTTCTTGCTAAATCGCAGTCTCAAATCTAACTCTCTTTCAGTTATCTTATCACCATATCTTTCTTCTTCTAACTCTAGGGCCCTCCTACATTGCTTTCCGATTGGCTATATTGTCTCAACAATTTACCATCTGATTGGCCTGTGGTTTATCCTTAATATTTTATTTCGTCCATTGGGGTTTCGTCGGCGTATCTTCTTGGGATCCCTCTTTCGTTGTTCCCACGGATGGGTATCCTCTTCTTGTGAGGTCTACTTTTATGACCCTCAATAAATTCTGCCTTCCTGCCTTGTAACACTTTTATATATCTCCTTTTATTTTCTTCCCTCTTTTGAGTTCTAAGCCCTCTTTCAGCGATTCATTTATTACCTAAAATTGCTCTTCACTATTATATAACATCATATCTTCAAATTTCTAGTTCCGCGGACACAATGTCGTTGTACTCTATGATATACATTTCTATTTATAGGAAAGTTATGGCAGTCAGAGTCAGAAACATGAAAAGAAACAACAGTCTGACAACACTTTGAAATCAGTTATGAACGTTTTGTTTCCTCATTTAGAAGAAAACTGAAATGAATGCTACTTGAGAGCTAAAGTGGATGTGATAACACATTACCTTAAAAATTATTCGTGTCAGGAATTAAAATTAGGGATACGTAAATTTCGTATTTACGAAATAGATACGAATAAATGCGAAATTTGCCGATATGAGCAATTAAATGCAAAAATTTTTTTTTTACTACTTTTTGGCGAAAACTCGGTGATAAACGGCTTTTTAAGCGAAATTGGGTAATAATAGTAATAATTTATTAACATAATTGCTTATCTAAGACCATCCAAGGTCTTTAACTGAGAGCTCTCTCGAAATTTCCTTGCTACTTACTGCTAAAGACTTAAGGAACAGAATGTAGAGACTACTACAATGTTAGCTTTTAACTAAGAATTTTGATACTTACTTAACCAAGTAAAAGTGTAATTTTTTAAAAATTAATGCGAAATTTTGGAATTTTTAAATTTTTGAATATATATATATATATATATATATTTATTTATTTATTTGCGAATAAATGCGAAATCTTAAGTATTGTAATTTATTTTTTTTTGCGAAATTTCGATATTTTTTAAGCGAAATTTACGTACCCCTAATTATAACGTACCAGGGGAGACAACATTCATTTTGAGTCCAACATAAACGATCCTTTAAAAATCTGTTTTTCCCTCTATCAAAATGATCACTCTAAGTGTGTGATATATAAAAGCTAAAATACGGTTTAAATATGTCATATCAAAGAAAAAGGAAACGAAAAATTGCCTATGTTCTATGAATTAAATAAAGGTTATAGAATTGATATAGTCCTAAGGGGACTAAAATGCTGCTGATCAATGAAAAATAAGCAGTTCTAAATTTTCACTCGAAACTTATTCAATAAAACGAAACTGTATTGATATTAATCTAAAAGAAAGTTACCCTAACTAAAGAGATGAGAGGAATTTCCCATTTTATTAGGATTCCTATACGAGTTAAAAGATTTCAATAATGAATTGAAAATGTTATTGAAAATTTCTTTAATAAAAAATTTCTTATGTGTTGTAAACAACTTTAAAATTATTTATATTCAGCTTGATAAATTCTTAAGCGCTTTTATATTTTTTTAGACCGCAGTTATTTCAATGGAATGCAGGCTGTCATAGAAAGTCTGGGTGAATGAACGTAAAATATATGTTAGTATTAACGAATCACTTTTACAACTCACCGAGTTTATAACGAACTCTTTCAGAAGGAAATGCATTAAGGTAAAATTTGAAGCCAACATTTTGGGTTGTTATTGCATCACTAGGTATACTTCCATCCCTATTAAAATTTCCCCTCCAAACTTTCCTTTTGAAAAAACCATAGAGTTTTCTCCAGAATCTTCAGAAAAATTTTGTTTATTAAACTTCAGTAGTGATTTATTCATTTCTTTTAGAGTTTTAGGTATCTTTTAAACTTATTTTTGCTTTTTTTCACATTTAATCCTATCATTTCAATACGAAATAGTTTCATGGTGAAAGCTATTCTTGAGTAAGATTTTCTTTAAAAGTTCAGAAACATCGAACATAATTTTCAGTTAATATTGCTTTAAAGAAAAACATGTTTCAATCTTTAATGTTCTCATAATTAGATTCATAAAATAAAAGGTTTTTTTAGAAAGTGCCACTTAAAAATTACATTAATAATTAAAAACTTATTTTGTTGGTGGAGGTATAAAGAGTTTTGAACTTGTAATAGATAAGAAAATTTTAATATATTTAAAAATCATGCTATCAAGGTTGATTAATCTCGCCTAACGCAAGTGATAACGTGCTACCTGTTTTAAAGAAACATAAACTAATTATTGTCACATTTCCTTGGGAGAAATTTTACGTTACTGTTTTGTAAAATAAAGTTAAAAAATGTAGATAAGTTATGCTGTTAGCATTACGTTCATAATGAATAATTACTTGCATGGAAAATACTTAAAGAGATACGTGTGCGACTGCTATGCTATTTACTTGCTGAAGAAAAATAATTCATATTAGCTAGGCAATGTTCAAATGTTTCATACATTCTCCGAGGTAATTATTTTCTTAATAATTCGAAATTTTTAATAGATATAAAACTTGGTTATAAATGAATATTTTACTCTCTCGTAACATCACACTCTCTTGTAAAAATTCTCAGATTTGTAGAAGTTGCTCTCTACGGATATCCGAATTACTCATTATTAAATTACTTTGTAAAGGGTATATATAAGAATCTATAATACTGCCTAAAATTTATAACTGCATATATATATATATATATAAATAAATAAATATATATATATATATATATAGATATATATATGTGTGTGCATATATATGTATATATATGTGTGTGTGACATCAGCGACGGTGGAGAGGGAGAAGAAAGGTTGATTGTCGGCCGTGCGTCACAGAAAGTCTAGTTCGACACAGTCAACTTAATTCAGTTCCAGAACTGGAAATCGTGGCGTAGTCGGCATCTCGAAGATCTTTCTAAAAAACTCTCTCACTGACCCCTCCAGCCCTGGACACACAGGAACACACCGCATTAAACACAAAGGGTTTATTCTGTCTATTTTTACATGTTCGTTGAGTAACGGCAATTCACTAAATCTCCAGCCAAAATCTTGGTGGGTCTTTTAAAACTTCATGAGGTCGTAGTCACATGACCCTTGCACTCTTGCATTGATTGGACAGAGGGCCCCAGGCCAGTTCTCTAGGATTGAGTCCCGTGACCTGTTATATAAGATTGGCGCCTACGAGACTGGGGTTCAAAGGGAAGAAATACTGATTATCTACTTTAGTTTTTAGGAAACTTACAATTCCTTTGTTCTTAAAACGAAAACAAAATTAACACCAAAGGGAATTTAAAAGAATTTAGAAATTAGTTAAGGTTTTTAGATTTTGTATGTTATATATATGGAAAAGCCTATAAACCTTAGATATTTGTCATGAATGGGATAAAATGATTGAAAATGGAACAGAATGTATTTAAAAAACAAATAAACTTTGTTTTAATTACGACATATGAGAATTTCCTTTTGCTAATATAACTAACTACAAAATTGTTTATTGAACTCTAGCAAATTGTTTTAGGTTAAATTGCTACCGTTATGTCATTTTCCCTTGTTAATATGCAATTCTGATGATATTACTCACAGCAGATTCTAAATTAAGATAGTTGGCTAAATTTGCCTAAAATATGATGCTGAATGTTAGGAATTAAACTAAGTAAGGTTAATATTTGAAATAGATTACATACAGCCTGACAAAATTATTTCCATGAAATTTTCTTCCTTGTTATTATGTGGAGGAATAAAATAACTTGTGTTTTATGTTAGAAAGTAAGCATTGAAAACAGCATTTTTAACTGCAAAAAAAGCGGAGATGATTACAGATTTTGCGAAGTCAATTAATTTTAAAGACCATTTAAAAGTAATAACAGTTATATAAAAATTTATATTTATAGCTTTTTCTAGAATGAATATTCAACGTGGGAAATATTTTCGTTTATATTTATACATAATATTTACAAGGATAGAATATATAACTGTAAAATAGTATATTTCTCAGTCCATATTAGTAAAATTAACAAAAACAGATTAGATTATAAAAAAATAAATATTTCTGCCAGATATTTACATTTTATGCTATTATATATGTTTCAGTTTTCAAGAGAATTAATATTGTAATTAAAATATATAACAAGAAAATTAAAAATAAACCTTTGATAACGCATGTATTAAAAAGCGCAAGTTTATTTTGAAGAGCATCTCATAAACACTTAACGGATTAATAACATTTTTCACTTTGATGTGAAAGAAGGATACTTTCCACAATTAGGTAATAATTTCTAGCATCATTGTGCATTCTAAAACTTGTGTTAATACGATAAAAATTGTTTTATTCACGATTAACTTTCTGCTTAAAAATTTATTTATATTAGAAATTATTTGTGTATCAATAAATAGATGCATACGCCAAACATTAGACTTTAAAAGTCTGTGTCCTGTATAATCGTAATAAATTCTATTATTGTTTTCCGCCCCCATCGTATTGTGGCGTAATGCGTCACAAACTTCCAAACTGTGGGGTCGGGTTCGAATCTCGGCTGCTGCCTGGTTGTTCCTGAATTGATCTCATTCGGAGTGATGCCGGAAACTAACAATATATATATATATATATATATATATATATATATATATATATATATATTGGAGAATATCCTCAAATCTTTTTCTCTTTCCAGTGCCTGCCGCATTGGAAAGGAACAGAAAATTGTTTTACTTCAAAATGTATTAAAATTGAAAACCAACATAAAATTATTTAATTTATATAAAAATTATTTTTTTTCAAAACACAAAGTTTTTATGATATTGTGCTTGTACAGGGCTATTTAAAGGGTAATACGTATTTAAAAGAAATACTCTTAATTATATCTGAAAATAAATTAAAATTTTTTCTCAGTACCTGAATTCCACTAAATATATGCAATGAATCAAATTAAGAATCATTTTCTTTTGCTAATTTAAAAAATAATCAAATGATTTCAATAAATAATTAATTATAGAAAGACCAAAAGTCAGTTGTATACGAAACGCTACGATCCGATTCAAAATTTAAATAATTCATTGTAATAAACTGTAGAGAATAATTATTCGAATGTGTGTGCGTGCGGAATCAATAGTTTCCAATATGCGGCATTCTAATTTTAAAGCCTCTATGCATGCTTAAAATACATACCTTGTTAAGGTTGGTGAAATAATCTATGATTTGTTATATCAAAATCATAGGCTGTAAATGTTAAAATATAATCAGAAGATTTAATAAAAATATTTTGAAATATTTTACAAGCTGCTTCGAAAGAGGATTAAATTCTAAGAAATAATTTTATATTTTATATTCCTATGATTTATAACAGAAAATAATCAAGCATCGAAATTGTAAAGCGGTGTTTGCTCAGTTATCTCGTCGCAGGGAACGTAAAACATTTTCAGCACAGTTCTGAATAAAAATTTTAACAAAGTTTTGCTTTAAGAGTTTTCCGCAGTTCAGTGGAAACGGTTGTTTTTGTTCATTGTTAATCTTGCTGCAGGTAGTAAAATATCTCAACAATATGAAAGGAACACACAGTGAAACTTTGTTTTTCTTGTTTCAGCAGTTTAACACGATATAAAAACATTGTTCGAAATTGCCTATACATTTTTATCGGCATAAATTTTAGAACTGTATTTGTTTTAAGGTTCTAAGCTTCATTTTTAATAACTGCACTCTGTTTTAATTAACGAAAAATCTACAATGGTCTTTTATTATCTGTATAAAATATTTTGAGATAAACACTGCAAATTAATTAACATACTTTTCTAACAATGTATCTAAGGTACGTTCTACGACAGGTACTAAAATATATTTCAAGGTTAGAGAAAAAAAATTGTATTTAATTTAATTTAATAATTAGGCTTTTATACTAATGATGAAATAAAAAATTACAGTTGTTTGAATCTAACCGATTTTTACGTCTCAATTTTTTCAACTATATAAACATGTTTTCAAAGCATTCTTTTACAAGGGAATTTTTTTGTTCTTGTAATCGTTCTTTCTCCCCTCTTCTTTTCACACTGTAACAAAGATATGCAATTTTAGAACTTGGAATGTATCTCTCACAAACTTTCCTCAAATGTAAATTTTCAAACGACGAATAATATTCAAACAATCGATAAAATATACTGTAGGCTTTAGTTTACACATTTAATAAAATTAATTTCATGATTTTTATCAGTTAAATTAGAATTTGATTAACATCCGTTATATTCTATTATTTAGCCTAAACATTCTGAAGAATTTCACAAATTCTACGTCGTTTGAGCTCTATAAAAGCAGACTACGAAATATTATTGTAAAACTACATAACCATATATTTTAAAAATTCTTATGTAGAGATTTTCTCGATTACTGTTGTACTATTTATCATTTAGTTTTGAATCCTTCATATTAATTAATGTATGATGCTTTTACCTGCTTTACATTTTTCCGGTAACTTTATATAATTTCCCTTGCATTCAAAATTTATCGCTATGGTGCACAAAATTTCTCAAAGCCCCGCAAACACTTCAAAGATAAAAATGCTTCGAACCGTTGTTGTAAATCAGAGTCATTTGTTTCATAATTATTTTCTAGAACTTATGTGTATTTTGTTCATAGAATATCTTTCCTAGCAACTAATATAGTATATAAGCATCTATCACAACAGCATGTCTTTCAAGCGACTTTAAGCATTTTAATCACAATTTATCTTCAAAAATTATGTTTATGGCAAAAATTTGCCTGTTTTTCTTTAAATAATTTCTTCAATTTAAATGAAAGGATATAAACAAATATATAGATTGGGACAACATGTTAAATGAATTTTACTCTATGTTTTAAATATTTCAGGGACTAACAATGACTACCATTTGCTTAAGTTGTCACGTGGTCTAGAATTCTAACCCAAATTCGAAATCTGATTACCTTTCTGTATAAAAGAATCAACATAAATAAAGTGGAAATTTAATAATCTCTTACGACGAATCTCTTATCAACGAATTGGATACCTTTTACAGTTAAGGAAAAGTGTTTATTTTGTATTTGTCAGTTAGTTACTCAGAACGTTATTCAGTTACCCATTCCCATTTTTTAAACGGTTATGATACTTACATAGAAATTTTATTAAATCTAAAAATAAACATTTAGAGAAATTTATTGAAATTTTAAAGAACCCCTTTCATTTTCAAATTACATAATTTTATTTCATTGACATCTAAGAATAATATGAATTAAATTTTGTTTAGTTAACTTTTGTATAATTTTCTAAGTAAAAGTTACGTAACACCAATAAATTTTTATCGCCGAATCAAAGAACTCGGATAAGCTAATATAATACGGATTACATCAGAACCAATTTTTATGAAGACGAAGACGTGACAATAAAAACACTAAGTAAAGGATGCCATAAGCAGAGACAATATTTACTGGTAACACTATTTAGCTCAAATATAATAAAAATCATGATAGTATTTTTGCCTTTATGTACTTATTCCACTGTATCTTCAATGTATCATGATAGATACACAACATTTCGTCTGAAGACAAACACAGTTCTGCAATAAAGAAGTATATTTTTATGCATTCGCGTTGGTAATAACAGGTTTGTTTTATGATATATTTTTCGCCTTCTATTTAAAACCCTAGTAATGTTTTAAATAACTGTTTCGCAAATGGGTAAATACTACTAAGTGTTGAAAACCGTTCTAGAAAGTAGGAAAAGGGATGATTTGAATGATTAGACATATATTAAAAAAATAATTTAGCTTATATTATCGGATGTGCATTAAAATATATATTTGAAAAAAATAATAAACTTATAATCAGAGGTTTAACTATATTTGGTTACTTTTAAAATTTATCTGCGTATATAACTAAATAATATGTATATTTATACATTATATATATGTATGTATAAATATACATATTATTTATTAAAATTAGTTTATATGGTTTATTTTTATCATTATTATGGTTATATTAGTTTTTATCATTCATTAAAATTAGTTTATTAAATATTATTATTTAAATTAGTTTCTTTTAGTCTCTTAAAATAATTTGTTCTAGCTGATTAGAGCACAGGGTAAGGATGATATTTGTTCTGAAAGAGTAAACACGGAACAATGAAAATAATCTTTTGGTGATTTGATTTCGTTTGGAATGGAATTAAACAAGTCCGCAGTTGAAAGTTTAAATTATGATCATAGTTAAAATTATGAAAAAGGCGAAATTGGGCAAGGGCTAATCTCCAACGGAAATTTGAGTCTTTCATTTATCATTATGATTATAGTTACGGAAATGACCAATGTGTTTCCCTTCTCTTGAGAGTTCTTCCTTTCTACGCCACGTCCAGAATTCTTGGTCCAAAGTCTGGGTTCAGATCTTGAAGACCGGTTTCTGTTAATACAAAGCATTGTTGTTAAGTGTAATAAGTCCCAAAGTTCAAGTACTGTATACTATACAAGAGTTTTCTTTTTTGTATTAAAGATGAACCGGATCTGCACTGTAAATTCCAGCAATTCAAGCACGATAAATCAGTAAATGGAGATATCAGTTTTCTAAACATTTAGGTTATTTTCCATTATAATCCTTATATACATATCCTTATATGCATATATGTACTCCACTCCTTGTTGACTGGATAGACATGCTCAACTTTTTCACATGCTATGGTAACAGGCAACAGCATTAGTCCGCTTATCAAAATTCATCTCTTTGCAAACCCTGCATGCCTTATCAACAAGAATGGTCAGTTTTAAAATTTGTGGCAGTAGGAATTATTTCATTGTTATGATATAAACCATCACGAGAAATTAATTTCTATTTCTTTCTCGTTTGAACTATTAAAAATAACAAACCCTGGTATTTTTTCACTTATTAAATGAGTATAAAATATAAATTAGCATTCGGCAAAATATTAACATGGCATATATGCATTTACTTTAGATTTTGAATCATCTTTCCATTATCAAATACGTTCTTTAATGAATATTCTAGATAAAAAATTAGTAATGTATGTGTATCCATATTTGAAAATACAAACTAAACTCGCACAAAGTATGTGAACTTAATTTTTTTCTCAGAATGTACAATATATTCTAATGGATTTCAAAGCATTTTTCAAAATTTCTTTAATTGCTAAAAGAAAAGAGATAGCACACTCGCTAAATAAAGTCGTTTCTTGTTCCCTATTATAAGATACTTTAAACTATGCATTTTAATGCACCTGAAAGCATATTTAAAAAACTACATAATTGATACAAAAAATATACTAAATATTACGCTAATAATATTCTAAATTCAAAATTTTAAAGGAAAAAAATCACTAAAAGGTAAAATCATAGAAGATTAATAATTCAAATCTGAATTATCTACAAAACTTCAATATAAAAATCCTATTCACAAAAAGATGAGGAATTCAACTTTTTGCAACTTTGTGCTGCTTGTTATACAAATTCATTAATAAAGTTTTCTGCCTGGTTCTTCTTTCATTATAAAGAGTTAATTTTTTTTAATATGAAAAAATGTTTTACCAATCTCCCAAAATTCATTTATTTTATTTTCAGTATATTGATAGTTTTTAGAAAGCTATGTTTCATTTTTGTTTTAGTTAAGCATCATATATATATATATATATATATATATATATATATATTACTATTAACAGATGAAGGTAAACAAATGTTAGTTTGTCAGTCAGCAGACACGGGGACGGGCTAATCTCGCGAACCGAGCATAGCAGGATATAGCGATGGTACTGATATACGCGGATGGCCGAGATGCGTGCACTGATGCTATCCTCAACATTCAAAACTTTAAACTTTTTCAATTATTCATTTAAAACCACCGAACTCAATGGAAGAGGAGAGCTGAAACAGCTGACATTCTGCGTGGGCTAGCTCCTTTCCGTTTCGCAAATTTCCACTATTTTCATGCATGCAAATTTCAACTTTTCCGTCCTCCAATCGACAAATTTTTTATTTCCATGTGTTTTACAACTCTTCATCTTTAAGGATACACACATTTTTATAAATTTAAAAATGTTTTTCATTGCAAACGAAGCTTTTTCCCCAAAGCAGTTTTCCGAAATTCACGAAATCGACAATTTTGATGGACAAATATTTCGGTTTTCTGCATTTATTAATGTCAATTTTACGATTTATCGGCATTTTCTAGATGTTCAGCTTCCAAAATATACCAAATACATTCAATAAAAAAGTTTTCATTCTAAAAGAGCGTACTTGCAAAACTCAGTTTTAACTGAATGCCGAGTTCGTAATTTTTCGACTTATTATTTTACTCACTAATAATTCCAGCAAGTTCGTGAAATTTGTTTCTAATTAATGAGCAACTGATAGGATTCTTCCACCACCTATTTTGAATTCGTCAGAACTGTCTTTCTGTCTTTTATGCACTTTTTCCACCCGAGATTAATATTTACATTCGGCCTTACCGCAATATAACTCCCATCTTGCTCACCTGCCTGTGTTCTGCCGTGGCGTAGTGCTATCGCGCTGACCTGGTAAACCCTACGTTGTGGGTTCGGCCCTAGGTGGTGACGTATTTTCCAATATTCCCTATCTTGGTATTTTTTGTTTTCCCCCGCCGAACTCTGCAATCATCTCATTACGAATTGTTTGACCCTGCACAGGGCCTTTTTTTCTTTTATTATGCGAACTTTCCATCTTGTTTGCTGAGGGCCATTTTTTTCCGTAACTTTATGATTAATTTCAACGTATTTTTTAAAAATTTTTAATTCTTCATTTTAATCTTAATTTATTTAATCTTAATATATTTCAAATTTTTAAAATTATTTTACCCTTCTACTTTTTGAAGGTTTTAAACTTAATTTTTATATTAATGTAACTGGTAACTTTAAACTTAATTTAATTAATAATTTTTTATTGAGCACATATACATTGATAATAAGCATCTTGCGACAGGAGTTAAAGCAATAGACCCAGGAACTCTACTCTTCAAAAGAAATTCTGCTCAGTTGCCAAAAGGAAAAATTATTAACTGAGAACGAGACATTTAGTAATTGAAATCCAGAAATAATTTTAAAGTACCAGAAATAATTTTAGTTTTAGGAAATGAGAAGTTAAAACCTTTAGAATTTTTTCTAATTGAATGAATTTCTTTTTTGTCTAAAAAGCAAAATTTGGAAACGGAAATTTAAAAGAATTATTTCGAAAGCCAAAAACCGAAATTTGAGAAAGAAAATTTAAAATTATTATTTCCTTTTTTAAAAAGTTTAATATATTTTTAAAAGTGATTAAACGGTTTTTAATCATTAAGAAATGAAACTATTTCATTTTAAATCGAAAAGGCAACACATCGGGTTGCTACTCAGCTAGTATATATATATATATATATATATATATATATATATATATATATATATATATATACCGATACCGAGAGAAACAATAATGCCAGTTCCTACGTGGGTTTTATAATAGAGTTATATTATTTAACATTGTCTGAATGTCTACGAATGTTATTGTTATTGAATATATGTTAAATTTTACAGTTCATTTTTAAACTTCTAATGAACATACTGAACATAGTTGAAAGTCACAATAATGTAAGACAGTCCACATCTCCTGCCATAAAATTTTAAATAAATTACAATAGTATTCAATATAAAAACCGAGTCTAATTAACCAAAAAGTAAGGCTTAGAATTGGACAGAAATAAAAATAACAAATAAAAATTTCTGTAAAATGTTTACAATGTTTAGAAAAAATATTAAATTTAGTTAAGTATTTTTTTAATAAATAAAATGATATACTGGGGAAAAAACGTTTATAATGTAAAATTAAAAATTAGGCTTTTAGAATATGGTAAAATTCAGCGATTAGTATTATTACTTAATGACTTCGCCATAAGAGATATTCATTGATGTGTATAGAAAGATGGAGGGATAATGTAAATGGTTGCACGGTAATTTAAATATTTACATTCTTAGAAATTGCATAATGTCAATAATCATTATATTTTTCGTTTAGCTGCAGAGTAATTTCATCTCACTATTTTATTAATCTGAGATTAGCAAATATGTATTTTTGGATTTCGTTTCCTACATTAGAAAATAATTTTTAAATGCAAAAAGCTTGATTTTTAAAAAAATGTTTTTGTTCAGTACAAATAAATAATTTTCTTCACAGTAAAAAATTAACCGAGGTAAAAAATTAATTTTAAAAATAAGTACTCTTAATTAAAACACCTATACATAAGCAAAAACAATAATGAAGAATATGCATTTTTAAATCTTTGATTGGAAAAATACTGAGGGAAAATTTTTATATTGCTTAATATAAAGAATAAGGATCTATGGTGTCAAACAGTGGTTGCATCCAGGGGATGGGCCAAGGAGCTCTAGACTCTCCCCCTCCCCCCCCCAAAAAAAGAAATAGAAATTGCATTATGAATATTGAATTTGCATTACAAATATTTTTATCCGTTCAACTCGGCCCCCTCTAAGATTAAATCCTGGGTGCGCCAATGGTGTCAAGTGATAGACTGCGTTAATAGAATCGTTTGTTATTTAAAACTGTAACACTTCTGACAATAGCTCGCATTTCCTAGCATGTACTGCCTTGAAATGTCACCCTCACGAATGCATGCTTTTCAAAGGCGTCTTATCGCTCCGAAGATTTAGAATTCAATTACATTTACATTTTATGGTAACAAGCTTTGAAGTTCCGATCGTGGTGTGGGACGAAGATTGCTCTAATCATGTTAATGTGGGAAAATATTACCTCGCTTTGTCCACCCATTTCTTGATATCCCTCTCGCGGAAAAAGATACTCATTGTCTAATGAATTAAAAGCGTCGCGCGTGTGAAGAGCATCTAAAATACCTATCAAACAAATTATTACCGCTGCGCAATCCATCAGCGATCACGTTCGTGGATGCTTATTTCTCGGATTTCTGTCCACAAGCGAATCGTTGATGTAAGTTACAATACGGGATTGTAACTGCCACATTATACAACTATGAAACTGACAGTACCTCGAATTGTTTTACAGTAAAATATAATTAAAAAAACAAAACAAATTACGGGATCACACAATTTAAAGTAGCAAATACAATAAGGTAGTATAAAAGTTCACTATAATGTATGTATTTATTCTGCATATATATTACGTATATATATATATATATATATATATATATATATATATATATATATATATATATATATATATATATATATATATATATATACTTATATATACATACATACATACATAAGTGTGTGTATGTTTGTTTATTTGCTTGTTTGTGTGTGTGTGTGTGTGTCTGTGTCTGTGTCTGTCTGTGTGCGTGTGTGTTTTTTGTTTGTTTGTTTGTTTGTGTGTGTGTGTGTGTGTGTCTGTGTCTGTGTCTGTTTGTATCTGTGCGTATATGTGTGTGTTAGAGTTAGTTATGCCAAAAAAGTATTTCTCATTCCCTAACTTAATTTTTTCTTTGAATTACTAATTTTATCAACCTCTTTTCAACATTCCATAATTTTTATAACTACCCTAAGGCTAACGCCGAGATAAATATGATCTTTAAGAAACTAGCCAACTTCGAATTTTAGACCACTAGGGCAGTTCCATTTCGAGAATTTGGGAGATATGAAGTGACGTATAATTACCTGTTTACATCTACACTCTTCAGATAGACTCAAAGATTCTTCTTGTTTACGGACGACCTCATCGGCCAAACAACTTCAAATTCACAATGAATTTCTCTAATTTTAAAATCATATATATATATATATATATATATATAAACTCACAGGTGCAACAGTCCGATGTGGACCAGAGCCGGCGGTACCAAACTCTGCTTTCTTGACCATGGGCTTGGGGTGCCATACGTGGTCAACCTGACGTGGGACCCCCAGGGTTTACTTCCCAAGCATGCTTGGTCCTCATTTTATCGACCCACGTGTCGACCTTGCTCAGTCGCAGGGTCGAACCCCGGACCTGTGGGATGGCAGTTTGACGCTTTTAACGACTACGCCACCGGGCGTCATTCATTCATATATATATATATATATATATATATATATATATATACGAGTATATTTATTATAGTTTTAAGAAACTGATTGATATTTAGGTTATCGTAACTATACTCCCCAAAACTTGCTTGTGAATGAAAAGATTTTGTGACTGTTGTTCCTGAAATTATTTATTTCAATATTTAGAAGTTTAGACGAAATTGCAGAACTTTTATTTGATGGAGTGGTGTTCCTTAAGTAAAAAAGAAACGTATTAACAAAAGAACGCCAAAAAATAAATAAATGAAATTTGGTCTGAATGACTACTACGGGTTAATATGATTCTAGCCAGTTAATGTGAATAAATAAAATAATGCATAATCATTGTAATATGTTCATCCCAAACCATATTTTGAAAATGAACCTTCTTAAAGTATGATAAGAACATAAAAATAGTAAACAACTTATTTTTTGTTCATCCTCTATTTAAATAGTACTAAATCCATCATTTCATTTACTGTATCATGTACAATATGTATTGCAGGTTGAAATATTGTTTTTTTCAACATGGAAAGAAAATTTTGGATCATATTTTAGAACATTCTTATTTTACTTAAGGTTATTACTGTAATTAAAATAAATATATGTAGGTAAAACAGTTTATGATATAAAATTAATGTGTACATTTTTAAAACTTTTTCAAGGATTAAAAAAAAGCCATACTTTTTTAATGATATTATAATCTCTATTTCAAAAAGTACAAACATAATTCGATACATTTTACAAATATGCAGAGTAATTAATGGAAACATTTTTCAATCTTTGAGAACCTTGCAGTGCATGATGCTATGCAATTAGTATAAAATTACTCATTACTTTCGCAGTTTATAGATAATTTTTTATGGTATTAAATGAAAACACGAAAAACATGTAAACTGACAAACAAGAGATAAACTTCTGTCATTAAGATGCTATCACCTATTTTAAAGAGGTTATAAATGACCTTATGCAAAATAATGTTCAGTAGAAACGTTGTATAGTAAGTTATTAATAAACCTTATCATCATACTAAAATTTCTAGCAATATGTCTATTGAATATTCATAGCTGCATAATTATCCTATCTTGTGGCCAGTAATTTTTAAATGCTAGGTCGCATGAACTTAAGCACATTTATTAACTATCACTTATATAAGCTTGATTATAAATGTATAATAATTGATTAAAGATTGATTTTATCTTAAATATAACTTTCAAATACTGTTCAGCTAGAATTTCATGCATATTTTCATTTACTTCCCCGGTGGTAAATTTTTGTTTACACATGTTCACGAAAAACTTTAATGTAACTTTAATGCAAATGTAAAAGTTTTATTGCAAACACCAAAAACTGAAATTTGAAGCTATAACAGGAAACAAAATTAAGACATTATGGTTAACTACAAAGAAGTGAATATTATCGTTGAAAAACACATAGCGATAACTTAACATTGATAATTCGATAAAGATTAATAATATTTTTCAGTATTTTTTTTGCTACCATTTACATATAATTCAATTTTCTTTTTGCTTCCACTATTTACGAAATTTGAACATTAAATTTAATCAATATTGTGGATAATTTAATCAATATTGTGTATAATAAGGTTATAAGGTGGAAAACTGAAGACAGCTCTAATAAAATGCCGCTGAAACATGTATTGGCTAACTGGAACTGGTATAACATTTTCAATTTTAAAAGTGGTTATTCATGTTTGATTGAATCCAACAAATGTGCATATACGGTATACCTCACGGTAAATTTGCCCCTTTAATGTATGATACTCAAAACTGATTTTCTCTTAATGTTTTTAATCACTAAAAGTTTATTTTTAAAGTTTAAATACACTTTTTGAATATAATTTGTCAAACAGCGTTGAACTCTCTAACCAGATGATCCCGAATTTTGATAAAGAAAATGGAATTAATTCTGCATTTTTTGTTTAGAGACAAGTTTGGGATACTTTATACAAAAGGTATATGCATATACAAAATTAGGGTATGTATAGTCAGCTCTTTTCTTTGCAAACTAAGAGTTCAACGATTATTTCGAACAAACTAAATTGAAAACTGCGGAGTGCGTTATTGCCAACTTAGACAAAGATAGGGGTGTATCAACGTTTCCTGTGATAAGATTACTGAAATTCCCAAGTTTATTTTCTTTTAGTTCTCTAATTGCGTAACATTCGAGTTTCCAATCAAAATCGTATTCAGTTATTTATAGAATCAACTCTGCAAATTGTCATTATAATTCTCAGACAAACGTCGCTGTGCCAAGATTTTTAATCAAAACAGAGGTTGGTTTTGCCTTTAGAAACCAAATATACTGTACGCCACCTAGGTATATTTAAAAGACGCGTATTTTAAAAACTGTTGTAGAATCGTGACAAGTCAACTTTCTGAACTGATGTTTTTGTAAGAAGTGAAAATTAAAAAATGAAACTGAAAATTAAGAAATGAAACTGAAATTTTTTTAAGAAATATGTATCCTGCTAAAAACTTCACGGTAAAAGCTATTCATTCTGGATGTAACAGATGTTTCTTATTTTAAAATTATGTGAGACAGGTTATTTTTTTTCGTAAGACATAACTGAAAATAGTTTCAGAATCTATTTTTTTTCGAGAACGCGTTTGGAACAATGTCTTTCGACATACGCCAGGTTGGTTACAATGTGGTCGCCGTATAGCTGGACCAACACTACCTCCTGGTCACCGCAATTTCGGACGAGTCTTACGAGGGGGCACATTTGGAGGGTTCGTATCGTACCCCCACCTGCTGACCTCACAGAAGGTCTTTCTTTATTAGGGATTGGACGTGGACATATCGGGCCCAGTCAAGAAGGCATTTAAGGGGTCATACGACTGTTAAACCGTAAAAGAAATCGATTTTTTGCAAATGAATCTCTGCAATGAATCTCTGAATGCAAATGAATCTGAACTCAGTGATCTGGCAAATATGCCCTAAAACATCATGTTGTGGTCGCACCATTGCTGAAATAGCAGTCAACGAAGCTCTGATCATTCTTAATGAAGGTCGCACTGGAAGGTTGCCTGTTATGAAGGAGCTTGGAATCACCCTAAGTAATTATTCTATAGCAGCCCATAATAAAGCTGATATAAAAAGATTATCATGTGCTGATAAAAGACAAAAAGAAAGTACAATTGATAATAGGAGAGTGAAAAGAAGAGCAAAGTTGTGTTCTGACTTGCAGAATTCTAAAAATGAGGGCATACTATATGAGCCTGGAGGTTCTTTAATTGTCATTGTTTGTATATATATAAATAGACACTTATACATATATACGTTGCATTAATTTATTATAAAATGACAATAATCAAATGGAACTGAATATGATGCTAAGTACATTTTATGTAGTTTAGCAAAGTTGAATTTTCACATTTTTATGCAAGGTATTTATAAAAATGCTTGATATTTTCTTAGGAAAGTTGTCATAAATATATATTTTGTTATTATCTTGAAATTTATTATAAATAGGTATGCTAGGATATTTGGTATATCAAGCTTGAGCAAAAAAATACTTCAAAGTGATCTATCTCAAAATGTGTTTTTTTCACATGACGCACTTATTATCTCTAGAACTATTTCATATTTTTGCATGAAATTTTCACAGATGGTACATATTATTATTTGCTTGAAACTGAACCTAAATTTGTTTTCACATCTCTATAGAATGCATTTTTTATGCATAGATAAAATTTAATTTATTAAGAAAAAAATGCACTATTTTCAGTTTCACAGTAAAAATAGAAATATACCTTAAATATATATACAAATTTAGGTTCAAATTAAACTTTAGTTTCTGCAGTATGTATTAAAAACCGAAATTTTGTCTTAAACGCAATTTTTTTGGAGTATTTATGTGCGTTAGCTTTGATATCACTTTTGTCCCAAGCAAACTGCTTATTATTTATGACTATGTAACACAAATTATTTTTAACTATCAAACAAGAAACAGGTATATATTCATAACCTGTTCAAACATTCCCTCATCAAACATTGTTCTATTAACACAAAAAAAATTATGATTTTAAATCTTATAGTTTTCAAGATATAGAATGTCGAAAGTGACAAAAGTTTTATATATTTTCGACTTTTAACAGTCGTATGACCCCTTAATGGCTCTCGTCGGGAATCGAACTAAGCATCCTCCGTGCGAAGCCCAACGCGCTACCATTAGGCCACCTTGAGCCGAATTTTCAATCCCATATAATTTAAGAAATATTTTCAAATAATGCGAAAGACAAAGAGAGGCTGTTTTTTTTAATAATCGGGAAAATACAACGCATGTTCTTCATTTCGGGAAAAATTTAGAATTCTCAAAAAAAGAGTATTTTATTCAAGACATTGTTATCAAATATTTTTTTTAAAAATACTTTCTAAAAATCAGAATTTTTTAACTTAAATATACCTGTCATTTCTCTGCTATATCTTTAAAAATATGAAAATGGTTCCATCTGTTTTGTGATTGTCTACTACATTAGGCTTTTTAACTAAATATATATAAGCATTTTCTAAATGTTGGGCTGTAATTTCTGTTGAAGCAGGCTATTAATTTGTTCTAATAAAAGGCATCCAAGACCTTAGACAATATTTATTTAGATTTTTTTAAAATTTTTCTTGTATTATTTGATTTTTTATTGAGTCTTGAAGAAAGCATTGAAATCGCTGATCACCAGCAATTAATGAAATTCTTTTTATAACTGTACTACATATGTATTAAAATGTGCACTTGTAACTTTTGATCAGATTAAGTAACATTAGCGTGCTCCAAAGTATGTCTGCATTCTACAAAAAGCATTAATTTAGCTACAGTAACATAAATGATATTCTAATTGATAATTTTTGAATCACTTTGAGAAAAAACGTAATGATGGAAAATGATGAAACAATATTTAATAATTGCACTCATAATCAATTTTTTTTTGTTTCTAGAAAAACACTTGGTATAATCTCACGATAACGTGAATCCAAAAATATCAAGTATATTTCTTTCATTACGAGAATGACTTCTTATAATTTAATTTTTAAAATGTAAAATCATCTGCATGATATATAATGATTGCTTCTTTGCTAAGTACATTCTACCACAGTGAGAGTAACGGTTGATTTGACTGTCTAACATAAACCTTGACCTGAGTGAGTTACTAATGTTAAATATGGGACTTTTTATGCTAAATAAATTTATCTTTGAAAAAATATATAAATGTCTTTATTATGTTCTGGCTCTTATTTATTAAAAAGCTCAAATACATGGTAATCTATTCGGTAAAAGCAACAAGAACTTTCTGATACCGTCAATAGTATATTAGAAGAATGACGGCAAATAGCTTACGATCATTCGACTTTCACGTGAATGATGCCAAGAAAAAAAACCTTCTCATATAACCAGGCATTTTAGAAAAATATGCTTTTACACTATAATGCAATGCTGTTTCTAAGATGGTTCGGGTGTAACTTCTTTTTTTATGAATGTCAAAAAAAACAGTATCGGTTCTTTAAAGAGCATCTAAACAAGGCAAGGTCAACCTAAAAAAAAATTTTAACCAATTTTGATAAATTAATTTTTAAAAAAATCAGTCTTAAGATTTCAATATCAGTGCTGTATTTTACAAATATTTTAGATTATTTTATGAAATTTACCGACCATTTGTATCCCTGAATAAGCTTTGAAATGGATCACATGTTTAATTATATCTATTCTCGCAAAATTATTTCTTTTAACTCAAAACAACAGTGATATAGTTTTTCTATTCTAAGCAAGTTTTTCCAAATTGAAAGAGATTAATTTTATATGAATGAACTAGATTTTAAAGAAATAAATATCATATATAATGGCCGAATATTCTAAGAAAATAGAGAAAATTCTCTTTTTATAAAGTTTTACCTTTAAATACATTAATAGATCAATATAAAGTTTGATAATGCATTGCAGCCAGTTAATCATACAGATTTTATTATTTTATTATTTCGGCAAAAGAAACAATAACTTTCTGATACAGTCTTCCTTTTATCCACAGAAATGCGAAATTTCTAAATTAAATCTATAGAATACTTTTTATGAATTGAAATAGATAATGTTTGGAATAGTTAAAGAAATATGTTAGATATACCAGCTAAAGCATTGTTTTAACTTAATATTTCGGAATATTTTCCCGCTGTAGATAAGACAGTAAACATATAAATTCATATTTTTCAAACATAAGTGAACGAAAAAGCAATTTTGCCTCTAACAGAACTAACAGAAGGAGAATATATAAAAATATTATATATATATATATATATATATATATATATGTATATATTTATATATGTTTCTTATGTACTGGCTCTTCTCTCTAAGTTGGAATCAATACTCCTTTTGCACAACTTTACGTAGATTTCATTTTCCGATATTGCTTCATACTTCCGAGTTCTTTTCTGTTATATCATGAGAATAAGCATGGCTTATGATTTGAAGGTATTTAACATTGATATAAATATTTGCTGTTCCGTTTACCATTCTTTGTATTTATATTTTCGATATTAGTTTGTCCTGCTTTCATTCATGAGTATACTATGAAATTTAAATTCAAGAAAATGTCATGATAAATAAGATTTTGAATAAGATTGATGGCAGAAAAGTATTTTGAAATGTAAGTCAAATTAATTTATAGATGGAAAATTACATAAACCAAATAGATCAGAATTAAGGAAGTATAAAATATAATAAACGAACATAACGATGTAGATAAGTTACTTTTATAAAGCGCAAGTAAAAGCCCTTATTAAAACTTAAAATATTAAGTTTTTAGCAAATAAGTAAACCATTTAAAAACACTAGCAATTATATACTCAATTTTATTTAACTTTTACTTATATAAATAATTTGTTTAATTATTTACCATTAAAAGTTTAGACATAACTTCAGAATGAAACTTAAATATAACTCTTGCAAAGTCAAAACGACGCGAATTACAAAAACGGAAACATAAAGATATAAAAACGATGTAACGGATTATACTTTGTGACGTACTTTTATCTCTTTCGGAAAAGTATTCTTTTCTATTCGTCGATCCTGAAACTTATTACAGCGTACGAAAATATTTTAAATACATAACAATGTATTTTACGTTATGAATTTAAAACTCTTAACCAAAAGTAATTAACCAAAGTGTGGAAAATTCCCCACGAATTCTAAATTAACAACTTTTAATTTGAAGAGATGAAGACTTTTGTTAATCATATCATTTTTTATCAGATTTCACACTTTCTTCATATTTATTTAAAGAGTTAAAGGTAGTTTCCAATACTGATATGGGTTATAAACACAATGCAGGGGAGATAATTTACTGACATATTTTATAAATCACTGAAATTTAAATTTTATTAACACTTAACCAAAAGTTCTTTACGTGAATTTATCTGAATGTAATTGATGAAAAATATTTAATTGTATTTCTGCGTCATTTTGTATAATCGTAACAGGTATTTACGGCAAAAATAATTTAATCACTATAAAAACGTACATATGACACAGTGTGAGAGTTATCAATATATCATAGATTTAATTTCATTCAATATCATTTTTTTCAGTTTTAAAGTCTTTCATTTAAATCTAAATATCATTCGCAAAAAATATGTACTTATATGCACTGTTTCAAAAAATGTTTATTTTTCCATTGTTATTATGGTGTCACTAATTAATTATAAAAAATATTATGAAAAGAAAAATTAATATATCATTAAAGGTTAATAACTAAGTAAATTTTTCTTACTTAAAAACAATAAAATTAGTTATTATAGAAATGTAAAGCATGAGTTAAATTAGAAGAGTTCTGTGATGTGACATAGTATTAAAGTGCGTCTATAAGTAACAGTGAATACAAAAAATATTTTGCACTATATGAAAATATAAGAACAACAGTTTTATAAGAAATTTACATGTAAAACATGCAATAATGCAATATTTATTTAATATTTATCCTACCTTGGAAGAATCCAAATGAATCTGAGAGAAGAAAAAATTATTATGGTGTGCAGAGTGTCAAATGTTTGAGTTTCTTGGCTTCCACCGGTGAGAACCAGTTGAATAACTTTTTTTCCGGATAAATCAGGATTTTTTTTCCTGGATCCTTTCACAAGCAGGATCGGGGACGAGATGGGAAAGCTCTTCGGGATTCAGTTCCTTTTAAACGGCGGGCGGGCGCCCCAGCGCGTAGGCGACGGAAGGCACGGGCGCATGCGCTAAAACCAGAAATTAAGAAAAGCCGGAAAAAAAATGCCAGGAATAATAAGCGATCCGAAATGCGTGTTGTTTTGTTTGAGTTACTAAGTGGGGGCAGTTTAGGGTAAGAAAGGAAAAATGTTTAAGAATTTTCAAACATTTTTCATTCATTCAGCATTCAAAAGTTTTTAATAGTTTTGAGAAATACTAGATGAAAACCCGTACTTCGCTACGGAGTACATTTAAATTAAATACAACGGTCAATGTATGCAATTAATGCCAAAAATATGTATAAATATATTTATAATGAATACAACGATCAATGTATGCAATTGATGTAAAAAAACCGAAACAATATATTTATAAAAAATCGTAACGGAAAATTTTTTATAGACAAAATAATGTAGAAGAAAATATTCAAATTAAATTTAATAGAACATAGTAAAGAATATAGTAAAGTTAATATAGTACAGTTTGAGGAACATATCTTTTACTGTATTTTAATATTTTTTTGGATAATGTCCAATCGTCTGCTGTATTAGCAAGAAATTAAATATTTTTTTTTTCTATTTCGTTATCATGCCCGTGACGATAAATCAATTTAAAGTACCAGAAAAAGAAATCACGTGACCAGCATTTAATAAATTAAATTCTAAAAATTAATCTTTAAAAATTCACCAAAAATCACAAAATGGAGGTAAAGATTCGAAAAAGATTTCATTTTAAAGGAATTATGATCTTTCTCGTGATATAAAATTTATAACCCTCAAATTATTATTTTAAATGCAAACTTAAAAAAAAGTTACTAAAACAGCTTAAAAATTTAATCTTAAAAAATCTAAGAATTTTTCAAAAATCTTCCTTAGTTCACCCCTACACTATAAGAAGAATCGCCATGCAAAATTTCAGCCCTTTAGGTCCAGCGGTTTGGTCTGTGCGTTGTCTGTCAGTCAGTCAGTCAGTCAGTCACGGAACTGTTTTATATATATAGACTACTTCGATATCTGTAATAGCTGTGCCTGAAGATTGCTTTATTTTTTTTTAGTAATGTTGATTTGGGAAGTGGATAAAATCAGTTGTAGTTTTTTAGACTACCAATGATAATGTCTAATTGCATAACTGTAAATTTCAAATTTAAAACAGGTTGAAAGTCGGGGAATATGTATATAACTCCATATGTAACTTGAAGGGCAATTTTTTAATTAGTCCATATCGAGAAAAGTTTTCATTTTTTTTACTGTCTCCGTGTTTTTGGAATAAACCCACACATCGCTATACGGCCACTCTTTATACGGCATTTCGCTATAACGGCCTTTTTTAATTATGGCACTCTTTCGATTTAAGGCCCACAATGTCTAGTTATAAGGCCACAACAGCGGAAAGTGATGATGGCAGCATATTATAGATTAGTGATTCTTCATGTTAATGTTCATCGTCACATTAAAATAGTTTTTAAACTTTTTATTTTATGTTTTTCATTATATGTATACATATGTGCATATGATTTCTTCTGTTTTTTGTTTATTTGTTTATCTTTTGAATTTCTATTTATTATGATATTGTTTTGTACTTTTATTTTTATCTAAGCATTTTTATAGTAAATAAAAAGAATAAAATGATTATGAACTAAAAACTATATTATTTATAAAAAAATTGGAACAAATCCAATTAAATTTGTATGGGTTTGTATCAAAATAGTAGCTTCGTTATACGGCTTTTCGCTTTACGGCCAACTTTTCCGGAACGTATCTAGGCCGTAAATTTATTACCCTAATTATACGGCTAATGAATTACGCTAATCAGTTAGCCTAAATAAATATATTAAATAAATATGCATCATACGTGTCTTCATATTATCAATATTGAGTATAAATTTCATAAATACTCTTGTATCATAATAACAAAGTTATTAAGTTACGCAAGTATGTTTTTACATTTTTAATTGGGGATTTCATAAAAGTTTTGGTTTTGTTAATGTTTTATTTTAAAATACAAAACTCTCTTTCTACGAAGTCCAGTAAATGGTTTTAAAAACTCTACCCCAATAGAATTAAAAAAATATCTCTTTTCCCGTGTAAAAGTTTAATAAGTTTTTAAAAACGAAAACTTGTTTTCTAAAACAGTATTCATTGACTGGAGTGAATCGTGTTTGAGTTTCATTATATGGATCATTAAAATAGAATAAATCGATAACATACGTCAAACTGATCAATGCAAAACTTTTAACTTTAAATCGTGCGTTTAAAAAGCGAAAGCAGTAAAATGTTATAGGAATATAAACCAACTTTCATGTATTTTAAAATGCAGGATTTGATAAAAAGAAAACTATGTAAGGGACTTCAAATAATTTCTAGCTGTTTTTATTTTATAAATTAATAAACGCTGCTGAATTTTTGTAATAAACTACAAAAAGCCGCAATATTTTATTTCGATTAATTATAAAAGATGCTTGAAGTTAATTTGACGAAAGAAACATTCAAAAACTTTGTTTTTATCCTTTGCTTGTTTATATATTTTTTTTCAACAAGACAGGCACTTTAGTATGGGAACACCATTTAGATGAGTTAACATCGCTACATATGACGGTACAGCATGGGAATGTCCAAGACTTAATCAGGATTTGAACCCTAGTCTACTGTGTAGAAACTCACGATGTCCATCACTATACAGAGGAACGGCATTGTAGAATTTGATATTTCTAAAAACATTCTAATAGACAGTAACTTTAAATTGTATGAAATTAAAAAATGAGGCATTATTTGAGTATCTATATATATAAAACGCGTAGGTATGCGGCACAAAAATCGACGATATTTCTACACTCCGAATGGCAACGGCTGTCACTACCAGATGTAAACATTAGCGGCGGTCCGCAATTTGTAACCGCGTGTCAACATGGATTTACGCACTGAACGCTCGAAAGTGAGCTGCACGATCAAGTGAAAATTGAGAACAGTCTCAAGAAAGAAAGTGAAAAAGAAATAATTCTTAAGGAGAGAGCATAATTTATCGCGAGGTTAAGCCTAATCGTCGCCAGCATAGCAATCGAAGACAGTAATAGTTAATTTTCTACACTTTTTTTCAGTACTTGGTGAATTTTTACTCCATTTTATAAGTGAAGAAATTTTCCCAACAATTTATTACTTGATATGATTAAGTATAGATATCTGCCTTGTGAACAATAGTACAAACAGAGAGTGATGTAATCCACACTCTATTTTAGTACTTGCTGAATTTTTACTCCATTTTTTAAGTGAAAAAAATTTTCCCAACAATTTCTGAAAATTAGTACATACAGAGAGGGGTGTAATTTTTAAAATCCTTGGTGTTGGGTTTCTCCGTCTTATCTTTAACTCTGATTTGAAGTAATGGAAATTTTCATTTTTTAATCATGGTGTATTAGAATCAGCTTTATAGAGAATACGCCTTAACAACGTATATTTATGACTAGCCGGGCTTCGCCCGGCTAGGCTCGGGCTTCGCCTAGCTACGCTCAAGCCATCCGTGTAACATATTTATGTACTTCGGGCCCCACAAAAGAAAAAAAAAGCCTACAAATGTATTAAATTCAAGTGAATAAATTCGTTTCAATTTTCATTCCCGTCGCTGCCGACAGATGGCAGCACCACTGCACCAAATGATTTGGTTTCTCAGCAGTGAGTGATTTTAGAATGAAAATATCTTTAAAACTATTGAATTAACAGAATAAGTGTACGCAGAAAAAATTATCAGCTTTCGAAGCTCTTTCCAAATATGTAACATTTATGTACTTTCATGAGAAAAAAAATACACCGATTTTCCTGTATATTTGTCGGCCATTTTTTTTCGAGGAGTGGCCCGCCCGGATGAGTTACGGTCACGTGATCCGACATCCACTTGTCCCTTTATTAATATAGATGACAGGTAATGGTAACATTTCTTACACATGTTACTTTCAGTTGAGTTGTTTTGCAAAAGAAAATATATAACTAAAAGCGACCATGCTGGTCGCGCAGCGGCTAGTTAGTTGTATTCCACGACAGAAAAGGTAACATTAGCTAAATTTGAGCTACAATGAAATTATATGCAACATGATGATATTAATAATATTCTATCTATGCAAATTGTGCCCTTAAGATCATTTTTCATTCAACGTAAATAATAATGTCTTTTAAATAAATACATATTAATAGGAATAATATTACATATATTCATTTTAAAATTAATTTAGTTATATATATTTCTAAAAATATTTTGATTAATTATCTTCTTTATTACGATTATCAGTTTATCTAAAAATGTACATTTCAGAATTTAAAATGAAAACAAAAACTTATCTTTGTTTTCTGTTATTATTTTAATTACTTAATTACACTGCATTTAAGAAATAATTTTGATAACAATAAAAATATTTAAATTATCAGCTATTATGCTCTCTGAGGTAATTTTTATTGTAGAAAATCAATTCAAATGTAGAAATTCTGCGTATGTTTTTTCTTCGTTAAATTAAATAGTCTTAAATTAAGTAAAATGATATTTCTTATGTTTAGATCCCCTTTTTTAATCCTTCCTGTATATTGTGAATTCCCAGATATTAATTTAAATAACCTCATTATAATCTTAAAAAGTAAAATATGAAATGATCTAAAAATTTCTTCCAATTTTTTACCGAAATTACAATTTAGAAGCTTAAATACGAAGAGAAGCATTTTTTTTCTTAGTACCAAACTCTACGCTCATGTGTATGTTCTTTACAGTGGAAAACGTGCATTAATTTAGAGGACTTAAAAGTACATTAAGGTCCTATGGGTATGCGCTTACGTTTGGTTAATTCTATATATCTAGATAAAAATCCACGCAAAGTAAATCGGTAGAGTTAATAGAAAAATAAACTCGTTAAGTTAAGAACCATATTTCTAGCATATAATGATGCTTTTTGAAACAGTATAGTTTTCATATAAATATTCAAATGACGCATTAGATGCCAAATTTTAATGATTCTTAATAATCGTGTTTATTTTAGCGACTAGAAAGTTAATTACAAAAACGTTTAGAACAGGAATATAAAACTATATTTTTAACTTAATTTTTTACTGAAAAGTTTTACGATACTGGAGGTGTAACATCATTAACGATCACGAATTTTTTTCCTTCTGGTTTAATTTTTTTTTTCAGTATTTTGTCAATACAGCCTTTGTGATTTCAAAGAAGTCACTTTCAAGTTAAAAGAATATAGCTAAGATATTTGACTGAATTATAAGTTCTTTCAAGATATTCCATAGAAAAGCATAGGCTTTACGAATTTTATGGATTTAGCTGTATTCAGTGTGAAGTGCTTATCAGTAATACAAGTATGTGATATATGTGTGTTGGGTGAAATGTTCATTTAATATAAAAAGGAATAATATTAATAGATAATTGTTTAAAAAAAACTATTTCTGGCCTCGATAAGTTACTAACTATGTCAATTGGGAGTCATTAGTCCCGTTTATTAAAACAAGAAATTGATCGGTAAGAAAGAATAAACAGTGTGTTTCAAGTTGACTCCCTTCCAAAATTATTTCCCGTTAACCATATAGAATGATGCAGAAAAAGTAATGAATTGTCTGGCTTTACGTTTTTTGATGGCCTTTCAATGAGAATCATTTTAGAGTTTTAAAATACTTAGTTACGGCTTGTGATAAACATAAAAAAATATTTGTTGACATAAGAACCTTCAATGATTTACAGATACAACATTAAAAAAAGAACAAAAAGATCAGATTTAAAATAAGGTTTGTTACAGGGAAAGAGATTCTTCCAAATATAAAAAAGATACAAGAAAGAGACATTATATGATAATGTAACACCCAAATTTACGAAAAGATACCTATATTCTCTGTCTCTCTACACACACACACACACACACACACACACACATATATATATATATATATATATATATATATATATAAATATATATATAAATATATATATATGCACACTCTTAGACAAAAAGAAATACACACCAAGGAGGAGTAATGCAAACACAAATTGATATGCATACAATAAAATGCTATGGGTGGAAAATGCTTAATTTTGAAGTTTGACGGCCAGTGATTGAATGTGACGTTGCAGTGCATCTTAACTGCGGATCTGGCAGGATATTAACGAGGAGAAATTTCGATTCCAGATCATAAATTCTTAGCGAATTTCATTCCGTGCATTCAGGTAGACAGTAACATGCAGGTGCGCAAACAATATGCGCAGATGTCAGCATTTGAGAGAGGACATGTAGTTGGGCTCGAAGAAGCCGGTTGGTCTAATCGGCGAATCTCTCGACATTTGGATAGGAGCGGTGTCACTATTATATGATGTTGGCAGAAATGGGTGAATGATGGCCGAACACAGCGTGAAGAAGGAAGCGGTCGGCCTCACGACAGAACGTGAGGACCGAGAAATCGTCACAGCGGAACTCACAGCCCCAGATTCATCATTATCATCGATCGTATGTGCAACTGGTGCTTCAGTGACCACAAGGATCATTTATAGGCGGCTCAGAGAAAGGAGGCTGAGCAAACGGCACCCCTTGCGCCGACTACCATTGGCCTCTGTACACAGACAAGCCCGTTTGCAGTGGTGTCGGGCACATTCGACCTGGAATGTCACTGACTGGAGTAGAGTTGTCTTCAGTTGTGAGTCCCGCTTCGAATTGAGTCCCTCTGACCAGCGAATACGAGTCCGGAGACGCCCCGGACAGCGGTGGGATACCAACTGTCTGTTAGGGTGGGTCGTTTTTTCCTTTTTCTAAAAATCGAAATCGCCTGTGGTGGGAAAAGCTGTGTAATGCTATCAAATGTTTGTAAAAAATTTTTTCTTTGAAATTAAAATATATTTAGACCCCCGCCCGGCCCTTGAAATTTCTCCAAAAATGTAAAAAAAGGCATTTTTTATTTATTTTTTAATTTTTTTACGTTTCAAAAATTTTAACCGCCTGTAGTGGAAATTGCTACATAGCAATACCCTTTGTGAATTTTTTTTAAAATTAAAATGTTTAGGGGCTTATGTTTAGTCAGTGGAGGTTCTGTAATTGAACATTTTTTCCAATTGATCAGTTCTGCACAGTGGTTTGCGTGAAATTTGAGAGGCAGAATGACAAAATTACAAGTTATTTCATTGGGAAGTGTTCAGGCCTTCATGATTCTTCTGAAGCCTAATTTCCTCACATAGGATCGCTTGTCGTTGATCATGGCAATCAGCAGGTTTTCTGGGCGACCATAAAATCATTCATTTGCATTACAGGATCCACCACTAATTTCAGCTCATCGATCGGATATCTTGAGTAGTGTATAACTTCCCAAAAATTCTGTGCACCAGCTGTGCATGAAGGCTCACTTTTAGTGAGAAACCAAACTTTTGCATACACTTTTGAAGCTGCCCACTTCTTTTGAAGATGTAGCAACTTGCTTAAAATCCTCATCAAAATAAAAATCCTCTTCCCTTTCAGAAGTAGAGCTACCATCCATAATATTTTCACATTGTTGAGGTTGGCTATTTATCTCAGTTTCAGATTTTTGCTTATTCACACGTTCAGCATCCATTGATTTCCTTGCCACTCTAAGTTTTAGCACCCTAGTGACTTTAGCATCCAAATACGACATATACATTTCGTCCAAGATCTCTGGTCCTTCAAAAATTCTTGTTCCAAAACCGGAACTTTTCTTGACTTCTCACATGTGCACAATGAAAATTCATGACACTTACATATTGAGATATTAAACAGTGTAGATTTTGCATCATTTTGAAACCTTCTTAATTTAATTTTTGCAGCTTTACTTATTTTTCCAGTAGACTTCTTTATATTCATGAATTTTTTATGAAACTTTTTATGAAATAACGCAGTACAATCACACCATCTATCGATGAAATTCAAAACAAATTTCGCTGGCCTAGCAGGGGCTTTATATATGATACAATATCAAAATAATTTTTTTCACAGGCAAAGGGACTTGCTATGTAACAATTTCCACTACAGGCAGTTAAAATATTTGGTACGTACAAAATAAAAAAAATAAAAAATGCTTGTTTTACGTTTTTGGAGAAACATTAAGGGCCGGACGGGGGGGGCCTAAATATATTTTAATTTCAAAATTTTTTTTCACAAGTAAACGGTCTTGCTATGCAACAATTTCCACTACAGACGGTTAAAATTTTTGGTACTAAAAAAATTTAAAAATAAATAAAAAATGCTTTTTTTACGTTTTGGGGAAAACTTCAAGGGACGGACGGGGGGCCTAAATATATTTTAATTAAAAAAAAAATTTACAAACATTTGATAGCAATACACATTTTTTCCCCCCACAGGCGATTTCGATTTTTCCAAAAAGTAAAAATCGACCCACCCTACTGTCTGTCTTCCTCCATACTGGTCGACAACTAGGAGACATGGGGTGCCATTTCTTTTCATAGCAGGACCCGTTTGGTTATAACCCGCTTTTACCCTTACAACACAGCGGTACGTTGACGATACTCCACGCCTCGCTGTGTTGCCCTTCATATCACGCCATCCTGGGCTTACATTTCAGCAAGATAATGCCCGCCCGCACACGGTGCGAGTTTCTACTGCTGGTCTTCGTGCTTGCCCAACGCTACCTTGGTCAGTAAGGTCGCCGGATCTCTCCTCCTTTGAGCACGTTTGGAGCATTATGGGTATTGCCCTCCAACTAGCTCGGAGTTTTGACTATCTAACGTGCCAATTGGACAGAATTTGATTCGATATCCCGCAGGAGGACATCCGCCGACGCTATCAATTAATGCCAAGCCGAGTAACTGCTTGTATAAGGGCCAGAGGTGGACCAACGCGTTATTGACTTTTTTACTTTCTCAAGCTCTTTCTCTTTTATAAATCATCCAATTTTTCTCAAATTGTTATCATTTATTTGTACATGTATATCACATGTACCGATTTTCGTCCCAGTCGGATATCTCCTTCTTGGTGCGTCTTTTTTTTTATCTAAGTATGTATATATAAACAATAATACCTAGGAAAAGTATTTAACTTAATTATCTTCTGATGTGTATATATAGCATTACAAACGTAATTATCCTTCCACCTGTACGTGTATCAGACTGATTTTTCTTTCACCTAGTTTTTGATTAAAAAGCTGATGCAACAGATCATTCAAATGTCTACATTTATATGAATTTAGATGGTCTATCTACGACACTTCTCAACATCAAACAAGAAAATTTAATAAACCATCACTGATGCTGGTTGAAACAGAAGAACTCGTATCAAGTGCCAATAGGGTTCAATAATAATATTCTCTTGGGATTCCACAAAACTGGATTTTTTTATATTAATATTATTAACTGGTAAAATACTTAAATTAACAAGAATAGAAATTATTTCGAGTATAATAATAATAATAATAATAATAGCTTGCATGTGTCGTAAGTTCAGTTATGCATTTTCTCTCCTCTTTCAATTATAATTCTATCCGTCTTTTATATTAAATCTTTCCTAGACTTCGAATTCATCATAGTTCAAGGGAGAATGACGTTACTATTGTCCGTAAGAAGGAAGAGAGAGGGAGGCGACAGGTGGCTTGATACTTTACTGATTATGTAACTATGTGAAACTGTCTTGTTCCCTTGTGGGACCTGCATGGCATTATTTTTTTGAAAACTGCTTCAATTCTTCGAAGTTGAATTAAAAAAATGCACGATGAACTACTGGAATCTGGTAACAAAAAACTCAAGCTGTCTATAGGATATGTTTGGGCACCTGATTTTAATTTTTGTGCAGTCATTAAGCAGGAGACTTTGTACTGGGGTGTAACATAGATGTTTTAAACTTGCGGATTAAAGATTAAGAAGTTTGTTCGTCCTTGAAGCATACGCTTCTTTATATCTAGATTATCCGCTGTTTCATCGGTTGAGCATAGTAAAGTGAAGGATATCTTGTTATTTTTTTAAATATGATTTATACCTCATATTTAAGCTTTGAATGAATATATTATTTAATATTTTAATACCAAATGTCTTATAAGCATCTTGATTAATATTTAGAAAAAGAGAAATAAAAATTTGACGTATATTTCTTAACACTTAAATTAGTTTGAAAATATTCCCGAAGAAAAATGAGTTTAATTTCTTAGTTTGATATGTTGCTCTAGATTAATACTAAGCCCTGAAGTAAAATTATTCATATCTAAAAGCGATATTCAAAAATTTTAGAAATTGATTTTTTTTTCTTTTGCTTCCGGTATATGACTTGTTACATTTAATGATTTATGACTCCTCGGAGACTATAAAAAGACGAAATAAAAAGGAAAAGGAAGTCCCTCTCTCCACTGGAAAAAGAAGTTTTATTTTTTTAAGGCCCAAAATTAAAATGCCTTGTAAAATGTATTTCTTTTCACTTCACGATAGTTTTATCTCACATGAGTGCTTACATATTTGTAAATATTACTCACTGAACGGAAGTACGATATTCTTTTTAAAATATTCTGCGATTGCTTCATTAAATTCAATTTCATTATTTTTAAAACACACTACAAACGAAATTACAAGTAATTTGTGTATTCGATAGTTAAAACAGTGCCTGTAACTTTTGTTGCAAGGAGAAGGGTGTCACCAGAACCTTCTGTGCAAAGTATCTACTTTATTTCTTTTCCTGTATCTAAGATGTACTTGAATTTTTCTTCTAAAGTTATTAATTAAATTGTTTTAACTAATTATGTCAATTGTTCATATGAAAGCAATTAAGGTTTGCCAAGAGGAGGAATACATATTGAGCTTCTTTTAGTACCGAATTCTCTTATTTGTTTGAAATTCAAGTGCTAGGGTATCAAAGTTCTTGAATAATAATTTAGAGGGAATTTTTTCTGTTAAAAGTCAGAATTTTTATTTTTATAGCTTATCTTGAATAAAACTTTGTATAACCTAATGGTTATCAACTGCATTATAAGGTTAGGAAATATGACAACAGTTCGACAAAATTCTTGGGAAAGATACAGATAAATCACCGAACATGAATATTATTCTTAAAATTTGAGTCTCCTCTTTTGAAGGCAGTGTCCTTTTCGTCTTCTAATTCTTGACTTTGTGTCGGGTGGTACCACCTCTTAAAGCAACCATTATGTTTGTTTTTTCTTCTAATTTTACACATTGTTCTTGCACTAGGTGGTTTTTTATTCTACGAGGGAAATGTTTAACATACTTTGTTTTTAAATAAGTTTTTTAAAATTTTGTTCTCAAATGGATGTGGTAAATACAAACATTGCGAAAATCAGCAATAACTACAACTGAAAACATCCGAGTAGGGGTCCTCGATATTTCAAAGTGTTGAAGCTACTGATCTAAGTAAAATTATATTTCAAACACCTTTGACCTACTTTAGATCATATGTTAAAGTACCGCGTTTCAGTTAAATATATTCTCTGTTAAATCTCGATTTGTCTCGACTATTTGATATGCATAAATCTATCTGACAAACTTAAAGCTCGTTAGCTCAGGTCTAACCGCCGCAGCATAACTTAAGAACAGGAAATTCAACACTTCATAGAATATTTGATTATTGAGCATGTGCTTGCAAAGAAATATAATAAAGTTCATACAAAAATAAATCTCCTGTTCTCTAAAATAATGACAGTGCTTTTAAAAGTATATAGTATAAAATAAAGCTTTAAAACATTCCAGGTACAGATACACGGATATTTTATTTGTATATCTCTAAACATTTTGTTCATATGCAGAATTCACTTCAGTCCATTACATAAATATTTTATGCAAAACAGGATTAGATAGCTGTTTTAATGCGAACAGTAATGGTCTGCTTTCAAGACTCAATTTACATTTACGTTACTTGCAGTATGTAAACAATAGTCCCCAAATCGGCGGAAAACAACGTTTCTAGTTAACCGTATGCACTTTTAAAATAGTAAAACTTTGCTTAATTTTCGAATTTTAAAATATTAGTCAAGTAATATAATTCAGTATTTATTTGTACAATAATTATACTTAATGCACTTCCAAAAGGAAAATCTATAAAATATTTTCCACTTAAACAACTTATAAAACAACTTATAAAATCTTGTTTCATAAATATAAAGATTAATAAATCTTTAAATTTCCGAGATACATCGATAGTTTCATTTTAATGTATAATATTACAGTAATGAAAAATATTTTATACTATTAAACAATACTTCATAGTTCTTAGTGCTTTATAAATGTCAATTTGGGGTAGTAAGTATATATAAATGTTTGAAATACAAAATATCTTTTGGGTGCATTTTGATTCCTTTGTCAAAAATGAAAATAGAAACAGAAATTATTTTACAGAGAGGTACAATAATAACTCTAGCAGATTCTTTTGTAAAATCAATGATTTTATGTTACGTAATTTATAAACAGCTAAGCGATAATTTTTTTATCAACTTACTATCAGCTTAAAAACTAAAGACACGAAAATTTTAAAATAACCGAGTCTAACTGCTTTGTCAGTTTTTCAAAATCAAGTTATCTTATCAACATCTGATTTAAAAAAACAAACTAAAACTATTCTTAATTTTTTTTTTGCAAAAATCCTAGTTGCTTGCAAAAAGTATGGGAAGGTAATAATCTCGTAACTGTAATTAAACGGAAAAAATTAAATCCTAAAATAGTGTAATATTTCCTTGTGCAAGTGTAAAGTTTTATGGATTCTATTATTATATAAATTAAGTAATATATGTATTTTTAAATAAAGGAAAATTTTATAGAGGGGTGCAGAGTTAACAATGCTGTTGAATTTTTAAACATTGAAAGGTGTTTGAAGTTTTAAAATTCTATTAGATTTTAAAGAGAAATGACAAAATACTATTGATATTTTTACATTAAACTTTCTGTAAAATATCATAATTTTAAAAATAAGCACGTTGGTTGATTTAAAAATGAACAGACATTACGCATAAATTAATTTTTAAATTATATTTCTTTTATGGAAAAAGTGAGGTAACACAATTTTTTTCTGCAAGTATATTTACTGTAAAATACCTGAGAATAAACAATGTAGTAGTTGAAAAATACTTTATTTTTCTTAGCTTCATGTATTCAATTTAATTAAAATAATTTTTCCTGAAAATCTGAAAATTAAAGTATAGAAGGAAAATTATTCTATTGTTTTCATGTCTGCTACAGCTATAAGAATTTATTTATACACAATTATCTCAACTATCAAATTTAGCTTAAACAACAATTTATCCTAAACAACACCTTTTTTTTTTAGAAAATCCTATCGATTAAATATCTTTTAAGATCTCAGGATTTTTTCAGTTTAATTTAAGTACAAAAGGAGTAAAATATTAAAAGCTTTTTACACGAGAGTAAAAAGTGAATTCCCAATGAAAATGATCTTTGTATGTAAATATTGTTTATAAAGAAAGAAATTTTAAATTTAGTAATTTTTGTTTTATTTTTATGCCAAATGATGTTATGTTGTAAATTTGAATTACATAATGAGGCTTGAAGGACTATTAAAATCTTTTTGATAACTTACATCTGAATTTAAAAGAGAATACGTTTTTATGTCTTTAATAATCAGATAAATCAAAATTGATAAAAAAATTCCCCTTTAATTACAAGAGAATGCTAATTCTTTCCGATGGGAAATATTTGTCTCATTTACTTAAGATGACATTTTTCACACTTAAATGATTTAATTTGCTCTTTTCTAATTTGAAATTTTTTGATGAATGGCTAAACCTCATTTTGATATGCAGATTTTTCGAATGTATTTTTAAATGAAAAGTTCATCCAGTTTCTGAAACGTACTATAGGGGCTAATAATGTTGTTTAAAACAAATTTAACTCAATTTTTTGAAATGCTGTAATTCTTACCCTGTTGAAGTTAAATAGTTATGCACGACAAATGCTACTGACTGCAATTTTACAAGGTGACACTATAAGAGAAAATGTCCATAATAAATCACTAATCATCATTATTTTATAACATAACATTCATTCCTATAGATTATATATTTTCGCATTTTTACATAAATTTGTTTAACGCAAACGTAATTTAAAAATTCCAAATGTAATGTTCAGATTTGGCATTGAATACACATGTAATCCCAGTGCCACATGTTCCTACTCAAAAGCATTAAAAATTAAAGCAAAATATACAAAGCAAAAAATATCAGACAATAACTTTAATAAATATTGTGGTAGGCAAAAAAAATTGTAAATTAAAACTCCTTATAACATTTAAAATGAAGCTTGAAAAGGACTAATTTTAGACTGATAGAGATAATCCTTCCTTAGTTCACTGAATAAAGGCGCAATTGTCTGTATAAAAATGATGAACGAAAATATCATACACTCTCATATAAAATAAAAATCCTTAGAACTCTCCCTTAGATGTCCGAGTGCATCAGACGAGGCGGGGGTATTACATACATAAGACTGTCTTAGGGAGGAAGGTTGACAAATTTTATAGTCCCATCCCGATTACTTCAAAGTAACGCTTAATTGTCACAAAGAGAAAACAAAATAGGATGGAAAAAGTGAATTAAAGAGATAAAACAACAAAATGATGTAGGATGAAAAAAAGGAGCAATTTTTAAAAAACAGCCGACAGAGATGAGACAGACAGATTATTGACCAAACCCGATGGCTTTGTGTGCATATAAAATTTTTTCTAACAAGACAACACCTTTTTATAAAGGAACTATCTTTATTGAAATTTTGTGATTTTTAATACTGAACATATTTGAGATGGAACTTCTAAAGGTATATTCTGATCTGAATGAATATACTTCGAAGGGATGTCTGGTATCAGCAATTTAAACTTGATCTCCACTGAAAGCTTTCTTTACAATTATAATACAACAACATCTTTTGAGAATGTTGTAATAGAATTGTTATCATTAACATCTTAATATAAGAATTTCGTTAAATTAACAGTAACGTTTTTAGAACATTATGAATGTCTTAATATTTCGTACCGCTCAGAATAAAGTCGTAGTGAATACTAAATATTTTTCCCTTTAATTATAGACAACGGAGAAATTGTTTTGGAATGTAATACTATGATGCTGTTTAAGCTGTAATTATGCACGTCTTTTTTCCACAGTGTGATCATACGTGAATTATTTCTTCCCCATGAATGGAACGAAACACTGATATTATTAAATGCCAATAACTCCTTCATTTTATATTCTTTCCTTTTATTTCCTTCATTATATAGATTGCAAAATGTAAATAAATTATTTTCAATCTCCGTTTAAAAACAATTACATTAAATTTAAAATAAGAATCATATATAATTTCAAATATTTTCTTATATGATTTTTCTAAGCATAAATTTGAATATGAATTGTATTCATATGTTGTTTCCAATCCCTCTTGGTATAGGAAAGCCCAAAGGACCTTGTTTCATGGCGAAGGGTAGTAAGCAGCTTCACTTAAAGCGAGATGCCACTAGGGCTGAAGTCTTACCTGACCTCGAAGAACTTCGGTCTCGTAATTTTGAAACGAGTAAAGTGACGAGATCGGAACACTTGACCCCGCACCTCCAGAGGAATTTTGGAAACTTGGAGGACATTGCAGCAACGACAGATTTTTCTGTGCACCAACCGCCATTAGTATACATGTCGGTAGATTTGTCAACGACGGGTATCGAACCAGCGACATTCAGATCACTGGCCTTTGCCAGCCGGGCCACCACGCCCATTTTATTCATATAAAAACAATAAATGTAAAATTAACTCAAATATGCAACTAGTAGAGTACAATTTTCTACAGACACTGTAAGAAAACAAACAAAATAATAATTTTATAAATTGCAAGAATGAGAAAAAAATTATTCAAAACTTTGTGAAACAAAGCTAAAAATTCCTCTTCATTCTCCTTTAATTATTTTTTTTAACACTGCTGCTTTCAAGCATTTAAACACATGATTACCACAACGCGATTGAACGAGGTGCACCTAGGATTTACGCATTAATTCATTGTTATATCAGAGCAGAATATCGAGTAAGACATGAGCGTATTTTGGAACCCTAAGGTCTCCAACCGTTGAAATGGGGAAAATAGAGTTATGTCTAAAATAACTTTTAAGGCTGAATTTTCAATTATTTTGAATAATTCTGATGAACCCAAATTCCATTACCCAATAAGCTAATTTGAAACTGAATCTTCTCCAAATGGATATCAAACACAATACGTCATTCACATTACGTCCCAATACCTCAATCCTATTAGTCAATCTCCTGTTTACCTCAAAAGAATAGTTTCTATGAAAAGTTCCTTCAGTGAGTCATCATTACACTGGAACAAACCCTATTATCTGCTATGGTAAATATTATTTTATAATTTATGCTTAGATGCTCAGTTGAAGCCTCTATAAACGCTCTTATTATACCTTGAAAGACATTTCATTAATGATTTCAGTTATTTGTGATCAACTCTGATATACCAGAATACCATCTTACAATAAAGTACTATAAAAAATTAATGTTCTCGAAATGAGGATCATATGGGTACGCACTTTGAGTCATTTTCTATACGATTCATACCTACCTGTAAATCTATGATAATCTATATATATAAAACAGTTCCGTAACTGACTCACTGACATACAACGCACAGACCTAACCGCTGGACCCAAAGAGCTGAAATTTTGCATGGTGATTCTTCTTATGGTGTAGGGGTGCACTAAGAAAAGTTTTTGAAAAATTCTCCTTAGATTTTTTTAAATTAAATTTGAAAGCTGTTTTTGTAACTTTTTTTAAGTTTGCATTTAAAATTATAATTTTAGGGTTATAAAATTTATATCACCAGAAAAATCATAAAAATTACTTTAAAATAAAATCTTTTTCGAACCTTTACCTCGATTTTCTGAATTTTGGTGAATTTTTAAAGATTCATTTTTAGAATTTAATTTATTAAATGCCGATCACGTGATTTCTTTTTCTGGTACTATAAATAAATTTATCGTCACGTGCATAACAACTAAATAGACAAAAAAATATTCCCTTTCTTTATAATGCTGCAGACGATTGGATATTATCCCCAAAAAAATATCCCTTACGATTTTTTTATAAATATATATATATATATATATATATATATATATATATATTACATCAATTGTATACATTGATCGTCGCATTTATTATAAATATATATTTTTTTTCGGATTTAATTGCATACATTGGCCGTTGTATTTAATTTGAATGTACTCCGTAGCGAAGCGCGGGTTTTCAGCTAGTTCCTTTATACACTGAAGTGCCACTGAATTAGGGATACCTACTTAGTAACGAGTTGGACCTCCTCTGGCCTTGATAACGCCTGCCACACGACGAGGCATAGATTCAACAAGTTTCTGGAAACGTTCCACGGGAATGGCTTGCCAAATATCGGCTAAAGCTGTCCAAAATTCACTAAGGTTCTTTGGTGCTGTGTGATGGCCTTTCACGCCTTTTTCCAAAACATCCCAAAGATGCTCAATAGGATTTAAGTCTAGGCTTCTAGGTGGCGAATTTCTGACAGAGAAGTCAGACGAATGCTCATCCAACCAGCCAGTAGCCAACCGGGACTTGTGAGAGGTACAATTGTCTTGCTGGAAAACTCCATTACCGTGCGGATAACAGAACAGCATAAACGGATGGAGGTGAACACCCAGCAACTTTACGTACCGAATTGCATTGAGGGAGGTTGGTACACGCACCAAAGATCCCAAACTGTACCAAGAAAAAACACCCCAAACCATGATTGAGCCACCATGCCCTTGTACAGTTCCAGCCAGGCATGCAGAATCCATGGCTTTATGAGCCTGACGCCATATTCTCAGCCTCCCGTCGCCGTTAAGTAGTCGGAATCGAGACTCATTACTCCATGCTACTCGTTTCCAGTCCTCCACACTGCAGTCTCTGTGCTCTCTTGCCCAGGCAAGACGTGCAGCCCGATGACGAGTATAGAGCAATGGTACTCTCGTAGGTCGACGGCTCCCGAAACCCATACGGTGAAGCGAGCGTTGCACAGTCCGTTTACTGACTGTACGACTGGCACCGTCATTAAACTGGGTGGTAATTTGAGCTAATGTTTGGCTTCGCTGGCTACGTACAATACGCCTGAGCCGTCTCTCACCACGCACTGTCAAGGCTAATTGTCCTTTGCAGTTTGCCCGATCGCTAGTTTTTTTTCCACCATCCATGTATTCTTGGTATACTCTTGACACTGTCGACCTTGAAAATCCTAGCTGTCTGACGACTTCGGAAATTGAATGGCCCATGCGTCGCGCATCTACGATTTGTCTGCGATCGAAGGCGTCTAAATCAGGCAGTTTACCCATACTGGCAATTCCAACAACTAATTCAGAACAACCGCAGTACGCGCTATATATGCAGTTACCCCAGCGCCCTCACTTGCGCATACATGATGCGCAGCGCTACACAATTTGCATAGGCTTTGCTATCCATAATTCAGTGTATATCGCTAGTAAAGTATTGCATTACTTTTACCAGCTCATATGACTTCGCTTTCGTCCAACAAATCCTACAATAAACTTAAAGTAATTCAAGAAATGCTAATATGTAAGAATAGCGTAGATACGGTTGCAGCTATTTGTACGACAAGATGGTGAGCCGAAAAAAAGGTGAAATTTTTTACCACTTTAGAAAGTGAAATAGCCGAGAACAGTCTTAAATTAAAGAAGGTGATGATCCATGGGATCAAACCAGAAGCACCAGTTCTAAACATGAAGATCAAAACACGAAATCCAGTTAATCGAAAGGTGTAGTGATTATGTAAATGGCGTAGGTGGAGAAATTTCAAATTAAAGTGAGACGTTAAGTGGGGTGAGCAATGAATAAGAGTATATATATATATATATATATATATATATATATATATATATATATATATATATATATATATATATATATATATATATATATATATATATATATAAAAGAGCTCGTCTGTTTGTTTGTCCGCTATAGAATCATAGACTGTTTCACCCACCGGGACCAAATTTGGCACAGTTAATGCTTAGGACCCGAGAAATTTAACGCTGCAAAAACAAAATTTGGGGCTCAATTAGTTGTTTTTAATTAAATTTTTAATGATTTTTGTGCCCCTAAGAGGTGCGCGTACCACTTAAATGTGGATACAGCCCCTTCACCACAACCAGCTGCGTTAGTCAAATTCGATACGCGGGGTTGTTCTGAGGGATGATCTGGGTTGGTCTGGGGGTGATTGGGGGGAGGGGCGAAACGTTTCTTTTATTTTTCTTACGTTTAGTGGAGTCTTGGGTCTAAAAAGATTGAGAACCGCTGCGTTAGACAATTTTAGACAATGGCGTTCAAACTAATATAACTTAATAAAGTTTGGAATAAAAGGAAGAAAAAGAAGAAAAATTGAGTTTGTCCCATGGCCAGTTTTTGGAAGCCTTCTGTTGATCTAAATATATTAATCATTTGAGGATCATAAAATGGGAAGAAGTTTAAGAGTTCTACAGGTTTTTCCCCTAAGTTCGTGAAACAGAGTTAACATACGATATGTATTTGAATTACTTATTCCGTGAAATCATATAAGATAAATCTTTTAGAGTTTTGGGGTTTTTTAAGCAGTGGGAGGAAAAGCTCTTTAAACAGAGAAACATAGCGACACATAACTTTTATTCCGAACTATTAGTCCATTAGTTATATTAAGGCATAAGAAAATTAATGAAATTATTTTTAAAGAATGATTTCCCAGTGTTGCCCGGGTAGATATAGAGATATAAAATGTTTCATGCATTCCATCAAAAAAATACTGGGCTGCACCCTGCTCTTCATGTTCATCTGGCTAGACAGAATGCGCTTAGCGCGTTTCTACTGAAAGGATATACAAACAATAAGAAAGAAAGAAACTTTGAGCCTAGACATCATGCGGAATCTCGCCTTTGATTAAATAAAGGGGATAAAGCATCTTGCATTTTACCTATTGGGTGATGTGGAAAAACTGCGTTTATAATGGAAAAATTAAAAATAAAGGAAAATGTAAATGATAAAACTTATTTCTAATTAAACAGTGGATCAAACAAATCTAATTAAATCTAATTAAACAGTATATAACAAATATAATTAAACAGTAAACTTATTTAATCCAAAACTGCGAATCACGCAACACTGTGTTATTAATTCTCAATAAAATCAGACGAAGGTCCGCAGGCTCAAAGTTTCTTTCGTTCTTATTGTTTTTATATAATTTCAGTAGAAACGTGCTAAGCTCATTCTGTCTGACCAGATGAACATGAAGAGCGGGGGGTGAAGCCCAGTATTTTTTTGATGGAATGCATGAAAAATTTTATATCTATATATCTACCCGGGCAAAGCCGGGCAATAATGCTAGTTTATATATATTAGGGTGGAGCGAAAAAGGCAAATTTTTAATTTTTTTTATTTTTTTCTTTATTCCTGTATTATTATTTGTTGATGCAATAATAGAACATCATTTATGCCAAAAATCAGTTGTCTACGACTTCATCTTCAGGTGGCGCAAGACATGAGAGGGTAAAAAAAAAACTCATTTTTAGTACTTCATTCTAGCCTCAATTGAGAGTCATATTTTAAAATTTTTGTCCCAAATTTGTTATTGTAGGTTTGTGTACTCTCCTATACTGCATTTTTAATAAAAATTTACGAACAGTTCTGACTAGATTACTTGTATTAAGGTTTACACTTTAAGCCAATTTTACATAGTGTTAGACGGATGCTGCACTTCTGGACTGGCGCTATCTTACCACACATCGGAGAAGATATTAGTTCTATCAACTCACCTCAGTTTTCCCCAGTCTTATGATGCTCTTCTGTAAGATCTACTGAAACTAACCCAGATAAATTTTACATTTCAAAAGCCATGCCAGCGACCAAAAAAGCAGCATGAAGAAACGATCCAAATGAGACATAAGCTACAAAATCTAGCAACATCTTGCGATCGAACTGGGATTTGTGATCACCCAGCAGTAATCATAGTAAAAGCTGCAATGCAGGATTTAAATATTATCAGTAATGACAACTCATCAAAAGTACTGCTGTAATTACAGGACAGAAAAACGGTGTCCTTGTACTATGTAAAAAATATCTTAATCGACCGGTACAGTTGTTTGTGTGCCTACAACATGCTAATGAATTATCACTCCGTCATGTTTTCACCAGCCTCGATGGTACCACGACAGGTCCAAGCAGTTTTTCAGGAAACATTAGAAAAAGGCTTAAAAAGTGCCTAGAATATAAATGGTGACCTTTGAAGCTGTAAGTTCAGAATTGCCGGATGTTAATGCTGAATTATTAAGCACCAATCATAAATATTTATAGGAAATGTGCTCATCTATTTCTTGTGGCACAATCCCGCCTAGCTTAGCTAACAGGGATCCAGGAAATCTAACACATTCCTGACGGCTGACTTTTGCATACAGCATTCTTCGTTTATATGTAGGAACAACGAAACCAACTGTCAACCTGAAAGAACTTGTCAATTTTATTATGAAAGTATACGCACCAACTTGGTTTGATATCAAGACTAAACCATCTTGTAAATATGGGCCTACCCGCGTTTTTAATATGGTTAGAAGATCTTCGTATATGCAAGACAATCTGAAGAGCATTGTATTAAAAACTATTCAACGAAATTCATTCTTTGCACACCCAGAAAATTTGTTGCTAACTATGTTACAAGACGAAGAGTTACATATAAGACAACTAACTCTTCCAAGAATATTAAAAGCAAGAGAACAGACCAAAGGCAGAAAAGTACGCGAGTTTCAACTTCCTGAACTTCAGATCGGAGCATCACATTATTACGATTTGATAAATTGATGGTAATAAAATGTTACCGAACAAGCAATGACGATAAAATATAGTGATACAGAAATAAAGACTATGATTTCTTCAGGAGAATAATTTCCTGTATTTTGAGAAGTTCCCTAGTCACACACAAGCAGTATAACGGTGTGTAAAGCTAGTAACCGAGGATTAATTATCTGTTTGTGGTTCAGAGGCAAGAGACGGTTATGTAAGAGAATAAGCTAGGCAAGACTTGTCACCTTTTGAGACAAAATCTCAATATTTTCACGAAAAAGAAAGTCCAAAAAACTTCTGAAAAGGACACTTAACATTATTACGAAGGAGTCTATTGCTTAAATACTTTTTAATATATGTTTAATTAGCGTAAGAAATAAAATTAAATAAAAATATATAAATGAGTTTTATTACCACGTTTTTAAATGTCGCCTTTTTATACTACTTTGCAAAAATTCGATTCTAGTGCGCCACCTGAAGATATTGTCAAAATAGGTTGAAATTTTGCACTTTTGCATTTTCACATGACCATGGATCAATGATTGATGATACAGGAAAGGAAAAAAATAATAAAAAGGTATTTTCACTCCACCCTAATTTCGCACCCGAAAATTGGCATAAAAAGCAAGTAAAATGTCAAAATACAAATTCATGATTGCGTAGTCGACAGTAACGCCAGCATTTTGAGCTAACGGTGCGGAATCTGTTGAGCTTTCGCTTTACAGAAGAAAAGGTCATCAGTCGCTTTTTTCCACTTGCATAGCCACCTCGCTGCCGGGACCTAACTCATGTGACATGTTTCTGTGGGGTTATTTAAAGTCTAAGGTATATCTTGTTGTAGTCTCGAACTTGACGGCCCTGAAGGACAACATATCCCGGACTTTGATGAACATTCCTGGTGGCATGTTACGCTTTACCCTTGAGAACGTAGTATTCAGGGTGCAATGTGTAGTCCACCAGTTCTGTGGTTACATTGAAGGAGAGAGACGGGAATTTGCTGCATAAAGTGGTGTTGCAGTGAAATTTCTTTCTTATTCATTTGTCTTCTTACAACTTGTTCGGTATTTATCCCTTATCTTTATAGCCCAAAATACTGATACTGCTGTCGACTACATAGTCATGAATTTGTATTTTGATATTTTACTTGCCTCTTATGCAAATTCTCGGGTGCGCCGACAACAGCAGCGCCATTTCGTCCCAAATCGGCGACTTTTGGAACTTTTTTTTCACGGAAACTCTTTCCCATGTCGTACTTAATCCCTCTATCAATTTTGGTGGAATTCCGGCCGATAGATCGCGCTACAGATGGCTCTGAGTAGTGTCAGTTTTAAAAAGAATCATCCTGGTTATAGATAAGCGGTGTGTATTTATAATAATTTCATCTCTTTTTTTTGCTGTTAATTTGAGTGATTAAACTCTAGTTTGTAATTCCTCGTTTAACAACCCTCCTCAAACACCCACAAGCTTTAAACAATAGGTACCGGTCTAATTCCCCCTCGTGTAACAAAAAAATCGACCGTAGCAATCCAAACCAAACCAAACCTCAACCATCCACAGGATAGTTGGAAAATTATTAATTATTTGAAAGATTTTGTGTTGCGTGCAGATTTAAATACTTTAAATAGATATGTTAAGCACTGTTTAAAGTTTGCTAAGAATCACCCCAGTATATTACAGTGTTTTACATGTTATAAATGTCTTCTCGGAGCCATTTTTATTGTTTTCTTTTTAGCAAACTGGGGGCTTCGCCCCTAGGCTCGCTACGCTCGCTTTTCGTACTAAAAGGAATATAATATAAACTGAATTTGATTTTAGTTTCTTTTAAATTATTTTTACATCTTTCCTCTGTTAGGGCTAATAGCGAGATACGTAGGGGTGATTCTCGGGCAATGTAACAGTTTCCATCCATTTACCGTTGTCACCGTTATGCGAAGGGCTTTTCATCACTGTTGAATTATCACCTTTAAAATTCAATTAAAATCGAAATTTTAAGACAGAGACTTGAAATGAGGTTTATATGAATAAGAACGCTTCCAGCTGATGTAAATATTTTCTTTGTAAGATAAAAACTCGAGGAGCATCGATATTACATCCACATATGGAACGATATTTCTTGAAAAACTGTGTTTCATTTTTTGATGAGAATGTTAGTCTGTTTTAAAATATTTTAAACAAATGAAGTCTAGTTCAAAGAGAAATGTCTGGAGTCTTATATTGTAAAAAGATCGAAATTCTACGATCATTTTTGGCGAGTTATCGTAATCTGAAGATGAAAAAGTCAATATTTTCCCACAAAACATTAAAAAAAAAAAAAAAATTAAAGTCCGATGAAGATGAGGCATCTCTTACTTTGGTCCCCCCATTTTTCTGCATCCATTGTTATCGCTCTGGAACCCATACCCCAAGCGGTTTCGGAGGAGATAGCGTGACAAGCTTTTGACAGCGGCGGCAGCCGGAGTTACTTTTTTTTAGAATAGAGAGATAACTTCGCAATACTGACAACGATAGTTTTCTTACGCGCGTAAGATTTCTTTCATTATTAACAAAAAAACATATACGAAACTAATAGCTGTGTGTTATCAAGTTACTACTTGAGTGTTGTGCCGTGAACTTATAGTGACACAAAGTGTTAAACTGTTGTGAATGACACATACCTGTTAATTCTTAAATTTTAAACGTATATGTATATACATATATACGAATTTAACGCTAATGTTTTTCTGCGCTTAACTATATTTATCTTTAAGCGTTTTATTACTTCTTTTGATCCTCTAGAAAAAGAAAAAAAGGGAATTGTACTCCTCCCAAATATCTGTTCGCTGGAGAAAAATGTTTTCTTTGTTAATAAATCAGATGTTACTAAATATAAACGAGATCCTCCCCTGATACTCTTTTAATTATTATAAATACAGTACTTAATATTTAAAAAATCAGTTACCTCTTAAAAACATTTTGAAACCCCTGTTTTGTGCATCTTTTCAATTACGTAAAATATTTTTGTAGCAGCATAATGAACTATAAGCTCTTATGTTCAATGAAAAAAATAAGTTAAAGTCTGGAGTTGACAGATACTTCATCGACGTACACCGTAAATAAATTTTGTGGATATAAATATTTTCTACATGTTAAAGAAAGAGAAAATGAATGTTTGTTAACATTTAATTTTGTACATTAGAAAAACCTTATTTAAAACTATTTGGGTGATAATACAATTTAATTCAGATAACATCAGATTTTATAGATTTTTTTGTTATATAAATATATTCCATATAAGTTTTCTGAAAAAGGGGGTGGAAATATGTATAATAACTTGTCGCGAAGAATTTGTAAACATGCATATTTTATGTGTGTGTGTGTAAAAAACTTATTTAACTTTAAATTTTTGAAATACATAAATTTTTATTTGGAAATAAAAAGTATATGTTATTTAATTCATAATAGTTTTCAAAACGTGTTTAACTAAAACAAATGCATTTTGTTTATAATGCTAAATAAAATTTTAAAATGGAATGTATCAATGTAAAATAATGTATTTTTCGTGCATAATTTTAGTTTTTAATAAAATATTTAAATTTTATATAACTAAAATCTTATTCTCTTGCTTAAATATTGCATCAAAAGATGCATTGGGTCTAGGATAAATATAATGAAGTATTTAAAACAGAAAACAGTCCCACGCACACAACACTGCCTTAGATCTAAAATGTTAATTCTCTCGATTTTAAGTCTTTGCAAACATCTTTATAGAGAATTAATTGATTTTTAAAAACGAAGAGAATATATAAATTTCCTCATTCTTTTACAAACAGAAAAAAATAGTTGCTCATTGATTACTCTAAAACAAACGAGATCACATTTTAAAGTAAATTCCATTAAAAGTCATTATCACCTATTCTTTACTCTGTTTATTTCTTCTGAGGAAAAGTTTCTAAAGAACTATGACTTTCTACATAATTTGAAGACATTTACCTATAGCATTTGTAGTTCTGCGAATTTTCTTAGTAGCATTTCCAAGTCAGTTATATCGACCTTTTTATCCAGTTTATCTTTTTGTCAATTATTCATTTTCATAGAGTTTCCTAAAATTAGTGCAGAATTATTATTTGTTGTTTAATAACGTAATTTGGTATTTTCTTTGTACTAATTAGAAAATTTTACAATAAGGATCCTTCATTACGTTTGAGACTAATTGGATACACCCAATAGAAATGTGGTGTAGTTTTTACGAAAATGAAATACATTTTTTTGGTTATCTTTGTCTCTTATCATTTTTTACAAATCTTTTGTTGTGGTCAGCCAAGTACAACATCTATTCTACAGGTGGGAGTAATGAATGTGGGCAGGGAGAATATGCCGTGGTTCAGTCCCTATTTTTACACAGGGTGGGTGAAAATAAGATGGGAATAAAATTTAGAATGGTTATTAAAGTCTTGAATCAAGAAGTAAGATTAAATCACACATAACAATTAGGACTTTAAAAATGTTTAGTAATGATTTGATTTTTTAATTGCTGTTGCCTTAATTGAATTTCTTCTATGATCAAGAGATTACTTAGGGATTTACTGTTGACTGTCTATGGTTGTTTCAAAGCTGTTGTTGAAAATGAATCATGGCGTTTAAAGTTAAATCTCATGCGATTAATTTTTCCTTTACCATGCCGTTATGAAAACAAGATGTTCTGTAAATGTCAGATCCTGCTATCTTACTTAAACTCTAAATACTGCAGCACATTACCAAAATCCCACGGTGATTTGACGTTTTACATTTTCAACCGTCTGTCTGAAATTTCATAAGGTATAAGTAATAAACTGAATAAGTAGTGTTTAAGTCCATCTTTATACGTTAAAAGATTGAAAATAAGATAAAAATAAATTTAGAATAGTTATCACAATCCTGGATAAAAATGGAAGATAAAATTTCGGCAATAATTAAGCTTTTTAAAGTTGTTCAAGAATGATTTAAATTTTTACGTGCCATAAAGGTAGTTATACAATAAATTGCATTTGTTTCAGTAAAAATAAAAGTTTTTAAATCTGTTATTAATTTAGCAATACTTAAATAAAACAAAATAAATAGTAACAGTAATAATATTAACAGTAAAATAAAATAAATAATGGTTATTGATTATATATTTTTCATTTAGAAATTGTGACGCTGTTGTCTTGCAATTTTGGTATTTTTAAACTTCTGCTATTATATTTTTTATCTAAAAAATAATGTTTATTTAGGCACTCAAGTGAATTAATAATTTAAATAACCCATCAAATATGTTATTGTAATATGCAAGTAAATAAACACTAGATTTCCACCATAACTATTTGACTGAACAATGCGTTTGGATATTCACCCATGATTTTATCTGTGTGTCAATAACAAATGAGATTCATTTTTTCAATTTTTCTAGAATTTGTGTGACGTTTTGTCGTATTAAAACTCCAGTGTCTAATATCATATTACTGTAACTTCAGTTACTCTTTTGATCTTTTATTTCACGAATTGAAAATATGCCCATTTCATTACTTATAAATTCTACATCCCTATGAAGAGGATACGGGTATACTATTAAAGATGCGTGCTTGTTCTTTGTGACCTTCAACTCTGTGTGAAATTTGTTTTACGCTTAGTAGGCAATTTGAAGGAAATACAACTCTTCGTCTCCGTAAATCTTGAGCTAATGGTCAATTTAATACATCATCTTTAATAAACTTTTAAAGGCTTACTTTCAGTTTCACATCAAAATCCTAATCCATACAGATAGTCTTCAGAAAGTCTATGGAAAAAGATATAAAATTTAAAATAATATTAATGTCGGGGGAAAAAGCTGTCATATACCTTTTAAAATGACAAAAAAAGTTTTAAAACGAATGAAGGAGTTAAAGATTTTTTTTCAAAATCTGACTACATCTCTGATTCTTTGCACGAGCAGATAGTATGGTTCCAGTTCATAAAGAGAGCTAAAATTCTACACCTAAAGCTTTGTAATGTTCTTTTTATACTTTAGTAATCTTTATCAATGAATGATTCCTTTCAAGGATTAAGCTAGAATATTTTTTAAAAAGATCAAGTGAGAGGGTAAAGATCATAACAAAGTATGAAAACTAACAGACTCACATATATTTTAATTTCTAAAACTTCTGTATAAGGAACCTGCAAGTAGACTTGTCAATCTTTAGATCTAACATTAAAATTATTTTCCGGTCTTAAACATGTAGGAGCATAAACGACCTCTAGCCTAATCTTCAATATTTCCCTTTTTTGGTTGGAGGATGATTTGGTTTGTTTTTAGTGTTATAGTCACCTATCCTCTCTTCAGAGAGGTCAAATGATTAGTTAAATGAAAATTACTTATTTTAAGATGACAGAAATGAAGTACTTCAAATGGTGTGACTCATTTGACTTAGTAGGATTAGTTATTTTTTACTGACTGCTTCTTACACAAAACACTGATTTACTTATGAAGAAATGCTGTCCTAAGAAAAATATAATCGTAAGAAAGCAGTATTCAAGTAATAATATGACCATTTTTTTAAACTTTATACTAATGGTAAGATTTAAATTGACGTTTAAGTCTGCTGAGAACACTGTAAAGATCAAATGCTGTTTTAGGTATATTACAAAAATGTATGTATAAGTAGAATGGTATGAAAGCATGTTTAAGATACTACAAAAGTGGTATGCCCCAAACAGGAGAAATTGCTACCCATTACACCTGAAATAGGCAACTGTTTTGACCTGAAGCAACATTTCCTTTTTACAGCGTATTAACCCTATTGGATCCGGTCAACAGAATCTTAACCCATGGAGAAAACATTTTCCAGTGCTTGGCGACTTGGATCTAGAGAATTCTTTTTAATGGATATCTTTTTCATTTTGTACCTTTTGTAAGTCTTATTCATCGTATAAATCTATCTTGTTCATTTCCCACTGTGATTTTTATATTTGTCCTTTGTATTTGTTGTTTCCATCTTGCGAAATTTTGTATTTCAATTTTATTTGTGCTGTAACACAATATGCAATTGTGTATGAAGAAGTTGAAATGTTTGTATTGCACATTTCAGGTAACAAAAAATCAATATGTAAAGTAAAAAAAAAACATGTGTGATAAGTAGTGACATTGGTAAAAGTAATTTATTGAGTATGAAGAAATTTTGCATATGTGCATGATTTATTAGACTTGTAGCTATATTTTGGTAAATTTACTAGGCTAGACTTTGGTAGGATAAAATTGTGCCTCGACATTAATTTTGGCTTGAGCGCTATCAGTTGGTTTGGTGCAGCGGTTCACCGTTGCGTCGGCCATTCGGACACGAATAGTGTGTGTCTGGATGAGGTCCTTCGTCAGGGTGTTAATCCTTCGTCAGGGTGCGAATAGTGCTATCGCGGCGGTTTGTCATTACAAACAGGATACCTTATAGGCGGATCGGTGGGGGATTATGCTCATTCATTTTAGAAATTCCACCTACCAAAAGAAATTATGTGGTTTGAAAGACAGTGTATCACATTTTCCCCCAAACAATTCCAATTTAAAAAATCAATTAAATTTAATTTTAAAGAATTAAAAAGATACCCAAGTAGAAAGTTTATTTCTCTATTACGTAGTACAATTCATAAATTACGTTTAAATCTCAGTCAACGTTTATTTGAAAAATTTTCGTCATAGCTTAACAATGAGCTGAGTGAATCCAATATAGTTACTACTCACCAACCTAAACGGAAGCTTTTGGTGAATGGTAATGTGAAATCACTTTATAATTAAACGCTTTAGAAGTCTTTGAATGGTATGCGAGTTACATTAACACTTGGATTTTAATTTGAAATATGGTTTTTTAAGTAAATGCCAATAAGCCTCAAAATAAAGAGCCTGAGACGAGATGAAACCTTTACTATGATTGGAAATTTCAAAGAAGACCAAAGAACAAAAGTTTATGTTAAGACAACCTTAATAGCTTATAAAATTAATTCAACTACATATTAAAGCCAATACGTTTAAGTTGTTTTGAAGCTTTCCCTTCAAAACAGCTTAAACAAGTTGGTTTCAAAAACCATAATCAACAAAATGCTGGTTATACCCAAGCTAAAAATTGAAATGCATTTCTGAAATATTTCAGCTTTTAACCATTAGCTTTACGATTCCTCATTTTTATTTGATTTATTTTGTTTTAAATCTGTGTTACGAAATAAAAGTAAATCTTTAATTTTCCGTTCTCTTAATAATCTTGGAAAATCTTTCGACGATGGTTTTATAGCATAAAATCTCTCAAACTATAAATTAAATCCTAAGTAAGCAATCCGTCATTCCGTTTCACAACTTCTGCAGAATACCCTTGCATTAAAAGTAATCCTTTGAAAAGAACATAGGAAATGATAGCACATATGAATAAAATTGGAGAAACTTTTATAAATATTCAGAACAAAGCCTCAAAGGTAAATATTAAATCTTGTTAATGTCCTATCAATCGGTATAAATATTTAAGAAAATGGATCATTAAGGTTTGTAATTCTTGAATACTTGGTCGAAAAATTACTGAAAAATAAAGGAGGAAAATATTTAACATTTATAATATTTTTAGAACCATTAACTTAAAATTGAAAAAATTGAACTATTGTATGTTTTAACGTTTATGATATAAATTAGAGGGGAAAAGCATTTATTCATAATTTATAGCTAAAAATGTAATTAAATAAGACTTATTAATATTGTTTTTAATAAGTTTACCAAATATTCATAGAGTTTAAAATTCGTAGAAATTTTTATTCTTTCATGGATGCAGTAAAAACTTATTTATACAAACAGCAAATGTTTTTAGGATTCATTTGTTATTCAGTTAACTTTAAACATCTGATTGTACCTGCTTGTAAAAGAAGGTCATTTTAACACAATTCTATTAAATAAATGCAAGAGGGCGAGAAATTACTGTTATGAACTGAAAATTAATAATAATTTAATTAATATTAGTTTTTCTACCTAAAATGTTTTTGATTTTTAATTTATAATATTTTGTACATACCCTAAACATGATCAAGGCATATTGAATCATTAAAGGAAAGCACTCGCATCCAAATGTATATGATGAGAAAATATACTATGCTTCTAAAATACATGCACTAGCATTATCTTAATAATCTATTATAACTGTAATCTAAAACCTCATTGACATACAGCTAAAGTTCATCATCTATAATTAGCAATCGCTAATGTACACTTACTACGGATACTAACTTTAGAATTAAACATCTCACTGAAGTTTCTCACCAAAATAACAATCAAGCAATGCAGATTTCTTAAAGGGAAGTAACTGACAGTAAACATAAACTTTGACTACCAAATGTATTTATATATATTATCATATTGAAAATACCATCATAAATTCCATCTATTACAAATTTTTATGCGCACATTGCTGTTTTGTTAGAACTGGAAATACTCTCTACATTACACGAATGGATTTGACGACAGATTGTTCCGCGCAAAAGATGATTAAAAAAAATTGATATAAATATACATTGGACAAACAAAATTTAGAGTCTGTGGCTGAACTAATATGCCTGTTATGTAATGTGCTTGAAAATTTATTCTTTTTTACTCTGAATATCATTTCAAACTAAATATGCTGGTGAGGAATGATTTCTTAAAATGTAAGTAACTTCACAATTGATTCTCCATTTCCCATTTCATTTCCCATACGGTTTTTGGTATTCTTTATCACTCATACCACTAAATGCATTATGACATGATGTGAAAGTGCAATATTGCAATCTTGGAGTAGAGAATGAGGTGTTTTCATAACTTATTAAAACTATTAATGTTAAGACCTCTATAGCTTTTACACAATATTAGATAAACAGTAAGAAAGAAAAATGAAAACATAACAAGAGTTGAGAAAATAAAATATTTCACTGATATAAAGACCTTTAACTATAAATATAAAAATATATATTTATATATATATATATATATATATATATATATATATATATATATATATATATATATATATATACTACAGTGCACTTCTTCTTTCATTATGAAAAACGCATTTTGTGGCCAAGAATGATTGCTGCAATTAAAATCCCTATTCGAGAGTGAGAGTCAAATGAAGATGCATGCCCCATAATAGCCAATGTTATTGAAGTAGGAGTGCTTGACCTACATATCGATTCTGAATGCATCCCTACGTTATGAAACATCCATGAGAAACATCTCATGTTTAATGAATTCTAGCTGCTATTTTCAGAAGAAAAAACTCCATCGTAAAAGTATATTAAACAGCCAAAAGGACAGTGCTAATATTTGCTTAAAGAAGAGAATCGCAGTTGATGGAAATCCAGTTGGGATTGCAGGATATGTTCTCATTAATAACAATATTATCTATATATAAACTCTGTATGCTTAATATTTAAATAGAAAAATAAAAAGTTAAGTTAAACAGTCAACTATCTTTGCAAACATAATAGTTATCTTCTCCCAAAATGTTTTTATGGGGGAAAAAGTACAACTCGCAATTTTTTGTTTTCTGTTGAGTGGATTTTCAGCATTTCGCTGCTGTGAACGGGCTTTCATGCTTGCATTCAAAATTTTAGTGCGTATTATCAGACATTCATGACATCCTGTATGTTGGAATGCTAATGTATGCTCATATATAAATATCAATGAGAAAAAAACAATACAGGGGAAAGAAGGTTGAGAAAATATATACAGTGTAATAAATATGTATAGAGTTCCGAGTTATAACTAGGGAATGTGATATTTTGAAATCTCTTTAAATAATTTGCATCCATTATCAACCATAGTGAACTAAAATATTAATTTTGTTTCATCATTTTGCAGAATTTGTAATAAGGTATGAAATTCCATAATATAAGAGAAAAAAATACTCAACATATTCTTGGTGAATTAAAAACCGTGGGTATTCGAGGAATTAGCCTATAATATGTCTCACAAAAAAGATCAGTCCCATTTAGTTTTTATGAGAAGAATTAAAAGTAAAAAATTCATTAAACCGATACTAGATGTAATGTTTACTTTGAATTATGCGTTTACTTCAGTTTCCTTTCTAAACTAGTTATTTTTTACAAAAAGAAAGTATTGCACTTCAAAATTAATGCCTTCTGTTGGAAGAGAAAAATATCACTAGAAAATTCTTCTGACACTATTGAGACGGCAAATTGATTCGTCTGTAGTAAGTAGAAAACGTAGCAATAAATAGGAAACGTAATCTTGATACTGCTTTTAATCAAAAGTAAAGAGAAGAATCCTTCTAAAAATTAGCAATTTGAATTATTTAATAAAGCTCTATTACAATTTTAGATATTTCTTGGTTTTGTTGCCCTAGCAGATTCAAGAAACGAAACAGGTGTTAGAAATTAATTAGCACTTAATTTTGTATGTAATATAATTGAAGATCCGTGGTAAAAATGTATTGCTAAATTTATTCATTAAAGGAATTCAGTTGCTTCGGATGTAAAGACGAAGCAGATCATCAAAGTTTCCTACTGGAATAAAGTGCATTATTACCACGAGGTTACGTGTGGGAACTTCCAAACAGATATCTACTTATATCATGGGGAGTATCATTTAATACAAAAAATGTTAGAAAAGAAATCTCACTGCAAGAAAAAAAAGTAAGTCATTGAAAAGACATAAGCTTTATTTCGTAAAATCATAACAAATCGTAAAAGTAGAAAAAGAATGTTGGTTCTGAATATTAAAGTTAAAATATAGTTGCTGTAAATAATTAAATTTGGTAAAAGCAGAATAATGATATGGAGGAAAAAAATAGAATAGACGTATTCATTGCAAGTTATGTAAAACTCGGCAGAAAAGGAGTAAGAATTCTTAGTGTCCATAATCCGCTTTGTAAAAGTAATATTTAACTGATTTATCATGTATAAGATGCAATGAATAGGTAAACACGCTTGATATTTTTCGACGTTGTTTTAAATTGTCCAAACACAAACTTAATCTACAATCAACTTCCAGTTCTACCAAGACAATTACTTCGAAGTACTTATTTCAACGGAAAGTTTTTGTATTTTATATAAATGATCCGAAGAATCGAAAAAGAAACCCTTAACATCAAGCTATAAATAATGTACAATATATCTGAGCTGAAATGAAATCTTAAAATACAAAAAAAAGAATTACTTTTTCTAAGCAGGCACTGATAGTTGGTAACACACGAGTAATTGTGAAAAGTTGAGACACAAACTGAATATGAGGTAATTGAAAATGAAGTTTGTTTTAAAATCTAATGGTAATATAACAAATCACGAAAGGAAAAATGATTTATTTTTCCTTTTATTACGATTACCGGTAAATCACTAATGACTTTTGGGTCTATTTTGTACCTCAATGAGTATTATGTAAGTCACAAAGTCATTGTTTAACACATTTCTTAAAATCAATAGCAAACAATTTGTCATTGATTTTAAGAAACGTGCATAAATACAGATGTAGGGCATAGTTAAATACTAGTTGGCACCCGTCAAAAAATGACGGCTAGACATGACTAAATAAATGTACTAATACACAAATTATAGTCAACACATCATTGCCAATTGTTGAAAATCATAATATTAAGATTACAGAAATACACTTTAAAAACAGCGCGAAATAAACATTTTCCCTCAGATTTAATTCTATATCTCACAAACATGATTAAAAATAAAAATGGCAGGGAGAAAGATAGAGAGATTCCTCGGAATGAACAAATAAACGTGTTTATGCGGCCTCGTGCTTAGTGAGTATCTGAAGTCAGATTTAAATATGTCACTGAGCATGCGCAGATAGCAATTTTTAATTGAAAATTTTCGATAATTAATAGAAATTGCAGTTTCAAAAACCAAATTTGACACATAGATTAAAATCTTTCGTTTGAGACCAAAATGAAGTAAATTGATGCAGTATTCTCTCACAAAGAATTTGCTTTTCAACTTAAATATACTCGTATATATAGATGAGTTATAAGAAAAGCATTTTTTTCGTTATAATGGATTGACTAGAATACAATTTTAAAAGGCAAAAATATCCGATAACTTTTATAAGGCATTTTCTATGCATGTGTGTTTTCTTAAGGGTAAGTAACTTGCTGTAGCAAATTTCATATTATTAGGCCAACCATTTTAATCAGAAATTTTAGCTCCTAAAAGTTACGAGAAATCCTCCAAGAAGTCAATTTTTTTCTCTTACTGAATGTAAAAAAAATTACATTTACACAGGAGACAATGGGTCTTCCTTAAAAATGCTAAATAACGTAATTTTTTACCATTCACGTGTCACCTATTTCTTACCCCACAGTGATAGTGTAACACAATAAGTAGTTGCTTTACTTACTTACTGATAAAAATTCATGGAGGAAAATCCAAAAGACACTTTTTTTCAGCTTCTGATTGTAAATTTGTTCTTTTTGTGACCTAATTTGCTGGACCAGAATTATATACAACTGAACTATGATTTAATTTCTAGATGTAAATATTTTTTATGGACTCTTTTACGGTTTTCTCTCCTTTGCCTACAAGACATTGGAAAGAAGGAATACGTTTGTCTTGAAAATTACTGATGTGAATTACCAAGTTTACATGCAGAAATAGGGGGGGGGGAGTTCACCAGTTTTGCCTGGATGGACACAACCCGATTTTCTCCACTTATTAAACAAGTGTTTGTTTACATGCCGTTATTTCATTTGCTTCAAGTAAGAGAAACTTCATCTTCCGGCAATGTCCCATAAACCGAGACGATTTTGTTCATCTTCTGACAATAAGGCAATGACTTATCTGTAAAAAAACCTATAACAAGAGAGAAACTAGAAAAAAAATTCGGGATCACGATTAATTAATTTTTTGTCCATGATCTTTAAAGCCTGAAAAAATTATTACTTCTATACGTGATAAAAAAGAGAGAGGGGCTTTCCCAAAGATATTTCAGTGACTAAAAAGAGAAGTAAAACCTTTGTGCTCGAGGAATAAATAGGAAATCCAACGTAAATAAAGCACAAATAGCAGTAATGTGCAATTTTGCATACGGTCGTTTCGAAGCTTCAAAGGAGCTTCTTCATCAGTGCAAAGAACTTAGTGGCAGCTCAAAAAGCCGAAAACTAAGCCTAAAGCTTAGTTTTCGGCTTTTTGATGAAAAAGCTCCTTTGCAGCTTCTGATGAAGAAGCTACTTTGCAGATCCACTGATGAAGAAGCCCCTTTGCAGCTTCGAAACGGCCGTATGCAAAATTGCACCTACTGCTATTTGTGCTTTATTTACGTTGGGTTTCCTGTTTATTTCAGTGACGTCTTAAGAACTGGAGATGGCGTTAGCTGCTTAACCAGTTGTGGGGAATCTTTTTTTGCCAGCGACCCACTTCCTTTAAATAAAAAATCACTTGATCCCGAACAAAAAATTCTTGGTAGAGGTAAAATTAAAAAGATTCGGAAATTGTTAACATAAAGAGAAAAATATGTAAGCAAGATTTGATAAAAATTCAGATTTGAAAACCCAGTCTCGCACAGATATGTAGAAACAAACGGAAGCAATTTAAGTACAGTTTTTTTTGCTGAAGAAAATTTGGTTCTTTCCCATTATACCGACCTGTCGCCAACGTTACGCAAATAGTTGCCAATTAAGTAAAATGAATACGAAAATCATCCACTTTTTGCCTCACAGTTTCACTTTTCTGGACTACATTTTGAAGCAAATGTAAAAAAAAAAGGAATAGAAGAATAAAAGATAATACTGACTTTTCATATCACATGTTATCTTTTGCAAACTAAATTTCTGCTTTTGGTGGCATATATAACGTTATTCCTTTCATGCGGGAACTTCGTTTACACGAAGTGTACAAAACAACTCTATTTAAGTGTATGTAAGAATAGGACAGAGATACATAAAATAAATCTTTAAATAATCTTTAAATTTCATCTCCATGTACATTTCTGACCACTTTTTACACACATTTAATTAGAGTTGTTTTATTTGTAACGCAGAGATGAATTTATTGCGTTTGCGATGTGTAAGTAGATGCTGCAAAGATCAAACCCGATCTCTGGAAACCTATGAGAACGGCTTTTATTCGCCAAAAGATTGGCAATAGGTCAGTATAATGGGAAAGTACTGGAAATTTTTATTGTAAGACTGTTTGACATCTTATTTAAGAATAACATAGTATTTCTTAACACATGAAAAATATAATTAAAAATAATAAAAAAATATCTAATTATAGAACATTTAAAGCATATTTTTCAATTAAATATATCGGTAGGATATAAACTTACTTAAGGCTATTCGCGACCCCCTCCATTTTTTTAATGACCCACAGTTTGTGCACCACTGCTGTACACAACACGAAGAAAAAGGTACCCATTGTCCTCATACCATTTTTTTTCTTGTAACATATAAAGATCATAGTAACTTAGTTTTTATTTTCTAAATGTTATTTCCATTTATGAACATCGTTTTTTATTTTGTGCAAAATCGCGAGTCTACTTTATTGTGTCGACATTCCATTGAATCCTTATTGTGTCTTTAATTACAAAATGTGAAAATAAAAAAAAATATTAATCCTAGATTTTATAATTTTATTCCTTTTTAGTTAAATATTATTTAGACCTTAAGAAATTATAAACCATTAATAAAATCCGAAATTGTCTTGATTTAAATCACATAAAAGATGTTAATCAAAACTATAATGAAAAAAAGGATATCTAAAATGAAACAAAAAAGAAAATATTTCAATCTCTAAACTAGGGAGAAATTCTCATAGTACTGTAGAATTTATTATAAACATACCGTCATTCCACAATAAGTGTAAAACGGCACTCCACTGAGTAATGGTCACAGAATATTAATAACAATCAAACAATGAGAGTTCTAAATGGTTAGATATGGAAAACTAGCTTTTCATTTCCGTTTAATGACAAATATTCAGCAGCTAAAAATTTATTTTCTTCCATCGAAATGTAACGCATCTTTCAATTCAATTGCTTTAAGTAGATAAAAACGTTATAGAATGTTTATTTAAGAACATTTAAGGGAGAATATATTACAGACTTCAAGAATGTTTATTTATAAAAAACGTACATTTACATTGCGTAATAAAACGCTTCCAGTATGAGAATTACTGTGATATTGTAGACACTAAGGTGCAATAATATATTTTTTATCCAAAATGGAAATAATAATCATGTCTGCTTAACGCAAATCCGAATAAAATTAATATATTATCAAATTAAATACTATATTTCTGTAATATTAAATACTGGTTTAAAAATGTATGCAATTTACTGTCAGTGAACTAAACTTTACAATAAAAAATTTTATCAGTAAAAATTACAGAAAAAAAAGCGATAGTAATATCAAGATTTTTTTAGTTAGACAACGAAAACAACCTAAACAAAACATAATATATACAGTACTATATATTATAATAAAAAAGAATCGATGAATTTTAATAAAATTTGAAAAACATTATTGAAAGTGAGAGTATCGCTTTCACATTTCTCTGTATAGATTATTTCGACGATGTCTTTTAATGAAAAAAGGATTTTGTTATTAATAAAAGGTTTATTTTTCCTATATATTCTGTTTTATAAGATATTCCCTCATTTTAGAAAAAAAGATTTAAGAATACCTTTTAAAAAAATTTATATATTTTCTTATTTAATTCTGAAAATCTATTTTTACATCAAATTAAACTAGTTTATTCTATACCCAAATTGAAAAAAAGTTTAACCTACTACCTTTAGAAAACGCAAAATAATATTTAAGGGGAAACATTTTATGAGCGATGTGAGATTAGCTTATTTGATTATCTTCGAAAATAAATTATGAAAGTTTTGCCTTTTTTCATCAAACAAAAAGTTTAGAGCCTATCTTCTCTGATATGATTTCTATGCAAATCTGTCTGGACTTAAAACTCGTCTCGACAAACGACGCCAGTGTCAGGCTTAATATAGATTTCTATTGAGGGGCTAATTTTATTATATAACGCTTAAACATTAATTGCACAGATTTAGACATCTATCAGATGATGTCAAGAAGCATTAAACACATAATTTTATCGCTTTTCCATACTCGGAGACTTTTATATGTTATAATATCAGTGTGTAGACTCATGAAATGTTCATAAAATTGCTATTAAACTGAATTTCCTAGCTCTGTTATGCGTAGTATTTTCCGAGCTATCTTTACACAGACATATGTTTTCTAATTAAATGAAATTATTAAAATATAAAATTCTTGAACGTCTATTATTCTAAACCAAAATTAAACATTTATATGTAATATAATTTTATTTTTGCAAATTATAGCAAAAATAGTAATTCATTTTCTATCTTGATTCATTTTCTTTTTGCTTGTTCAACAGATATTGCTGCAAACCCAGTAATATTTTTTTGCATTAATAAATCTCAAACTTCTCCCGTGTCAACAGACCAAGTACGTTCCTCCATGATATGGTAAAATCACAAATATAATATTTTTACGCTTCAAATAAATAGTCTCATTTCGAAGTATTGAAATATAATTTCTCCCATAAGACTGAAGATTGCGAATTTTAAATGCGTACCTTTGGTATGAATGTTTGACTGGTTTCAAATTTATCTAAATTATAATCATAGAAGACCTGAAATTTTATGAATTGTATATCAAAGATACAATAGAATGCACTGCGAATTGATTTTTTTTTCACTGGGGGGTACAAAAGACATCTGAGGCCAAAAGAAAGAAACAATGAACAAAATAAAATACGAAAAGTAACCACAGAAAGTGAGTCTAATAACCCATAATGTTCCTTGCTTGCCAATAGCACCCCCACGTGGTTTTCGCAGAGAGAGCCGGATAGCGGAGAAATTGCGACCTGTCCATTATCTCTTGAGGGTCACAGAGTTTGCAGTAGGGATCATCGGTAACGTGTGTACAATGTAAGTGCTTGAAAGACAGTTGTGGCCAATAGCAAGGCGAAATTCCGCAACAGCTGTCCTTCTAGGCCGGTCTCTAATGGCTGAGATTATGCTCCACCACGACTTCTGAGAATTCCTCTTGAAAAATTCATTTGAAAGATTGTCCTTAAAGATGGTTTTGATAGTCAGTTTGACTTTGTGAAGACGAATTTTACCACATTGGGAAACCTGAAGGATCGATGCCCCTTTCTTGGCTAAAATATCGGCTATATCTTCATTTCCGTCGATACCGCAGTGTCCAGGGATCTGTAAATTAAATTGTTAGATATTTTTTTATTAATAACTTCTGTTTCTTGTGATGAATCTTGAGAGGGTTTGGAAAACTCTTCCAAGTATTTTAATTGCTTCACACCAGTTAAGCTGCGCAACAGATGATGTGTTTGTGGTAAGTGTCAAATCGTAAAAAAACGAAAAAATATAAAGAAACAGTTTACGTATAAGTAATCTTAAATTTTGGGGAAAGAATAGTTATTTAAAATAAAAGTATAAATAACTATTTATACTACCAATTTGTTATCACTAATGAATAAATATACTGTATATCAGGAAAATAAAACTGATATCTACTAATTTATACCGGCAGTATAAATAACTGGCATTAGCAACAGTGTCTCAAAATCTTAACGTTAAATGTTTTGTCGTTAAACAGATAAACACTTACAAAGAAAGTCAGATCTGATAAAAAATAACTTGCTGACGTGAGACAGACATGTTAAAAAGTGGTATTATGAACTATGGCAGTATGAATCTATGTATAAAACAACTGAATAGACGTGAGTTTCTGCTGTTAGGTGAACTACATACTCATAACTGAAAATATATTAATCGTTATATTACCCAGACTATCAAACCTATCATATACTATCAAGAAAATGATTTAAATATAGTTTATATCTTTTAACAGATGTCGTTTTTCATGCAGACATAAAACTTATAAGTTCGAGTTACCTGTCACACCAGTGAACTTAACATCTAACATTAAATTAAAATAAAATATTTAAAAGTCCAATTTTCCGTACTTAGGGGTAAGCAGGAAAGGTCATTAAATAATACTGTGAGCTCAATGGTGCAGAAACAGGCGGTTGTTGTTGTTGCTTATGCCACTTGACCGACAGCAACATCAGATCAAGTCCCGAAGGCTATGGGCGAAGAAGGTGGGGCCCCTGTTTTGTGCAGAAACAGGCGGGATCAGATGAATGCAGACACCACCCTGATCCCCTAGAACATAAGCCATTATTTTAATTAAAAAATGCAATTATTTTTTCCACCTTCATGTGCCTCACTTTATTACAGTTAAAATTAGCATTTTCTTATATTCTAAATTATTGCATTTAATAATGTAAATTATATATGTTTGAATTTATCAATATTTCGTATGAATCAGAAATTACGTGCTCTACTTATGAGGAAATTTTCCATAAAACTAGCTGATTGAAATTTTATTTTCTGTTGGTTTAACACTCAGACAAGTTTACTTTAAAAATAATGCTTGATAGAATTTTTTAAACATTCATATGCTACTAGATTCTTAAAGTTTTATTATAAAATTTCTTGTTTTTCAAATTATATACGTAGGGTACAAAGTGGTGTTCTCGTGATACTACTAAACGAGATCAGGGAGAAACACTATTGTTTTGAATTTCACTATCTCCTGTCTGTTAAACTACCAATTATAACTCAGAAGTAAGTCTACATAGATTAAAAACTGGAAAAATAGTTGAAGTCAACTGCACTTCATTATTTATGCTCATAAACAAAAAAGATTAGTAAAACTAAACCAGCGGTTCCCAACCCGTAGAAGTCTGCGGACCACTAATCTAGAAATTTAACCCTGTATGGATCCCCCCCCCTACACACACACAGACTTTGTGGGGGGGGGAATGGGGGTATAGAATATCCCTCAGGCAAAAGGAATACAGGATTACCGTACTCACTTTATGTTTCAATCTTGTTTTAAATCTTTAGAATTACACTGCTGGCCACTGTAAATACAACACCCTGAAGGAAACATGCAAATAACATGAAATTTACAACATGCATTAGCGGAGGTGAGATATGCAAATGATTAGAATTTCAGCGCAGACGCACATCACGGGGGTCTGTGGCACCACTTCAAAGCGCTATTTAAGGCTTGGAGATTTCGACGATTTCAAGTTCGGCAATTGTGTTTTTCTTGTGGTTTTTTCAAAAAAAACGATCAATTATGCCTCGTCGAAAACAGCGATCATCTTTTGATCAAGTATCCGAGTTCGACAGAGGAAGGATAGTGGCCTACAGAGATTGTGGATTATCTTTCAGGGAAATCGGTAGTCGTGTTGGACGAAACCAAACAACTGTAATGCGGATATGTGATCGTTGGATGCAGGAGGATACGACGGACCGGCGTGTCCGATCGCATCCACCTCAGCGCACCACTTCACGTGATGACAGGCAAATTGTGCGCATGGCAGTGACGGATCGCTCAGTCACATCACGAACCACAGCACACCACATGCAGTCTGTAACACATCATCCAGTGTCTGCGCGTACCATTCGACGCCGTTTACAGCAGAGTGGTCTGTCCGCAAGACGTCCATTGCTTTGTCTACCCTTGACGCAGAACCACAGACGTCTCCGCCGCCAATGGTGCGATGACAGAAGGATGTGGACGGCAGAATGGAATGAAATTGTCTTTACTGACGAGTCACGCTTCTGTCTGCAACACCAGGAGGGTCGCATTCGATTCTGGAGACACCGTGAAGAGTTTATGCTGAACAGCTGCGTTATGCACCGCAACACTGGTCCTGCACCGGGTATTATGGAATGGGGCGGTATTGGATATCACTCTCGCACACCTCTAGTACGCATTGCCGGTACTTTAAGCAGCCAGCGCTACATCTCCGAGGTGTTGGAGCCAGTTGTCCTTCCTTACCTTCAGGGCTTGCCCACAGCCATATTTCAACAGGATAATGCGCGACCACACGTGGCACGCATTGTCCAACGGTTCTTCGTCAATCGACAGATTGAATTGCTTCCCTGGCCGCCTAGCTCTCCGGATCTTTCGCCGATAGAAAACATGTCGTCCATGGTTGCTGTACGATTGACCCAGATTCCATCCCCAGCTGCCACAGCAGATCAACTTTGGCAACGTGTGGAAGCTGCTTGGTCTGCTCTACCCCAAGAACTCATCCAAAGTCTCTTTGAATTAATGCCGAGGCGTGTGGCAGCGATGATCTCCAACAATGGTGGCTACTCTGGATACTGATTTTGGCAGGAACCACACTTCACAGAAGTCTATAAATTTAATCATTTGATACTTGGTCAACATGTTATCTACAAAATAAATTTTGTTGTGATATCTCTTGTCTTTCTTGGTGTTGCAATTTGGGTGGCCAGCAGTGTAGATATCCTAAATCTCATCCTGAAATTGAAACATATTGATTCATGGGTGATTAAGTAAAAGAGTATTTTAGAACACATTATTTATTATTGCCATTGTACAGTGTACAGTACGATTTAAATAGAAATTTTTTAAATTTTAATACATAAAAATTACATAAAATTACATAAAAATTAATTCAACACCTGATAGTCATTGGATATATTTGGCCTATCGAGTTCAATAAACATAGCTTTAAAAATCCCCATTTATTTGGCATATTTTTTATATGTGGTTCCGGACCACTCCAAAGGCTTTCGCGGACCACCGGTTGGGAACCAATGATCTAAAAAAACAGACAAAAAACAGTTTCAGATAAATACCATTTGTCACAAAATAGTTTCAAATTAATAATGGTTCTTGTCAGAAAATGTTTGTGTTAGTGATATTACTAGCCAATAAAAGCATCTATAAATCTGAATAAGTTAAATTGAGATTACTGATCACAAAAGGTATCTGTAACTTTGAACAAGAAAATAATTTTCTTTAAAATGTTATTAGTGGTGGAAAAGATGTTTCAACATAAGTAAGAAGTTACATATTAAAACAGCTGTTCAGAAAATAGCTCTAAAAAATTAAGCCAGAAAATTATTCTCAGATTAGTTCAACCGGTCAACCTGAGATGTAACAAACAAAATTGCAGTAGCTCATTTCATTTAGCAAACAATGAAAATGTATTTAAAAGCCATATTCAAATGTACAAAAACTCTGTACAATTAATTAACATAGAATTTAATTGGAAATAAAATTGAATATTTTTTTAACTCGTCATAGAAAAATCAGCTTGACAATTTTAATAACATGATTTTCAGTTATGTAAATATCATTAAATTAAAAAAGTTAAAGAAGTTAATAATAAAAAAACGAACTTGACGCACCATTATTTTCCAAGAAATATTCCTTAAATAGATTTTTTTAAAGTATAAACCTAGGTAATCCAGATCAATTAAAATGCCTTACGGAATGCTATACACGTATAATATTTCTGTCTGAAAAGAATCAACTAAATATTTTAAAAAGATATCATCCCGTTTGCTATTCAATATTTTTTAACATAATCGCCTAATCTGTTTGAAAATATCGAAAATACATCTTATAAATTCATAATTACTTTTAATCCTCTTTCTTCATTTGGGCTTTAAATATTAATAAACGTGATTTATTTTTGTACGGAGTAACAGTTAGGAAATTGAGAAATTGTGTTGTTTGAATTTTAAAAAAAACCAAAGAATTTATATGAGAAAGAATATTTGCAAAGATTTATACGTGATTTCTTTATATACATCTTAATTAATTATACATCTGTCAATATTAAATGCTTTTATATGCCTATATTCATACAAGCGTATTTATATATATAGATTTTCCTTCATCTATTGCATTCTCTACTATTTTGCGATAAATCTATGCAAAAAAAGTCTATTGTTGTTAATATCATAATTATAAATGGTTCCTACGTACTATAATGGTACTAATTTCTTCGGTGAATAATAGCTAGACTTGTTGAAAATGACCTCTATTACTTTTAATCCTCTTTCTTCATTAGGGCTTTAAATATTAATAAAAGTGATTTATTTTTGTACGGAGTAACAGTTAGGAAATTGAGAAATTGTGTTGTTTGAATTAAAAGTAAATAAACCGAATCTATTTGAGAAAGTATATTTGCAAAAGTTTATACCTGATTTCTTTATATATGTCTTAACTAGCTGAAAACCCGCACTTCGTTTCGGAGTACATTCAAATTAAATACAACGGTCAATGCATGACATTAATGCCAATATATATATATATATATATATATATATAATAAATACGACGATCAATGTATACAATTGATATAAAAAAATATATATATATTTATAAAAAAATCGTAAGGGATATTTTATAGACAAAATAATTTAGAATAAAATATTCAAATTAAATCTAATAGGACATACTATAGAATATAGTACAGTTAATATAGTACAGTTTGAGGAACATATCTTTTACTGTATTTTAATATTATTTTGGATAATGTCCAATCGTCTGCCGCATTAGCAAGAAAAAAAATATTTTTTTGTCTATTTAGTTGTTATCACATGACGATAAATTTATTTAAAGTACCAGAAAAAGATATCGCGTGATCAGCATTTAATACATTAAATTCTAAAAATTAATCTTTAAAAATTCACCAAAAATCAGAAAATGGAAGTAAAGATTCGATAAAGATTTCATTTTAAAGGCACTTTTATGATCTTTCTCGTGATATAAATTTTATAACCCTCAAATTACTATTTTAAATGCAAACTTAAAAAAAGTTACAAAAACAGCTTAAAAATTTAATTTAAAAAAATCTAAAAAGAATTTTCCAAAACTCTTTCTTCGTGCACCCCTACACTATAAGAAGAATCGATATGCAAAATTTCAGCCCTTTAGGTCCAGCGGTTTGGTCTGTGCATTGTATGTCAGTGAGTCAGTCAGTTACGGATCTGTTTTATATATATAGATTAATTACATATCTCTTAATATTAAATGATTTTATACGCATATATACATACAGACATATTTATATAAATATATTTTCCTTCATCTATTGCATTCTCTACTATTTTGTAATAAATGTATGCAAAATAGTCTATTGTAGTTAATATCGTGACTATAACTGATTCCTACGTACTATAATGGTATTAATCCCTTCGGTGAATAATAGCTAGAATTGATAAAAACAGTGATCCCCACTAATACATCTACGATAATAAGGTCCTCCACTAATACTTCTACACAATTCACTGCATCTAAAAAGAGAGGAGGAAGAAATCGGATTCAGGAGAAAATGAATTGTCAAATGATATTATAAATTAATTAGCACTCAAGTGCTACTGATATCGCTTTGACAGATTTGCATTTCTGCTTTTTTTATACTTCTCTAAAATTTCCAATATAATATATAATACAGAAATCCCTTGGCGACAGTTAACAGATGCAGAAATGTAATGGGTTAAATCAATGGCAATTTGGTACGTATCTAATTTTTTTTCTATAAATTTGAAATAAATAGAATATGTGTAACACATTTTATAATACTTCCAAGCCTAAAATGTAGATGTCGCCACCATACGGATATGCTTTGCATGCAACTTCCGTTGTGCTGTCATTTTTTTAAAACAGAGAGAGCTTGGACCTCGGAAATTGAAGACCTGTCGGTCTGATGCCCATTTTTGGACTATGTTAAGTCATCTTGATTGTTGTTTACTAAATGTTTTTCAATTGTTTTGTAATGTGTAATGTAATTCGTCCCTTGTAACTGTGATTTCTAGAGCAATTAAACATGTTCTAAACTTTACCCCGAGATTTTCTTGATAACTTTTGGTTTAACACCAGTAATTACAGTAATAACAGTTACATATGGAGTTTAAAATTTAATGTCATTCAAATAAGATATGAGTTTGATCCTTTTTAGAATTATTTTAAAACTTTTTTATATAGTATTAATTATTCGATAACTGAACTCTGAAAAGTTTTACTTCACAGACACTTGCATTATTTTTTACGAACATAACATGGGAAATTTAGTAGAATTATCGCAGATTTTTTAATGAGAAACATACTTCTAAATCTTTCGGAGCATTTTTTGGCACCATTTTGTAGGAACATTTCTTATTTGCATTTTAACCTAATTTACAATTTACGGTGCTCCAGAATTCCATTATTCATTATAACATGTTATGAAAACGGAAACAACCTAATCTACATTTAAAACATTCTATTTTTTATTTTCTCACTGCAGCTTATTTTTCTCTGTTGCATTCGGCAGAATGTAACTTTATGGTTACTTTACTTTCTCTGCTGCTGCTCTGCAAAATGCAAATTTACGGTTGTCACGGCAACCCCCCCCCTCCCCAACAGCGTTTCAATATACAATATTAAAATTAAATTTTTAAACAGAAATAACACTGATTTTTTTTAAACCATTCTAGGAACGACTGTTCGGGCCATTACATTTTTACAGAAATGAAAAAAAAGTTTGCAAATTAAAAGTTTAAGAAGATGAAAATTTTAATATGCTAAAAATAGTTAATATCATACTTGAACAGTTCAAAATCTGATAGAGAAATTTAAAAATTGTATAAAATTGGACACAATTTTTTTGTTTCGAATTTTTTGTTCAAATTCTAAATACTCTTCTATTCCTTCCTTTTGTTGCCTTTTGGTGTACAAATATCCTCGTTTAGCTTAAAAATCCCTTATATATTTTCTGTGACGTTGAGTCGCAGCTTCAGAGTAATTTCGCAGCAGTTTTCCAATAATTTCCCAGCTAGTGAAGTAAATGTAACCAAAGAAAAATTTTATTAATTTTTTAATCATTCAAGGGATTTTATGCATACTATTAAGCTTTACTTTACATTAAATTTGTTACTGTTTTAAGTTTTTTTTGTAACTTAACTGTTTTAAGCTTTTTCTCATTCAATTTTTAAAAAAATCTAATTTTATAAAATTTTATATAATTTAATAATTTTACAAAATTGGGAACAATCTCTTTTGTTTCGAATTTTTCTTCAAATTCTAAAAACTCTTTTATTCCTCCCTTTTCCTGCCTTCTGGTGTACAAAAAATGCCTGTTTTGCACCCTTAAAAAATCCTTATATATTTTTTGTGACATGGTGTAGCAGCTTCATAGGAATTTAGCAGTTTCCCAATAATTTTACAGCTAGTTAAGTAAATGCAAGCAAAAAAAATCTTATTAATTATTTAATCTTTCATAGGATTTTATGTTTACAATTAATCTTTCCTTTCTTTTAAATTTGTTATTGTTTTTCTGCTTATTTGTAACTTTTTGTTAAAGTTTTTTCTAATGCGGGGGCACATATCGTGCGACATTCGCCTTTTGTTATTCCCCGCAAAGTCTTTCTGGCTCCTTTACTATGAGAGCACCATTTAGGTGATCCAGCATTTCTGCCCATGAGGGGACAAATGCTGGATGATTTTGCGAAATAAGGAGGAATAGACACGATGATCTCCTTGTTGAAAGTGAATCCATCAGAGGTCCTCCAAAGTCTGAGGATCCTTTAGAGTACACTTTTAGACGAAAAAAACAAAACAACAAAAGACGCACCAAGAAGGAATTATCCTAAGGGGACAATAATCGGTAGATGTGATGCACATGTACAGAAAAACAAATGATTACAACTTGAGAAAAATTGGATAGTTTATTCAAGAGAAAGAGCTCCACAAAGTGAAAAAGTCAATAACGCGTTGGTCCACCTCTGGCCCTTATGCAAGCAGTTATTCGGCTTGGCATTGCTTTATAGAGGTGGCGGATGTCCCCCTGCGGGATATCGTGTGAAATTCTGTCCAATTGGCGCGTTAGATCGTCAAAATCCCGAGCTGGTTGGAGTGCCCTGCCCATAATGCTCCAAACGTGCTCAATGGGGGAGAGATCCGGTGACATTGCTTGGCAAGATAGCGTTGGGCAAGCACGAAGATAAGCAGTAAAAACTCTCGCTGTGTGCGGGCGGACATTACTTTTATGAAATTCAAGCTCAGGATGGCGTGATATGAAGGCACCACAACGGAGCGTAGAATATCGTCGACGTACCACTGTGCTGTAAGGGTGCCGCGGATGGCAACCAAAGGGATCCTGCTATGAAATGAAATGTCACCCCAGACCATCACTCCAGGTTGTCAGCCCGTAGGGCGGATGACAGTCAGTTTCGTATCCCACCGCTGTCTGGGGCCTCTCCAGACAAGTATTCGCTGGTCATCGGGGCTCAATTCGAAGAGGGACTCATCACTGAAGACAATTCTACTCCATTCAGGGACATTCCAGGTCGAAAGTGTCCGACACCGTCGGGCACATTTTTTTGTCTAAGAGTGTATGTCTTGTCATACACTCTTAGACTCCACGCTTTATATCTAGTTTTCTGAGTTCTTTCATTGCAATATATAGGTTCTTTCTTTGAGCAAGATTTTAAAGATTATGGATTTGGAGGGGATTTGCAAAGACGAGGGTGACTGGATTCTTGCATTATGTTATTAGAGTTATGTGTAATCTAGTATGTCTTCTGATCAATAGATCGTAATTGGGACTTGAAAGTATATGAAGTGGTGTATTTTCAGTCTAAACTGAAAAGAAAGTATTTGATCAGAGCACTCCTTTAAGATATCTTGTAGGTAAAATTTACTCGATGAACCATCGATTGTTTTCATGTGATAGAGGAGTGGAAGCTCATGACGCTAACCACAATACCATTAGGGAGAACTTCTTACTAAAGTTGTTTATCACAAACTAGTTGGTACCCGTCAAAACATGACGGCTAGATAATAAATAAATGTACTAATACATAAATTAAACACATAATTGCCAAATGTTGAAAATCATAATAATGCGCAGAAACAAATTAACGTGTTTAAGCGGTCTCGTGCTTAGTGAGAATCTAAAGCCAGATTTAAAAATGTCACTGAGCATGGGCAGAAAGCAATTTTTTAACTGTAAATTATCGCAAATTAAACAGCACGAAATAAACAATTTCCATCAGGTTTAATCTTATATTAATCACAAATATAATTATCATACAAATAAAAATGGCAGAGAGACAGTCCTTAGAATAAACATGTTTATCATTAAAACATGTCACTGAGCATGAAAAGAAACCAATTTTTCAATTGTAATTTATCACTAATTAATAGAAATTGCGGTTACAAAAACCAAATTTGACAAATTTACAGAATACAATCTTTCGTTTAAGACCAAAATGAAGTAAATTGATGCAGTAGTTTTCTCTCACGGACTGCCCAAAAAGTCGGCTTAGCAACTTAAATATATAGATAGTTTGTTTATATAGAAAATTAAACCTTTTTCTGATTGCGAGATGCCCCCCCCCCCCCTAACGATTTATTTTTAAGAAGTCATACCTAATTCCCAAAAGGTGAATAACCATTGAGTTACGGGGTAAGCGTACGTTTGTCGAGGCTAGCCGGATACGGGGTTGGATAGTACTGTTATGAACAAAGAATGCGGAAGGCACAAACGGGCTCCATAATTATACCATAAGCTTTAATTCGTTGGAGAGTTTCAAACCTAATAGCTAAAAAAACCTTTCAGTAATCATGCTAATTTTATTTCAGTGACTTATACAACGTCATCCATTTGCAGTTGTGATCCTAAATGTGTAAAAATTTCCCATGTTTTCAATTGTATGGAGATATTTCTTTTTGGTGATGATTTTGTATCTTTTACACACGAGGGCTTTTCTCATTTGTCATTCTTTCGAAGGTAAATATACTGATATATATCTTATTTTTGGCACCTGTGTTCATGTAAGTATTTATAACTACAAATGCGATACGCACCTGCAGATACGTGATATACATATATGTATGCATTTTTGCATGTAACACACCTGCAGAGCACCGTGAAAGGAAATGAGGAATTTTTTTTCCCTGAATATATATATATATATATATATATATATATATATATATATATATATATATATATATATATATATATATATATATATATATATATACGCCCTCGTGTTAACACATTCCGTTAACATCGTTTATAAGAAATATGTGTTTTCAAAATATCATATTTTGATGTTATATTATTACCCAAGTAAATTTTTATTCAATTACTTTCATTTGCCTCTGAATTGAAGATTTCTGACCAAAGTACTTTTAAACTTGTTTTTGAATTACTTGATCCCTATTTACACATAGACTACGGGATTCACATGGTCAACTTTTATAACAGTCCAAAATTATTCTAGAAACTTTTAAAAATAAAAACAGCAACGCTATTGTATTCAATGGAAGATGTGTGGTACTCATTAGAGGTCTTCCTGATCAGGTGAAAAATCAACTTATTAATACCTAAGACCGTACCTAAGACAGTACCTTGAACGTACCAGAGATGGCATTAGTCATTAAGTAGGACGCCCGTTATTTGCTAGATATTGCCATGTCAAGAACTTGGTTTCAGCGTTATATAAAGTTTTGAAGCAAGAGGTAACTCCTAACCCTTCAGCTGAGATCTAAATCGAATTCATGTTTAGCTTATTCTTTTACTCTACAATCGCATCCCATTGAATTTATAGAGTACCTAAACTGAGAAAAATATAATTTCTCAGTCGAATGCATTTTATTATGTATTTGAATATGAGAAGACGTTATTTACCCAATTATGCTTCTAAGAAATGTGTGCAGTGCCAAATAGTATTGCCTCTTGCGAATGTATCAAATCTTAAATAGTTTCCTGGATTTTTGTTACACGCAAGTTGTAAGCACGGTTATTGCAAATTAAAGGTAAAACAAATCATCTGTTTCCCCACTAATTTGATTATAATTATTATTTTTAATTGCAGTAGACGTCTCCTAATGATAAACCTATACATTTCTCCCTCTGTTTTGTGCAGAAAAAATGTGAAAATCACCTGCGGCTTGATGGTCAGCGGTAAATAAAGCAATGAACAAGGTAATGGATGATAAAAAAGAGTTTGAAATTCCTTTACGTTCCAAAACAATGTCTCGAAATCGGTTTAAATAAAATTTGCCTTTTCTTTCATTTCTGTGTAATAGTTTGAATGCTATCAGCCATATCTATAGGACATTGCTATCAGCCATTATAAAATACACCGAGTTTTGAATTGAATGCGGGATAAGCTTTATATGCTTCACCATAAACTAGCTCTTGATAAGAAAATGCTCGCTTGGACAGTCAGATTGCATTTTACAGTACATAATACGGGTAAAATCACAAAATATGGAATAATGTTAAGAGTGTGCAACCCACGTTGTATAGCGGTTAGCGTTCTGACCTGACATTCAGTGGGCTTGGGTTCAAATCTCGAATAAGGCTTGGCTGTTTCCGTGTCGTCCCCTTATAGGGAGCAATGGTACCCCTATATATTATGGTACTCATATAATAAAGTAGCCACTAAATCGTGGTGAATAACATAAGACGAATTTCTCACGACAAAGTGGCAAAAACGCATTAGACAAAAGAAAAATGTTAAGAATGTTGTTTAAATCTGCAACAGTGTACATATGCAAACTGCTAATATTTGTTTGGTTAGGTATGACCTTGGAGAACATTGATTTGAATTACTTGACCCCTGTTTAGATAGATAACGGGATTTACATGGTCAACTTTTATAACAGTGCAGAATTATTCTCGAAACTTTTTAAAATAAAAACAGCAACACTGTTGTATTCAATATAGGATGTGTGGTATTCAATAGAGGTCGTTCTTATCAGGAGAAAAATCAATTAATTTATAAAAGAGGTAAAAGGGTATTCCTCTGCAGTGATCAAACTACATTCTTCATGCCGTGGAAATCTAAAACAATCGAGAATGTGATCTCAGCCATTGATACTGAAGATAAAGTGGAAGCACAAAGCCGGTACGGTAGTATATGAATGGAACCAGGGTCGAAAAAAATGTTTTATTTTAAATTATTTTAATAACACTGTTAGCGAATGCGTTAAGTTCTACGGTGGAATCAAAGCGATAAAAATAAAATTGTGTATTTTTAAAAATTATTGAGTGCCGAACCTCCTTATGGGTTAAAGGAATATGTTTTTCGTTGGCTAAGTAAAATAAAAAATAATACGCAAAATAAAGTAATAGAAAGAGCATATCTAAAGTAATGAGAATTGGATAAAATTGCAGATCACGGGTCATTGGTGATTCTAGCATTAGAAACTGAGAACTGACATAAATAAATAGGTTGAAACGTGCGCATCTGAATGCGCACAGAGACACATGTGTTATTTATGTTAATAGCATCAGGTATCTGATTCAGATGCGTTCGTGGAAATTTTCTAACGGCAAATGCTACGTGATTATAGACTGTGAGACGACGAAATATGCCACTGAGTCACATAACAGAATGCGTTTTCAGGTTCAGCCTGGAAAATGTTGTAAATAAATTTTACACGTGTCACCATTTCTGTGTTCTATTCGACGTAGCACAAACATTTTGTTATCTAAAAGAATCGAAAATATATCTTTGGGTTCCTCAGAATTTAATATGAGTAGGAAAATCATAAAAAAGCCCAGAAAGTGAAAAAGAATTTGAAATATTTACAGTAAAAACATTTGTTTATTACTTCCAATGCAAGAAACAAACGCTTTATGACATTACACTTAAAAATTATGCGCAACGATAATTGTTGCACATTTCTTTTAGCTAAAGGAAAACAGATGCAAAATGTCATTAGGAGAAGAAACGTTATTATAAAAAAAGCTTTTGGGTCATTTTTAGGAATTCATTTTTCGACCTCGCTGGTTTTATTTAAACTACACTGCATTTAAATTGTAAAAGGGGTTGAAACTTATAGGAGAACTCGGACGTGCAAAAATATTACACTCCATTGAATTTCTGTTTTGAAAATTTACTCGAGATTTATTTAGTTCCCCATAATGTCAAAATATTTATTTGGTAGATTTTATCCATCCTATAAATTGTAAAAAATGCAATTTTCACTTTTAAAACATAGAACTGACATAAATAGATTTTTTTTACCAATTCGATAAGAGATCTCGAAATAATATACAAAATATTTATGAGCTAAATCCATATATAATTCTCATAAAACTGCTTAGCCTATAAACTGACATGATCATAAAACGAGAATTAATGTTCAGGAATGAATCATCACGTTTCCAGTTCCCAGTCGACAAATTAATAAGAATCAAATATTAAACGGACAGCATTTCATTACGATAAAGTTCAAACGATCAAAATTCTACATAATTTGCATTCGATAATTTTTTTGTTGTTGTTTAGTACTTAATAAAAAAGTATGCTGGGATAGTATAATAGAATTCCTTTAAAGTTTTTAAAACTAAGGTTGCTGTAGAAAACCAACATGTTAAGTTCTTAGAGCTATAGAACAAAACGGTTAGATACGATAGTTTCAATAGTGATATGAAAAATACTTCTATTTCTAATCTAATTTCATAAATCAGTTATATGTAAGTTTTATGTAGAAAAAATATATTTTTTATTTTCAAAACAACAAGAATAGAAGTAAATTGAGGATAATTACTTTATGATGAAGCTTCTTTTGAAGCAAAATTCCTCAGATTGTAATAAAGTACTACTATTTAAATCGAATTTTTAAGTATATTTCAACTGTTTGTTGGGAAATATCTGATTTTTACATATTATTACATTTGTTGTATCATAAAGTAATTTTCTTCAAATATCTGTGTTAAAATTAAATAACTCTTCATTACAAATGTTTTTATAGAATATTTTAGTTGTGTAGGGTAAAAACTAACGATCTCCATTTTTTTTTCGAAATTGAGTTAAAGAAACTTTCTTATAGCATTTCAATCAGTTAAAAATGAAAAGTTTTGGAAAATGGCCTATTAAGGGATCCTACTGTCTTTAAAGCATCGATTTTGATGAAAATTCCGAAATTGTAGTTATTCCTTTTATTTAAGATTATAAATTTATGTTTCTAGACCTGCTTTTATTTTTTCTGTACGATCATTAAAAATGAAATGAGAGCGATATAAATATCAGCAGCAGCTCTTGATTTCAATACAAATTGAAAACTTTAATCGTGTTTTCTGTAGAACTTACTTTTTATAAAAAATGTAAACGACTCTTGTGATAACTGAAAATCTAACCATATATGTCTAACCATGATATGTCTATGAAATTTTTCCCGCATGTTTTTCATAATACTAAAAATGCAATGAACTATATATTTGGTTCTAGGTATATCATTTGTTGATTTATAGTTGCATTTATAAAATATCTCATGAGAAATTACTAAATTTTACATGTAATTTCATATAATGACTTGTATTATTTTGCATTAAGATATCGATTAACTTTTAAGTCTCATTACACTTAGAAGTTACTTACGTACATATGACAAAATAAATTAATGTTATAGGTATAATTTTTTTTTTGGAGTTAGAGCCATTTTTGAAAAAAAATTGCTAAATTTCGACCCAATTTCCTCAATTTTATAAAATGCATAGTTATTGTCTAATTGTTCATCATTTTCAAGTTTTGTTGCTATATTCCTTCGAAAAAGAATATTCAGAAATTTTCGCAAGTAAAGTTTTTAAAAAAAAGTGATCCGAACGCAACCTGATACCTTAATAAAAAGCAACGTGGAAAATTTTTCTAAATTTCAAATTTACACCTTCATAAATGGACAAAATATAGTTCTCTGTGCTTTTCAGACAAAAAAAAAAGGTCTGAAAGAAATTGTTAATCTTGATCCTACACTACTCATCTATTTTATAAATTTATTGAAGATCCTCCTATATTTCTGTAACCTAATTTTTTTTATAAATATACACATTTGTATCACCAGAAGTTATATATATAAATTTATCGACTGAATAGTTTCTTTTACCATTGATATTTGTAGTAGGTCATCATCAAACTGTCATAAAATGAAAAATTCATTAATATGCTATTAACTTCAGCTGTCGGGAAAATAGAGGGTGGTGACATCAACAGGAGCCACCGAAGTGGAGACACTGAAAATCTTTTTTAATCATGCTAAAAGTCAATCCACTACCTGGCTCTATATCGTTAAGTGCTCTTGCCTCCTATTTAGTAGGCGCATTCGTACCGCTTTTTTTTCCACTTTGCGAGAAAACCATTCTGTGCCATTGTTGTTGAAGCGAGCTCTTTGCTAATGGATCCGGGAATCTTTCCCTATAACGACAAATGTCTTTCCCGTGTTTCTCTACTCGAAGTACGCCAGTCACGTGTATCTTCCGACCGAGCTCTTTTTCGGTTATTATATATAACCCAGGTAAATAGCCTTAAATGTAAACAAACATATGAGAGGGCTCCATAATGTTTCAATTATATGTAATAAGTTTCACTCGTAGAAATATTCAGCTTAATTTCAACCATTTTATTTCTTTTTTTTAATAAAATTTAAAAAAAAGTATTTTAAAATTCCATTGTGATATTTCATATTCACAATCTGTAGTTTCAAACACATTTCATCTCTTAACTAATTTAATATTCGACAATTTATTTCCTTTAGAAGCTTAATTTTATGTTATAAAATAATGTATATTAATAAAAATTCAACAGTGATTTCATAGTTTTAGAAAATATAATAAAATGGATTTTATTCTGTGATTTGTAACTGAAAAATGTCGTTTATGTTTATGTCTAATATTGAAAAGGAATATTTTTAATATTAAATAGCATTCAGTAAACCGTGTTTGACATAGTCTGGGTTTAATTGTATCTAGGTTCGAGTCCGCACACTCGAGACAATTATGTTGTAACATATGTCTTTATTGGAATTGAATCCATTACATACAGAGATCGCATCACATACAAAAAAGAACAAACAAAATATTACAAATAGCAGCGAACAGCTGCAAATAGAAGAACACAGAGAACAGCATTAAGCAATACAAGAAGTCCAAGTAAGCAAGAGGGGAAGAGGGGGCCATCAGTCATCAGTCCATAAGATTCCTAGCATCCCAATACAGTTTGAAGATATCTCCTTATCGTTGGGCATCTCCATTCAGTCCTGAACACCCAGAAAGTTGTTCTGGGTTCATTCTGACAACATTACATATTGGGCAAACGTTCGTGTGGAGAACGCCTATTAATCGAGACAAATATATAAAAAAGATACACTTATATAAAATGTGCTAAACTTTCCAATAGGACAGAACCAAATATGTAGGGTGATTCACTTGGCAGAGACCCCAAATATGCTGTAATAACTCTCGGTAGGAAGAAGCAATCTGAACGTAACACCGTGCAATGTGTCCCTCAATAGATGGCACATAATATCACATGGTTCTCGGATGAGGCGTGGTGCCATTTGTCGAGTTATATTAACTCGAAAAACACCCAAGTATGAAACACTAAGAATCCCTTTGCCACTCACCAAACACCTTTCCATGAGCAAAAAGTTGGTGTGAGGTGCATGATGTCTCGGTTGCGAAACACAGGCCCCGTTTTCATTGACACCGATGTATACCTGGACATATTTTTACCAGTTCTAGGATCAACTGGTTGATCGTGTGTTAATGGAGGTTACTTCCATCACGACGGAGCAATGTGCCACACATTGGCACGGACCACGGCAGAAATACTTTTATCTGCACCAGGTTCATTTTATGGGGCTTTGGCCACCAAGGTAGCTTGAGCTGACCCTACCAGACTTCTTCTGTTGAGAAAATTCTATCGGAACAAGCATCAGACTGAGGAAAAATTGAAAGAAATATACAGTGATTTCCGCTTATAAGAATCACGTTGGTTATTACTGATTTTGATTCTTATAAGCGGTTGATTCTTATAGCCGAAATTTTGGCTTTTGGACAGGCACACACATAGCCATATATACACTCATGGACATAAAAATTAGCGCACCAAGAAATAATTGCGGGATTGTAACGAAACTTGCAATGAAGGTACATGTCGGGGAGATATGCAAATAATTAGAAATGCAGCGTGATTGCGCATTACGTATAGCCGGTAGAGGGCATTGAACATCGTACTCTGTGGAGTATAAAACAGGTAACTAAAGCTTGTTTGAGTGTGCTGAATCATTTACAAAGGAAGAGCTGAGATAGACATGCCATTACGCCGTGTTCGAAGACAATATAAGCAGTTGTCGCAGTTTGAGAGGGGGAGAATTGTCGGGATGATGGAAGCTGGGTGGTCAGCTAGGCGAGTAGCTCGTCAATTAGGCCGCTCTGATTGTGTTGTGAGGAGGTGTTGGGACCAGTGGACCCGAGAGATGTCATGTACACAAAGATCAGGCTCAGGACGCCCTCGACAAACCAGTCGTCGAGAAGACCGCCACATCGTAAGAAATGCACGCGTACAGCCAACTACTTCATCGGCCGCCATCCAGGCACAGGTAGCACCTTCACTAGGGGCCTCTGTGTCTTCTCGAACCATACGGAGGCGCCTGGCTGAAGGACAGTTGGTATCACGGCGCCCATTACGTGTGCTGCCCTTGACGCCCACCCATCGACGCCTCCATTTGGAGTTTTGCCGCGCACGAGGAAACTGGACTGCAGCGGAATGGAACCAGGTCGTCTTTAGCGACGAATCCAGATTCAATATCGGTAGTGATGACAATCGTGTTCGTGTGTGGAGAGCCGGTGGAGAACGCTTCAATCCTGCCTTTGCTGTACAGCGACACATCGCTCCCACAGCTGGTGTGATGGTATGGGGTGCCATTGTCTACAATACACGGTCACCCCTAGTATTGTTCCGTGGCACCATGACAGCCCAGCGGTATGTTCATGAAATCCTGTAACCACATGTGTTGCCACTCATGCAACGGCTCCCAGGAGCCATTTTTCAACAAGACAATGCTCGGCCTCATACGGCAAGGGTGTCACAAGACTGTCTCAGCACTGTTACTACCCTTCCTTGGCCTGCCCGATCCCCAGATTTGTCTCCAATCGAGCATATCAGGGATCATTTGGGACGACGAGTTGGGCATCCCACGAGTTTGAACGAACTAGAGGCAAGGTTACAGCAAATATGGAACGAAATGTCTCAAGACATCATACAGAACTTATATGACTCAATGCCCGATCGTATCGCATCGTGCATTCGCGCTAGAGGGGGTCCAACGGAGTATTAACTCCTCCGTTCTTTTGCCTTTTTCTCTGAAATAAATTATCCTTTTTCTTTGACTTTCTTATCATTTACTTATATCAAAGTAGTCATTACGTATGTAAAATTTCGTTTCGTTTTGACGACTCCTTCTTGGTGCGCTAATTTTTTTGTCCATGAGTGTACATACATTAGATAATTTACCATAAAATACTCTTTAATTTACGTTAATTATCTTTTATTAAAATTATTTTTTATAATTTTAAAAATGCAACTTAATTTCTAGACCTATAAGTAGATACACATAATTATAGTAAGAGAAGAAAAAAATCCAATATTTGTTTCAACATACCTGCTTAACAGTTTTAACATTTCAACTGCAGGAAAGGAGGAAGAACATTTTTTCTATGGTGGTTTGACGTAATAAAGTTTTCAGGAGGCTGTTAATACCTCTTTCAATGCCAATGTTCTCAGCCGAAGATTCACCTTTTAGCTTACATTTTACGGTTTGATAACGTGCTGAATCTACTAATGTCAGGTTTTCCTAAGTGATAGTGGACACTTCGCCGAAGATTTATGTGTTTCAGGGTTCAGGAATCCACAACCAGTATGTGGAAGATGGGAAAAAAAGTCCCTGTCTTTGTTTGTCATTGGACAAAAGTGAAATCGGATCCGGACGGGTAAAGATGCCCCCAGGTGAAGCTAATAGGACAGTGTTGTGCTAAGGCAGTGGTCGGCAAACTCATTTCTCAACAGAGCCAAATGTCAAAAGTACAACGACTGAAATATCTTTTGAGAGCCAAATTTTTAAACTTAAACTATATAGGTAGGTGCTGTAGCGTACTGGAAATAGTGTCTTATTTTTTCCCGAAACCCCACAAGCGCTTGGAAAACACAGCTGCGTGTTTTCAAGGAATGTGTTGTTCAGTTCCACCAGTTTCGGAACCCGTGGGGGGATTAAAGACCGTTTCCCTCACAAGACGCAGCCACTAAAGCTGTCAACTTAACGATTCGGAATGTAATAAAGTTCGGCGTCTAGAAAAAGAGCTGTCAGCCGATAATCTGCCGCATCGGCCGCCTCCTCCACCCCTTCTGAAAATCCAGAGATTGAGAGGGACGCTTAATAGATTCCGCACAGTGTAGACGTGTTTTTTCTAGGCTCCTGTGTATTTGGGCTGGGAATGGGCCCAGGGGCGCGCAATGTGAACCTGCACGTAAATTTACGTGAATATGTCTGAAAGTGTCTAATAATTAATTTTGTTTAATTTCTTTTTGTTAATAAATTGTTGAGTTTTTGTTTTAAAAATTGGCCTTCGTTTTGTAAATTAGAACTCTGTCTTTCTTTGGTATGGATCAATAGTAGTGAAAATTGTTAAAAATGAGACCCAGGGTCATCGACCCATGGTCGCAGGAGGGGAATCGACTCTGTGCTGGTGTGTTTTTCGGAGTGCGGTCGAGAAGAGGGTGTTTTCAGAGAGCCCTGGACCGTGTTTTCCCCGGCTCAGTTAAAATTGAGAGTGTTTCGCCGTCTGATGAAGTTTCGTTTTTGTGTCATCCATGTTGCGAGAGCGCCTGCGAGTGACCGATGACGTTTCTGCTGTGGCCTGCAAAAAGGGGTGAGTACTGCTTTTAGATACTCAAATTTGCATTGTTTTGTTTTTTTGGATAGGTATTTTTCGGAAATAATTGTAAGTTTTAAGTTGTGATGTATTGCTGGAAAAATACTTCAGTGCAATTGTTTTGTGGGGACAAAAGTAGTGTATTTTGCAACCGTAGTGTTTATATGTAACGTATGAATGGCTAAACTAGCTATAATGCAACAAGAAGTTGTAATTCTTGTGGAGGGTAAAAATTACCCTGATTGTATTGCCTAAAATGTTTTTTAAAAGAATAGATACAAGTGGTATTTTTTTTCTCAATAATTTTTTGAAACAGTTATTATTTGAGTTTTTTGTTATTTTTGGGGTAAACTACCTGGCAGAAACTGTTTGGATTAAAATAGAAATACAGTGGTCTTTTTTTTTTTTTGTTTCTCTCGATAATTTTTGTAAAACATGTATTGAGAGATTTTGAACGTTAACTAACGTTGTTAATTAGAAGGTTCTAATTGTTTTCAAAGGTTAACTAAGCTAGTGCCATTGTGGGTTGGAAATACAAACTGTATTTTCCGGTAAATGCTTGTAGCGGTATAAGTGTTGATTAACGTTTGCTACTTGGTTATTAATTGAGTTGTTTTATATAAAGGTTGACTAAACTAGTGCCTTTGTGGAAAATATACAAGCTGTATATCTCAATTATAGTAGCGGAATAAACGTTAATTCAACGACTTGCTATGTAGAAGTATTGTTTTTGTGTGTTATTGAATGTTAAAAAGGTTAATCTAATGTTTTGATTTTGGAAAAGTTATTATTGCAATTTGGAAAAGTTAAGCTAAAGTGTTATATATGATTTTTGTGGGGTATTTTTTTGTTTATGTGTATGATCCCATTGTAAAATACATGGTTTCACGAAGTAAATTTAATTGAAGGTGTTTTAGTTATTTTGAGTTTTTTTAAATTTGCCTGACTCGTGCTTATAAATTTGTGTTTGTTTTCGGTGTGTAAAAATTGCTTTTCTCAGTAAAAGGAGAAAGGCGGATTTCAAAATTTTGTAGATGAGGTTGGGTCAACAGCCCGCTCCAGATGCATTAATAATCCATCTAAAAAAATTAATAGAGAGTAGTTCAAATTACGAGGAGAATTTTGTTAGGGGTCTTCTTGAAACCATTATGCAAGATAGATTACGACAGGAAAAAGCGGCTAAGGAAATAGAAGAGGCGGAAAGAGATAGGATTTTTGCTATGGAGAAAGCTAAAATAGATAGGATTTTTGAATTAGAAAAATCGTGAATTATATCTCAAGCCCGTTTGGCGACCCCAGAATATCCCCAGAATACGGTACGGGAAACAGGGAATTTCGATTCTGAGCAAATGGAAGAGGGGAAGAAGACTCAAGTAGACTCTGCGGATATTCCGGAAGCGGAAAAGCTGTCCGGGGGAAAAATAGGTTCTCAGTCCAAGAAGAAAGAGGTAGATTTTTGCTGTGAAAACAGTCGGAGGGCGGACCCTGCTCCGCGAATTTGGGTGGAGACGAAAGGGGAAAGTCTAGTTGAGTCGGGAAAAATTACGACAGAGGAAAATGAGGGAGTACCCTTGCGGTGTTCTGAAAACATTCGGGGGACATCTGAGAAAGGCCAGCAGAGTTGTGGGGATGGGAAGAGAGAGTTAATGTTAGGGCAGGAGATCGATGAACCCGATGAACCCGACTCGCGTTTGAAAGATAAGAACGAAGACTTAGGAGAATTGTTAGTGATCCCGGGAGAGTTAGGAAATTTCGGAATTGAAAAAGGGGTAATGGATATGAGAGAAGGTGAAGAGCATGAAGGTAAAAGGGTGTTAAGTTTGGAAAGGAATTTGGGAGAGGAGATAGAGATAGATGTGGAGATGGCAAATTCGGTGGTCGTTTTAGAAGCTGAAATTTCGGTTAAGAGATCAGGGTTACCTGCAAGGGCCAAATGGTCCAATCCTGAGAGTTCCGGTTTTTCTTTCGGGTTAGGAAGTAAACATCTTGCGTCGGGAGAGGTGATGAGGAAGAGTAAAGGTTGATTTCGGAGGTAGATCGGTCGGGAGAGAGCTTGATTGACTTGTATTTCGTTTCGGGCTGTAAGCCTGGAATGAGTTGCACTATGCATCTACCTGTGGTTCGCATGGGCATCACGTTTTTGTATTTTTTAATTATTAGTAAGTGGATAGCCCATGTTGAAAATCCAGATTAAATACACAGGAGGTTGATTTACCTTGTATTGATTGTATGTGTCATTAAATTGATTTTTTGTTCATGCAATAGAAAGGTATATGATTGTTGTATTTTTGGTATGTGTATTTAAGTGTTTATTAGTATTATTTTTGTTTCTTATCAGTGAATGAATATTGATTTATGGAATTTAAGTGTTTTTATGGAAAATGTCATCCCGTACAAAATAAATGCACTGAACGCGGATTTAATAGGTAAATAAAGTTTCAAAACTTTGGTTATGTGCTTTGTTAAATTTTGGTTGCAACTTGAGTGTTAAAGGTGGTGCTGGCTATGTGTTTTTGTTTCAACTCCTCTGTATGCCGGTGCACAAATTGTGCTATTTGCCGGTGCACAAACTGTGCTATTGGTGGTGTAGGTGTGGTCAACGGACAAACTTTTTCGTCTGCAAAGAATAAGTTTCCTGGAGCGTGGAGGAGCTGTAGCGTAGTGGAAAAAGGGTCTTATTTTTTCCCGAAACCCCACAAGCGCTTGGAAAACACAGCTGCGTGTTTTCAAGGAATGTGTTGTTCAGTTCCACCAGTTTCGGAACCCGTGGGGGATTAAAGACCGTTTCCCTCACAAGACGCAGCCACTAAAGCTATCAACTTAACGATTCGGAATGTAATAAAGTTCGGCGTCTAGAAAAAGAGCTGTCAGCCGATAATCTGCCGGCATCGGCCGCCTCCTCCACCCCTTCTGAAAATCCAGACATTGAGAGGGACGCTTAATAGATTCCGCACAGTGTAGACGTGTTTTTTCTAGGCTCCTGTGTATTTGGGCTGGGAATGGGCCCAGGAGCGCGCAATGTGAACCTGCACGTAAATTTACGTGAATATGTCTGAAAGTGTCTAATGATTAATTTTGTTTAATTTTTTGTTAATAAATTGTTGAGATTTTGTTTTAAAAATTGGCCTTCGTTTTGTAAATTAGAACTCTGTCTTTCTTTGGTATGGATCAATAGTAGTGAAAATTGTTAAAAATGCCTCAGAGAGTAATCAGCCTTGTCATGATGCCACAGTGCATTGTTATTAATTTAATTAGGATACTCCAAAGCTGGCCTTTGCTAAAAACGTCCTCAATCTGAATTGGGTACGTTCGCTGAAGTAGACCCCTTCCAACTCTTCCATCCACACTCGTCTTGTATACTTATTTCGTCTATCTCCTTTCGTTCATCCTCTCTGTATGTCCAAACAAATCTCAACATACCTTTCTCCATCCCCGACACTACATCTTTCACTCCACAGCGCTCCCTAACATTAACTTAATAAAGTGAACTTAAAGTTTTTTTTTATGTCTAAGTTAAACTATAGGTACGTTGAATAAAACTTGATATCATACTTAATATCGACATTATTTATTGATAAAATTAAATTGTGAAGTATCCATAAAATTAAATCATGACAATGACAGACAAACACTAATATGAACAATGGTTTCGCATCTCCTTGGAAAGTTTGGGTAAGTCAAGTTTGTATGTTGTTTTATATTTTAGGCACGATTCGAGGTTCTCATCAATAAGATGACTTCTCAATTTACTCTTGATAAGGTTCATTCGTGAAAATGATTGTTCGTATGAATATGTTGACCCGAATAAGAAAGAACAACAAACACTAGTTTTTCCAGCTGATTATATGAGTCAGCAATACTATTCTAAGTGTAAAAAATCATATCTTCCTTCTCCAGATCTTTCAAAGCAGACCACTTGTGCTGTGAACTAAATTCACATTTGTTTATCTCCAATATTTCTATATCAGCACAAAGACGTTCAAATTTCGAACTCCACATTTCTTTGTTTTTTGAATCCAGTAACTGCATTTCAAAGTTTCTAATGTCAATATTAAAGGGTTTGGTTTGGTCTTGGAGCTCTACGTCATTTTTTGCTACACGAGGGATAATTAGACCGAGACCTACTGCTTAAAGCCGATTCCGAACGGCTACAAACATCCATGCCGATTGTGGGACTCGAACCCACAGACTCTGGTACCGAAGGCCAACGCCCTAGCCATTCGGCCATCGCCCGGCTCAATATTAAAGGAAGAAAAATTTAATTCTGTTACAGTAGCATTAAGAGTTTTTTTAACAGAATCTAACGTTGCTTTGCTGTTTCTGACTTCCTGAAACCTGTCGAGAAAAGTTTCCCTAATATTTAAAAGTGTTGTTTTGAAATAGAAAATGTCAATATCAGAATTATCTTCTTGGCGATGTTTCAACGGGCTTGGAAAGTGAATCTAAGTTTCTCTATCAAAATCTTGAGTAAAAAGAGATAATTTGTTTTTGTATGAAATAACTTCTAACATCGAAAAAATTGTGTATCATTTCTCCTCTGGTTTACGATTAAGCTGATTTAGATGAGACCTAACGTCTCCCATGAAATAAAATTTCTGGATCCACTGATCGTTCGTTAGTTCTGGAAAGTGAACACCCTTCTCAAGGAGAAATTCTTTAATTTCTGTTTTTTAAGAAAGCGAAACGTTTCAAAACGTTTGCTCTTGAAAACCAATGTACCTTGTTATGCAGCAGAAGATCTGCGTACTCACTCTCCATTTCAACTAAAAAGTCTATAAATTGGCGATGATTAAGAGCTTCAGCTATAATGGAGTTGATAATCTTACCATTTTCAACTCCATCGGTTGATAATCACCAATTTCATAACTTTGCAAATTTCTTCTGAAAATGTCTGAACACAAAGCGCATCTAGATGAATGATGCAATGGTAACGGACTCATTGTAAGTACCTCGTGATTTTTCTCTCAAAATAGCAACAAACCCGTTTCTTACGCCGGTCATACTTTTCGCCCCATCTGTTGAAAGTGAGACAATTTTATCGAGTAGAATATGAATTTTTTCAATGCACTCAATTGCAGCATTTGCTATATCCTATCCACGTGTTTGACCTTTGAGTGACAATAATTCTAAATGTTCTTCTTTAGAACCTGTAGATGAAATAAATCGTATAAAAAGTGAAACTAGCGCTGTATCATTTATGTCACAAGACTCGTCAACTGCTATTGATAAAGCTAAAACCAATTTAAGATCTTCGGCGTGCTGGTTGGTTATATTCGAAGACCATTTTGACTAGTCTAGTGTTTTCTACCGGGAGACGCTCTCGTAAGTAATACATTGTAAAACACGATGCAAAGATACGACTTGACGATACGCGTTGACATTTAATCTTTCTGGAAATGTTTTCTCATTAAGTCGCTTCAGAGCACTCGCCTAAAGATAAAGACACATAAACACCAAGTATGTAAAAATATAAATAAGAAAACCAGTAATCACGAAGTTTCAATCGCACTGTATGTGCGCGCCCGCACGTGGTATTTTGTGGAAGAGCCACACTTAAGGAGCCAAAGAGCCACATGTGGCTCGCGAGCCACGGTTTGCCGACCACTGTGCTAAGGCGTTTAAGCGGAAATTTTAATGTTATGTCTAACAAAGAAAGGGATACATTTTACGCCTGTATTCCATCCCATCTTATCACTCTTTCATTAAAAGAATTGAAGAAAGAACTTCGTGCCTTTTGAGGGTTTAAGTGGCCTTTTTGGAAAAATTAAAGGAAGGCGAAGAGTGTAGGCTGATTCTTAAAACCGGTGGATTGATTTTGAAAAGAAAAGATACAACCTTTGTGCTCGAGGAATAAACAGGAAAACCAACGTAAATTAAGCACAAATAGCAATAAGATGCAATTATTTTGCATACGGCCGTTTCGAAGCTACAAAGGAGCTTCTTCAACAGTGCAACGAACTTAGTGGCAGCTACAAAAAAGCCGAAAACTAAGCGACCAGACCAGTGCACACGCACTTAAATAACCAGCACGTACCGAGCACCCACGAAGCAGCGGAGATACTGGAATAGGGCAAGCAGCGCCATCTAGTGGCAAAAAGAGGGGGAAAATTGAAAAATTGAAGAAACAGGACAACACAGCTAAATAAACCCTTTCCACAATTGAGGAAAAACAGGGGTGCTTGACAAATCGTTAACCAAAGAACCCGAATTTTTAAAAATGTGATAAGCTTCCCAGAAATCAAGATCGGCAGGCGAGCGGCATTTCTGAATAATGGAGGCAGAAGAAAAGTCAAATCGATGCCAAAGTCCAGGCGTGTTGAGCAATGGACGAGCGATTTAACTCTTGCTTTTTAAAATAACTCTCGTTATCCTTCGAAGGGAATTTAAAAGCACGCTTGGTTTGTCCAATATAAGAAAGGCCACACTGGCAAGAAACCCGGTAGATACCCCAGCTATTTAAGCGATCAATGGGGTGTTTGAAAAAGATATTTTATTGACCGGAGAGAAAATAACCTTAATTTCAAACCTTTTAAGAATTGTATCGATTTGATGACTGATCTTGGGAAAGAAGGGCAAATCCACCGACCAGCTGCATGGATTTTTGTTTTTAAATTCTACGAAATCATAGCAAGAAGTTGTTATTTATCAGATGTACAGACTGTTGTAGATTTATCTATGTATGTTTTTGTTTCACTTGTATAAAGAAATTATCAGCATATAGCCTTAGATAATGGCTATGATTTTTTAGCTTTTCCGACTGTTGTTCGAAAAATATTTTCTACTGCTTGAATGTCACTGATTGTTCCATTGTTAAATTGATTAGAAGCAGTTAATGTAGAACTGAATTCTGTCATATTTTCCATTTATTGCTGCTGTATCTACACCCTAATGTAGATTCAACAGCAATATTTAACCATTTTTCAAGCAAGTGAAATAAAATTTTCCGATATACGATATTTATATAATTAACAATTTTCCGATTTTAGATTTTCATATACTTTCATATGTCTTAACAACACATTCATAATATTATTTTAAGATATTTTTCAGCATTAAAATACACTAATTACTATTTAAAACTCATTAATAAAAACTGCTATTCTTGGAAGCAATTGAAATCTATGAGTTTCTCATAAATTATTTATTTTTGTTTTACGCGTAATCAATGCAAAAAGGCAATTTACTAAGTGAAGCCTCAATATGTAGTTATTTAAATTCCTTAGTCCACCCACTTCCCTATTTAACATATTCCATTAAAATATTGCATAACATTGAATAAAAATACATAATATTAATATTTAAATTCAGCCGTATAGTAAGTAAAGACGATAAAAGAAAAGAAATCTTGAAAAAAATCAAATTGTTTTGAATAATTAAATGTTTATTATATAAGTATTATTGTACTAATTTTAGTTACACTAATTTATTATAAACGTTAAAAAATAGAAGAATTCCTGTTATCTTTGTCGTATTTTAGATCGAATTCTCTGCAAAAGAAGACAGTTTTATAACTATTGGTAAAGTTCAAGTGTTTACTTTTGCTGAAGAAAATCTAAAGAACGCTTGAGCTTGCTAAGTAAAAGGATTATAGCAAATGAAGAATACTATAATTTTATTGTGAAATAATACTAAAACATAGTTTTGATTACCTTGCTTAAATTAATGTAAACAAAACAAAAACAAAATATTTACGTGTGATAATTCTTGAGGAAATAAAATATAGAGTTTAAAACAGATGTATTTAATTATTTTCTGTGGAAAGTACTTCTCTAAATAAGCAATAAAATAAAATTTAGCATGCTGTCCTGTTTTATCTCTATTTGCTTGGGAAACAAGATATTATTTTCTTAATTCCAACAAAGTTATGAAAATTTATCATTACCACAATTTTTTTTATAAATCAGCAAATAGTTAGATTTTCATTTAGTCAAATTATTTGCATATATTTCACATGTGTTCCTGACCGAATATTATCTGAAATGTATAATGTTTATGTTTCTCATATTTTTGATTTCATATTCTTTTATTTTATAATTCAAATTAATTCTATCTATATATAATTAATTTTTAAAAAAACACCATGTGAGTAAAAATTAGAAGAAATAAATGGGAAAAGTTTTAGAACCATGCTTTCTGAAATCTGCTCTAAAACTTCTCAGAAATCTGTCGTTATGGCAGATATTGGAAGGCCAGGGAACTTATTTGGACGAATGGTTATCAGCCCAATTAGACTGTTGTTTCTGCGCCAAGATATCTATATGCCATTTCGTCTTGTGTTTTGTTTCTTCTGTTTGCTTCTTGTATTTTAGTGACATATAATAGTGTACAGATGTATGTCTAAGTGTTATTGCTTTAATAAAATAAACTTCTCAGAAACTTACCTGTTTAGCTACATATTGCTGTCTAGTCTAGATAACAGGAAATTATTTCATTTATACGTTACACCATAAATTCGGGGAATGATGGGTAATTTCAAATTATTTCAAAATGCTTGAAGACATCCTTAATTAAACAAATATCCTCTCAGGTAAACCATATCAGTATAGCTCTGAAATGTTTTAGCGAAAAGATAAAAAGTCTGAATTTGTTTATGCTTCACAAATTTTGAAATAAAGAACGAATTATGGCTAAGAACTGGTATGAAATCGGAATAACGATCTTGGGCCCTCCGGGCTGATATTTTGAGCCCAGAGTTTCGAGACCATTCCTCTGCCCAACCTTACAAATTTTAATAGTAAGAACCTTCTTTCCTAGGGAAAGACTAAGGTCTTAGTACTTCGGGAATTTTTAAGAACAATGTTTACATCATTCCTTTGAATCCCATTTCATTCTAGTACCATTGAAGAAACGCTTCGGTAGGCCGAAAATTCTACTAAGGTCACAATTGCTTTTAAATAGCTGTATAACAATAAATCTTGTATTGGTTATCTTGTATGGTATCTTGTATGGTATCTTGTATGATCTTGGGTGGTACTCTTGTATGTCATTTGTTTCGTACAATGAAAAATTAAATATTTTGTCGACAGTTACGAGACCTTGTTTATAACACGGCAATTCTTTTCAGTACCATACTCTTGAAAAGTTACCTTTGAAAAATTCCTGATATTCATTCTTTTTTTTGTAAAAGAGGAGCAGTACACTATTCTTCAGGTAATGATTATATTCGGGTTTTAGTATCCACGTGACTCTTTCGAAGCGAATATATTTGTTTATTGACACAGGAAATGTGTGTTCATAGAGTGTTTTAACTAAAATAACGAATCGACGGGGTATAGTGAACATGAAAATTAAATGACACTTTCCAAAAAGTTTCTAATCCTTATCAATACCTCTAATATGTAATAAGATGTCGCTAGTGTTTTCGAAAATCTAAGAAAAAAATTGTAACTTCAACAGTGAAGGAGAGGTGGAATCAGAAAAGATTTTTTTAATAGTAATGTCAAATAGGACGCTTACTTAATGTGCAATGCTTACTTTAATTTACCTGTTTTTTTAATTTTACTTAACGGAAAACTAGAGCAAAATTTGATCCGTGCGTTTTCAACCTTAGTTTAACGTTAACACCTCTTTAAAGGCAAAATCGGATAAATAGGTTAAATGTTAGGAAATCATTCAAAAATTTTAAAATTGGGCAATGGAATATAAAAGTAAAACACTTAATTTACACTCTCCAAATCACTTTTTTCTTTCAGAGAATGGGAGGAAAGAAGGGTTTAAAAAGTTGCCCCTCATTGAAGTTTCTAAATTTCTATATAAAGGACGTAAAGAGAGTCATGATTAAATACAACTTTCCCACTCAAGTTGCCCTTTTTCTATTGTGAGAAACAAAACAATGCTCTACATTCTCAGAGAAGCAATATATTTCCTTGAAAAGATAAAATCCTTGAAAAACGATGAAAAGCTAACGATTCTCTTCCAATACCCACTAAGAAAAACTTTCTCGATATTTTACCGGATGTTTTTTGCGTAGTTAGTAATAAATTCTTTGATAAAGTTAGATGAGAAATTCAATAAAGACGGTACCATGCTGGAAAAGTCACACGTATTTTCCTTTTTAAACTACTCGAGGACACTCATAGACGCAATGCATCATAATCTTACTTTATGGCAATAAAGTTTTAGCTGCTTCAGACAACGAAGCAGTTTGAATCAAACTTTTTAAAATTTGTTACCCATACGTTTACCCTTTTTTGATTATCTTTTGTTATATTCATCTTTCCACAATCGTATGCTGAAAAGCTTGTCTTATTAGACGTATTGTTATTTTTTAATATTATTTAAAAACCAATATGTACAAATATGTATGTATATATATATGTATATATATATATATATATATATATATATATATATATATATATATATATATATATATATATATATATATATATATATATATATATATATATATATATATATATGCATGTGTGTGTGTATAGTTAAAAATAACATTCACTTAGAAAGCAAACGCCATACATTTTGTACCAATGCTTATATTTAAACAAATAAAATATTTGTTGATATCCGTGTGACACCTTTTGCTTATTTGGAACTTGTTTTGGAGTCTTTTATGAGAGAAATAAATGAATTCTTTGAGGTATTGATAAGACATGACACAGAATTTAAACTATCTATTATGTAAAAAATATATATTATCAAGTATTATATGACATAAAAAATACTGTAGTTTACATTTTCCATTCCTATGATAACCAGGTTATTTGCATACATTTATATGAATAGAAATATCGTGCAAGAATAAAATTTTACTCAAAGAAATTAGTTCATTTCATAAAATCTAGCTGTAGTGTTATATTCCTAATAAGAGGGGTTATGTTTTTTTTCAACATTTACTTGAGAAAGAGCGGGAAATGCATAATGAATAATTCAGTTTTAGAAATTTATATCCATTCAAACAAATGAAAGGAATTTATGTTATGTGAATACTCATTATTCATTCGTTAAATGAAATTTTCAATGTTGCTCTAACCCAAACAATAACGAAGACTATACACCAAATTGTTCCATATAAAATTACTTCATTTCTGGATCGCTATTTTTTACCAGCGGGGAAAAAATCACTAAAACATATGCAGCAATTTATATCTGAACAAATGAAAATCAAAAAACAAACACAATAATAATAAATAAAGTAAAAAGTAAAAAGTAAAAGTAAAGAGAAATAATAAGACAATAATAAGTTATACGCAATAATTGATAAACAGACGCACGTTCACATTCCCCCAAAAATATTTCTTCATTCCTAATGTCACTGGATGGAACTTATTTTATTGTTTCTTGAAAATATTCACTCACATAAAGAAAACGCTCAGAAAATTTAACTCTTTATGTTTTCAGGAAAAAAAATCGAGTAAAAAAGCCAGTTTAAATAAGCGCATTTTGCAGATAATTATTTTTCCGTGTATTTAAATGGACAATCTGAACAGGAAATAAAAAAAAATTCCCACAAGCAGAAAATTAGTTTCTTACTTTCTATAATTGTTTATTTTTTCTATCTCTCATTTCTAAAATACAGCAATCTACATAAAGTAGAATTTCTTTGTAATACAAGGGGGGGGGGAGTTACCGTATGGTTACTGAAATATACATTTTTTATAATGTAATGTAATACTTTAAATTTTATAAATCAAATTTATTTACGTTTCAAATTATCTAACTATTTTTTCATAAATCTAGCCCTATTATTCAACAGAATTTAGATTTTTTATTATCTGAAGATATATCTGGTGACACAGAGTCAACAATTTATCTTTTCGCAAATGTTATTAGATTTGTTTTCCTTTTTAAAAAAATTAAACCATTAGAAACGATATTTAAAAACTATCTAACATGGTTTACGGGAGCCCTCAAACAATTTATAACCTATTCCGTAAAAATGTATGACAATATTTCAACTCAATTCAGTTTAAAAAAGCTGTTTAAAATTCCCCTATACCTGATCCAAAACAAGACACATATCGACGTTATTATTTTGATGTTTTGTGCAAATGAGTTAAACAAAATCTGTGAATACGAAATTTAACGATTCTTCATTAAATCTCTAAAAAAACATTACATAATATGAAACAGTAATATATTTATTACTCCTCGACAGTTGAATTTCCTTGAATTCTTCTCTCCTTAACATTTTTAACATAACAGAGAGAAGTTAGAATTCAGTTACAATCTAATACCCATAACTTAATTATTCAGGATTTGTTACACAAAGGATTTTACCAAATAAACTCTGTAATTTTCAAAGAGGACCAACATCCTGAATCGTATAGTGAACAGTTCGCAGCGACGGCATGATCTGTGTTTGGATGCCAATGGCGGAAATTTTCAGTATCTTCTGTGACATCAATGGGATTGTTAACTGGTAAGACACTTCGTATTTAAATTTCAGCTTGATATGTTTTCTTCTTTCAGAATTACAGCATTTTATTGGAGTAAAGTACCTAGTGAATCACCCTGTATATAATTTTTCAGTACACTGTACAATTCTTGTACCTTTGAATGGCAAAAAAGTTATCATTTCACCATACCTAATCAAATATATACATTTAATTACCTTGCAAATAATACTTATAAATAATTTGGCTATATATCATTCCTTCTGTAATTTTTTTACAACACTCAAAAGAGAATTAATATATCATTAAAATACATTTTTTGCGTCATTTTTAACAGTATCATTTAATAGGAAAATATAAAAGGGAAAATCCAAAATAAATAAACTTGTATAATAAACAAAACAGAATAAATGTAATATTTTATAGTACACGTGGAAACTAAGAAATTACTTTAAAGTATAACACAAACAAAGTGTTTTCATTTTCACAACTGTTTGCCACAAAGCGAGAGATTTATCGGAAGACTCGCTTTTAAACTATCTCTCGAGCATTTGCAAATCCTTTAAATGTTCAAACGCATATTTCAAATACAAAAAGTTTGAAAGAGCTTTCTTATTTTTAGAAACTTTTCTGGGAATCTTATGGGAAAGCAACAAGTTCAAGAATGCTGTAGATAAAAAACAGCAATTTTTTGGGGGAATTTGTAAATTTATGTTCTCAAAGAAATAGGCTTTTTGTATTAGAAAAGATACTTAACAGAAAAAAAGTGCATACAAAATGAAATTCACCCGATTCTTTCAGGACTTAATTTATTTTTAAGGAAGTGTTAAAGTGGAATTATTTTCTCGTACACTTCCGTAATGAAAGCAACTTCGACTCAAAGATAATTATGTTGCAGATTTTTCTAAGCTCGTCTGACAATGACTAACATTAGTGGCTTGATACTGTACAATTAAAAGCAGCATAAATTTGGATTATAGGCAGAGATTTTTGGCATAATTTTCTAATTCTTTTCATTTAACAACAATGTCATTATAATTAAACTCTGTTTTAAACTAGAATAACATATAATCCAATAAGTATGTTCTCAATAACACGCAATAATACGCAATGATGTATGTCAATTTGGAATGTACAGATATTTAAAAGCAAAATTATATTTCATGTCGATAAAAGTAGAAGAACGTTTAATATTTTGAGTGGCATTTTAATTTGATCGTATAAGCCCCCAATTAAAATATTTCTTTAAACCTTTTCTTAAGATTAAATCACATTTCAGTTAGTTCGATATGAGGAATAATGGCTTAAAATACTTATTGAAGTAAAATTTTGTTATGACCACAACGATATCTCTTTTCACATTTATTTAATGATGCAAAGCTTCAAATAAATTCTGACTCAAGTGCCCAATTTAAAGAGATAAAACTAAAAAAAATTAAAAGCTTTGAAACGCTAATTATAATGTTTTCATTGGAATTTAAGTAAAGAAGCTAATTTAGAACCTTTTAAATAGCTCTGATTGCATATATAATGTTTTATTTAACATTTACATATATATTTTTGAATCTTTTAATATAATTTATTAATTAATAAAAAAATTTCTGAAAAGACGTTTTACAGAAAGGAATTAACAAAAAACCTTAATTTTTAAGAGTGTTTCATATATTTTAAAAAAAGCTTTTTAATTTATTTTTAAATATTTATGTTTAAAAATATATAGTTATTGATAAATATGTAAGTACAGAAGAGCAACATTTGTGTAATGCGTATAATTTTCATATTTTGCCCAAATTATTTATACACACACGGATACTCATAATTACTAAATAACTGTTTCAGTATCTCTGTAAACTAGAATTTAAACGTCTTAAATAAACTAAAATAAGTAAAAGCTAAGTATCGAATTCTCTGTTTTAAAACTAAAAGAATCGGAATAACAATCTTCACCAATTAATATTAGTTACAAATAAACGATATCATTCTTTATGGAAATAAAATTAATTTGTCAGGGTCATTAGATGCAAGTAGGAGTGCCAAGAAGGTGTTATTATGAGCAAACCTTTCGGAAAGTTTGTTCAGGGATTGATTCACGATTCAGCCTCTTTATTTCAAAATAAATAAAAACATTCAAACAGGTATTTTCAGATGCTCCGGTCATTGTAATGGGGGGAAAATACTACTTATTTCGTTACGACGATATGATGTATCAGTGGGAAAGTCGGCTAAAACTGTTCGTAAACGAGGCAAAGGTAAAGAAAATACGATAGTCAGATTGAAAACCGAAGTGTAAATGATATATACAGACATTAACCTACTTACGAACAAGTTATATATATATATATATATATATATATATATATATATATATATATATATATATATATATATATATATATATATATATATGAGTTATGGATGAGAGTATATGGATGAGAGTGGAGGTTACAGTGGAAGCGGGTCAACGTCACTGTCTACTTTGGCAAGGGTTTTTTTTCCAGCAATACTTTCTTCTTCATCTGAGGAGGAATCGGTAAATGGGGGTGGGGTGGGGGGCTTTTGGGGGTTTCATCCGCTGGTTTGAAAAATTGATCTAAAGACGTTTTAACTAGTTTTCTTTTCTTTTCATGGTATATGAGACGATAACAGCCCAAAATTTGAATTTACGAGTGAGAAGACCAGCGCTCCGAACAAAATTTGAATTGCGACCCGGTCAGTTCGTATCTCTAAATGTTCGTACCATGAACGTAAGTCGAGTGGTGTCTGTAGATTTTATTGAATTCGTACTTCGCATTGTATTGTTTTAATTTGTTTTATTGTTTTCTATTCGTAAATAAAGAAAAGAAGTTCGAAAGAGAACTGCGCATGTGTGTGTTTGTAGAGTAAAATATTAGAAATTATATGCTAATTATCCCCTTTTTAGTTCTATTAATTGTATGAAAGTTTTTCATCAATAAGAGAATCACACAATAATGTCAGTTAAAAATGGAGGTTATACTTTTTAGTTCTGAATAATAGTTTTTAAATGCCACTTTTAAAAATTTATACTTGTTTTTATTGTTAGTGCTGAGTGCATAAAAACCAAAAATGAATTCTAATGCTATTTAAATTCAGATTTTCAAATAGTAATTTTCAAATGTTAATTTTTCTTTGGAAAATTTATGTAACAAGTTTCATCTAGAGTCTTGTTTGAGAGCCGGTAGTTTTGTGGTTAGAGCATCGACATGAAATGATTAATAGGTTGTGGAGACAGATTTTTATCTCAATTTTCATTCATCTCAAATTACGGCACATAATGAATAAGTGCTCTGAGGGTTGTGTCGATTAACTATTCAATAATAATTATCTATCCCTATATATTATTTCTAAAAGGTGTTTGTTTTTGTTTTATCCCTTTTTCTCCCCTCATACTTAACCAAAATCGATAAATGAAATACCATTTTCAAGATTAATATCTCCGCTTCGTGCGAATTGTTAATTTATATTGCACATCTTATTGCTTGTTTAAAAATCGAAGTAAAAAGTTATAAAAAAATTTTTCTCCTAGATGGCGCGCGCTAGCTTTTTTATTTTACCACTGTCAATCTCGCTGAACATTTAAATTAAAAAATTATTTACTTTTATTATCATTCTGTGATTCCATTAATGAATTCCATTAGTGACTGAAGTACACCAAATAAAAGATATCAATTAATCTTTAGAAATGGTTGTAATTTGGCACTTTCCAATAAGACTGAAATATGACTTAAAGCATGTTAAAATCATGCAAATCTAGCGAAACGCTCTACTGACTTGTTGCTATGGCACCAGAAGGGAATATAAACCTGTCATTGGTCTTCATTATAAATCGTGCTTGACCGTTCTTGAATACAAAGATATTTATAAGCTTCATATGCATAGATCTACAGTTTTGAACTCTTGCAGGTCTCCGTGGATACACGTAATGATACCTCAGTAAAAATTTATCATGTGCTTTAGGTGAGTTAAAATGTATGTTGGTTTAATACGTAAGAATATTCTGAGACGGACCTGTTAGGAAGCCTGTTTGGATGCCTGTTTGGATGCCTGTTTGGACACACGTGTTAAGGATTTAGGTGCTGTAAATCGTATGAATTCCTGTAGATAAAATTTAATAAAGAGAATTAGTCTTTTGATAAATGACAGAAATTATGCATGGGAAAAGTATGAAATACTTTCGAATTTGAGTAAACATTAAAAAAACATTAACAACTGAGGATGTTTAAACTCACTACCATGTTTTTATTAACTTGCTTTCTTGTTTGTTTGTGTGTATGTTTGTCCAGTACAAATCTTGCAATCGATTTTTAACAAGCTTCCCGACTAGCTAGACATTTGAAACTTTTAGAATAGCTCAGAACACGATGTTAATGCATTTTTTAAATTCTTTTAGCCATCTTTAAGCAGAATTAAATTAATTTTCAGTTATTTTCAGTTAATTTTGTTTTGTAGACTGGTGCAGCCATCTATTGGCCGGAACGGCAAGTTAACTGGCAAGTTAACTGTAAATGCAAGTTAACTGTCAATTAACTTCATTTTCTTTCAAGTTGATGGGATAATTCATCAAAAATTTATTTTAAAGTATTTATTAATACATAAAATTGTCAAGTTTGTATGACTCAACAGAAAATTTAAAAACATGGTATATGAAAAGTTCTTTTTATCTTGTAATTATTTTATATAGATTTTTTATCTTTCCTTTAGTTTTCTGCTTTGTGAAGTCAAGACAGACAAGTTAAATTGATAATCATTTTGTTCCTAGGAAGCTGTCTCTTTTAAAACGTGCAATACAGCTAGATTTCCTGTAAAAACCTACAAAAAGGACGATATACCTCTTAGAAAAAGAGATCTTTACTTTTGTCTCATATCCCATTCAAATAAGAGCCCGAGAATTACATTTCACAAAAAGAGACACGTATCCTGGGTGAAAAAAGTTAGATGGTAACAGGTTGTTAGCAGCAACAAGTGTTGGTTGTTAATTTTGTACGAAAAATTGCAGTTCAAACCTTAAGGCTGTTTTGTGCCATTATAAGTTATTGTAAGTTTATTTACATTAAACTTTGAAATCATGAGTGTTCCACATGTAGTTCTCCACAATTGAGATAACCATTTTGTTAAATATCATTGTAATGTCATTTCCAGGTTTTACAGATGCTTCATTACATGTATATGTAAGTGAATAACTATTCAGCATCCCATAACTTTTAAGAAGAGCGTTATGTATCAATTACCATCTCTGAAAAGCTTATGCTTTCTAAACATCTCCAAAATCCAGCTGGAGGCATCCTATTCCATGCTCGATAAAATTCCATTATTTAGGCTATTTATTCTTTAAATGGGAATTTATTCTTATAAAAGTCTCTGAATGGTTAAATAGGGATCATTCAAAAGGTTATATGGTTCTGTTTCTTATGTACCCTGTGAATCCTCTAACGGTCCAGGCACACTATAAAGTAATAGGCATAAATATAAATAATTCCTTTATTTTCTACTTAGAGGTAGACTAACATAGACCGACTCGGGGCTTCAAATAATAACACGACAGTACCGCAACTTGCGGTACTAAGAAACTGAACTTCAAAGTCGTAATGAACCCTTTCAGGCAGAATATACGTTCACTAGTAATACCCGTAACCATCGGGCTCTGAACTAACTATGGAAATCGTGCAGCCACCTAGGCTAAATACTAATACGTGCTCTATCAGTTAAATACCGCTATCATCTTCAATCTAACTTTTCTCGACTCTTTCGTATCTCTACTAATAGCGTAACGTACTACCGTACAAATCTCCACTTCCTTCTTGGGCTCTTGCCAACTCAGCGTGTGTCACTTAAATATACCAGACACCTGCTCCGAACTCACTTCGACTGGCCTGCACTGCGCAGCTACCAAAAATTTGCATCTAAGCAACACGCGAACCCTACAAGGTTTTCTGATGAAAAGGGTTTTTCAAAAGCTAATTTCCATATTAGCAGAATAAGAAATCAGAAGGCGTATAAATAGAGTGAGTGTCACAATTTAATGAAGAACATCACAGTTTCATTCCATAACTGTATTAGTAAGAGGTAAAACCAAACTGTGGCAGAATTCATTTGAAAATAGCTACTATCGAAGCTGTCATGTTAGGTGCGTTCGGTTGAGAAAATAGTAACTGCAACATAAATCTAAAAGACATTTCAAACACAGCTATTCAAATTGCGCGCGTGTTTGTGTAATACATATTAATGCTTTCAAAACTATAGATAAGGAGAATTATGATTCTGTAATTTCGTACTGATATTTAACTCAAATTAATTTCAATAATAATATTTCTATTAAGTTATACCTTATTTCACTCAAGTACAATTCGTATACACGGTTCATAAAGATATATTCAGGGTGTGACAGAATGGACTTCTACATTTCAAAGGGTATAAAAAACTAACGAAGCAATTTACAGAAAAAAGTTATGCATTTTTTAATAGCACTTACAATGTAGTTTCTATTCCCATTAGGTTTTGAAAACATCACTCAGGTGACGTCCGTTATTTGCAATGCCCTGCCGAAGCGGTTATCTAAAGTTTTCTATCATCTGTTGGTAAATTGTGGGGGAAGGTGGTAACTTCCTCACGAATAGTGGTCTTACTGACACGTTATTTTCAGGTGTTCTAATGTTCTGGAGACGACCACTTAGTTTCCCTGATAATGCAGACCCACTTCCTCTCACGTTTGAAACCCATCAATGTTTTTCGAGAAGGAACGGCATCAGTTGCATAGAAGTCAGGCCAGGCCAGGTATATTATCTTGTTGGCGTGCCAGGATCTCGAGGATTTTACCTCCAGTAAGTACATTAATGCATCAATATATATATTAAAAATATAAGAAATAGGTCCTCATCAATATATATATATATACAGACAGTATATATATATATACTGTCTCGATAACGAAACTGCGATGTCCATCGTCCCAACTCGCGGTTTCTGCTGACAACTGGAAAATCCGCTCAAACTGTTGCCGCCTCCAACGTCGCCCTACACCCCCCTCCCCACTCCCTTACCAGTGACCTTCAGAAATGTTGGCGTTCATTCTGCCTAACCTTGTATATTGAGTGTGAGAGACAGAGAGAAAGAGTTTGTCGGTGATATATACGTATGTATGCAATCATAATAAAGCTTGCTTTTTATATAAAAGCGATTTGCTACAATAGGATCCAAAGTCAATTTATTCAGAAAGCATAATTTGAAGTAAATTTATTTTCTATAAACTATAACTTATATAAATTTGGTAATTTAAATATATGACTTTAAATCCTCCAAACTGACGTGTAGTATTCGAGATGCAATAATTTCGATGTAATGATATTGATTAGACGAAAGACTATACCAGTAAATGGATTTTTTAAACTCATTGTCGTATTGCCTGTCTTAATTATTTATTTTGGGCGTGATTCGTAAATTATTTTGGTTATTACAAATTATTTATTTATAAGAAATTATTTGGGTGCGTTGTGTTTTATTGTTTATTTGGTTTAATACAACCCAAGGTTCTAGACATTTTGGCAAACGAACAAGTCAAACAAACTTTGCTTCTAAACACCAGGAGATAAACTCCCATTAGATCAACTACAAACATAAGAAAGACTGACTAAAATTTTTATATTTACAAAAAAAAACTAATTTATTTACAACACTACTATTTACAATTTAACTCAATAACAATATCAACAAACAACTTAGTGCACAAACTACTCATTTTTCATTAACTTTTAGCATTTCTTTTTAATTTATATTCAATGAGATGTATATCAATTATCCTATACCTTTTGGATTCAGGGAGCATATAATTATTAATCATACTCATAGCAAAGAACTCCTATCCATCAAAATTATCTTTTAAAACACTATTCCCGCACTAATCTTTCTTTTAGCATAGTGGGGTCTGAACAAAACAAAATGATTTTCACTCACTCATTTGGATGCTAACCGCACTGGAACACGGGTCTCGACGCTCTCATCGGGCATGGGGTCTCGTTCCTTCCTTCTATGGTAGCTGGCAATCAATATCTTAGGCTGACGTGGGCCTCGGTCGTGGTCATCTATCGTAGGCTTTTTGCTCTGTCATGAATACCTGTCGAGGCTCTGTCGTAGGCTGCTTCCGCTCCTTTCGAAAAATGGGGTAATTATCAGGACATGCTGTCCTCAAACTCTCTCTATCAAAATCTTTTCTCTTCTCCGAGACGACTCAGTCGGAACTCCAATATGAAGGCGCAGTTCTCTCCACACTTTCTCTCTATTTATTTGTTTTGTGAAGGCAGCGACCCGATCTTCATCATCATCAAAAACAATCACTCCTATACAGGATCATGAGGCTATCATACCGGGATACAGCAACCGGATTTCTGCTCCGCTAAACGACATCTTCTTCGGGAAACTCCCGGGAAAGCTCAACCGTTCCTCGACAGTTAAAACAACAACCCTTCATCACCTGCGATGCTAAAGCACAGGGAAAAGGGAACCCGGGCCCGCATGCAGAGAGAATCTCCGAAAAAACTCTAAGTCTTTTATTATTTATTTTGTTTTTATTATTATTTATTTTATTTTATTTTTATTTATTTTATTTTTTCACAACAATGTCAACGCCTTCTCATGACTCCTAATCCATTCAGGAAAGCTTTCAAATATCCCCCACTTAGCATCAATTTTCATTTCTTAGATTGGATAACCCCTCAACACACACACGCCTTCCTTGCGCCACTTCCAGACCACCCAAAGTCCAGACCACGTGTTTTTGTGGTCTACCTCCCAAACAGACCCTCATAAATTTGTTGACAATAGTTTATTTTACTCTAACGTCAACTGTGGCTCCAAACCCCGCTAATCTTGTCTAGGATCGGAAACCACCGACCCCCAACCCCGCTTAGCCGCTTTTAAATTGGCTAAGTCGCAAAGACGACTGTCCCGTCATCTAATCAAAGGCGGCTTCCTAAACTTCTAACAAAAATGTAATGAAAACAGACTTCGATCACTTTTATCTCTCTAAAAAACATTTAATTTTTCTCCAAAATCGAAGGCACTTCATTACACTCATTCTTTGAAGAATGTTTTATTGATATTTGCAGTCTAATGCAGTCATGATTTGGCTTGCAAAAAAGCATGAATTCAATGTGGGATAGAGTGATATAAGTCTTGTACATATGATACTAAATTTAGTACCATGTATCTTGTAAGGTATGTCTTAACAATTCCAATAAGGGAAGAACGTTATTAAAAGTTTCTCCCCAATTGTTCCCTCAAATGTTCAATAACATTAGGGTCAGGCGATGAAGATGGTCAGGGGAGATACATGTTTATCCTCTTCATGCTATTCAAACCACATGTTATCAGTCCCGCATGATGCATAGGTCCGTTATCGTCTTAGAAACACGGATGCATTTGAGCATGGTTTTGCAGACTTAAGATTATACAGGACAATAAAGAACAATAAAGATATTGGCAAGTTCATGATGTCGTGTATATTGCATACAGTTGTTTGGTTATTAATTACGATCTCTTTATGTATTTAATAGTTTTATGATCTCAAATGTAACAATTGGAAATGCTCGTCCACTTCTTTTTTTTATATTATAACTGAGCAGATGAAATCTAGTCCTTTAATAAAGTTTGTCATAATGTTAAAGATTACAATATTATGAATTTCAATGTATGTATTAACTTTCTGTTACAACATTTATATTATTTATCTACATTTTTCAAGTTACTTTTCCCGACTTCTTGTCATGTTAAATATTCAGTTTGAAAGGACAATAAAAGGACTGTGCAATAACACGATTCTATCCTCTTAACACTATCCGGACGATGACAAGAGTCTATTATCATTCTTCCTCTTTAATTTCTTTCACGTCGCATTTTCTATATAATGTACGTATGGAAGATTAGTACCTATAGTCAACATAAACATCACAACTGTAAACATAAAATTATTCATTTGAAGAAAAAACATATCCTTCTTTTCTTTATCCAACATTTCCGTCTCAAAAAGAGCTAAATGAGAGAAAAATTACTCTATTATTACGTCAACTTGTGAGAATGACATGTGAATTGAACAACTATTTTTTTCTGTTGATGCTGTTTGCTTAAAACTATTATTTTTTACTATCCAATCACTTGATTTTTTGATATCTGATCATGATGCCTTTTTTGCTCATTGCGTATTTCTTTTTCCCTTCGGCCATCAAAATTCACAATAATGTCAAAAGTAGAAAAATATTTCTATTTTGCCCTCCAAGGAAACTGCGATTTCAAAAGAAATAGTTTTCTTTGAAAATATGTATCAGCTCTCTTCATTTTTTTATCAGCAATATGTTATTTTCACCAATAATCAAGTTTTGCAATATGTCATTTACAATTTTAAAGTAGAAAATGATAGACTGTTGTAAAGAAGACAATTATGTTTAGACTTTAAGCATATATATATATATATATATATATATATATATAGACAGTGGCTCCCAAAAGTGTTCGTACACTTACGATTTTCAATGAAATAGGGGTCAATCCATTCATTAAAATGAATATTTCAGAATGGGTATTTAATAATAAGACCCATAATCTATTCTTAACAAAACTACATGAAATATTTTGAAAACATAGTAAAACTTTATTTTTAAGAAACCAGAAGTCAAAAAGTAACAAAAACTTTATCTCACAAAAGACGTCGTACACTGAAATATTTTCAGATAAATTCATAATTAAAATTATCATCTGGCGCTTTATTTTAATTTTTGAATTGTGGTGGCATTTAAAATTTCATTTGGCTTTAATTTTTGCTTGCCTACTCCGTAATATTCTATTTATTATTTAAAAATGGCCCGTAGTCGTAAAGAAACAACAAACAGCATTTAAAGATTGATTATTTTTTATCATAGTAGTGGTAAATCAGTTCGGAATATTACTAAATTACTTAATTTATCCCATTCTACTGTGCAGTATGTGATAAAACGCTTTAAAGAAGAAAATCGGATCAAAAACAAGGTAAGAAAAGGTCGTCCGGCAAAGTTAACAAAACGTGATCAGAGATTTATAATTGAAAATTTGTGAAAAATCCACGTTTGAGTGCTGTAAAAGTTTCTGCAGAATTTAATGTAACATGTTCTACTTCAATTTCACCTGAAACTGTTCGACGAGTTCTCAGAGTAGCTGGATTACATGGGCGTTCTGCCAGTAGAAAATATTTTGTGAGTGAGAAAAACAGAAAGCTTAGGCTTTCCTTCGCCCTATCAATGAAAAATAAGCCCCAAACGTGTTGGAATAATGTCATATTTGACGATGAAAGCAAGTTTAACATTTTTGGTTCCGATGGGCATATTATTGTATGGAGAAGAAAATATGAGGAACTTATTCCTAAGAACTTAGTAGGAACAGTTAAGCATGGCGTTGGAGGTGTCCTTGTGTGGGGGCGCATGTCAGCATCAGGACTAGGTAATTTCGTATTTATTGATGGCCTAATGAATCATGCTGTTTATATAAATATTTTAAGAGACAATTTAAAATTATCAGCCCAAAATTTGGGTATTGGAAACAACTTTTCTTTTATTAAGATAACGATCCTAAGCCCACGTCTCTCAACGTTCACCTCTGGTGTCTCTATAACTGTCCACAAGTTTTGAAAACACCACCTCAATCGCCAGATTAAAACCCAATAGAACATATTTGGAGAGAACTGGAAGTTCGAGTACGAAAACACGACATTCACACGAAAAGCGAACTAAAAACAATTATGATGGAAGAATGGATGAACATTGATGCAAAAATTACAAAAGAACTAAAGCAATCTATTCCCAGACGTTTAAAAACTGTTGTGGGTGCTAAAGGATATCCTACTAAATATTAATTTAACGAAAAATTAGAATATTTACTAATATGTAGAGATTTTTTACAAGTGTACGATGACTTTTGTGAGATAAAGTTTTTGTTACTTTTGGATTATTGGTTTCTTAAAAATAAAGTTGACTACTATTTTTTGACAGGCATATTTCTATTTTTTTACTATTTTTGTTTACAACTTTTTAACTATGGAACTAAATAAGTTTGACACTGAGCTCTTTATTGAAGAAGTTAAAAGTCGCCGTGCTATATGGGACATGGAGAGTGTGGACTACAAGAACAAAGTGTTGAAAAGATCATCTTGGCAGCAATTGGTTGAGATATTTTCTGGAGAGGATAGTTCAGAGGAACAAAAGAAAATTCTTGGTAAGAAACAATTTTAATAATGAAAAATATAGAAAATGTTTTCATTCGTCTTAGATTACACTGTTTTGTTTTATGTACTGACTTTATGTACTGACGGTACTTATAAGTACCACTTTCTTTAAACTCCTATAAAATACCTTCTATTTGTATATTACTGACGGAACTGTAAAGGATCGATGCTTTATACTTTCTTTATTCTTACTAGATAGCAGTAGAAGTTTTAACTAACCAATTTTTGGATGTAAAATTTATTTTAGCGTCCGTTGTAGTGTTTGAGAACAGCCATTTTGTGAATGTCATTTTCTCTGAAACTTACATCTTAGCTACTCTAAAACTATTGAAGATAAGTGAAGGATATTTTTTTCCATGTTTAATATGATCTTAGAGTATTATTTAGCATAGTTGTTTAGGTATATGACATTTATATGTTGTTTACTCAGCAAATTTATTTCTTGTACTTATAAGTACCGTTAGTACTATGAGCATTGTAAACAACGTGGACTTAGTTATAGAACAGAAAATTGGCTATTTTTCTTTTAAGGTGTAGAAAAGCTTCAAATATGGGCTTTTTACACTTTTGTGTTTATTTTTATGTTAATTTACAATGCTTGCTGAGACATAAATTAACATAAATAAAAATTTACGTGAGTTTTTATTTATTAATTCATAATGTGGTACATAAGGGGTACATAATATAGAAAATTATGTACATAATTTTTATGTACATTAAGGGTACATAAAACAATCTATGACTAATGTTTTCATTACTCATAGATTACACTGTTTTCTTTTAATAGGACCATTTACCACTGTTCTGTTAACACACAAATGTGGACTCAGTAATTTTCGCAATCAATCGCATTCCTGTTCACGCCATTTTATCCTGCCATGGTAGTTTGCCTTCTTTAATAAAGTAACGAGCATATCTGTCCCTCACTTCTCTTGCATACATGTTTGACCGTGGTACAGTTACTACAGACAAGTCAATATATGGTGCCTTATAAAGCAAATCTTCATACCTGTACCCATCTCGTTGTCGTACATAGTTATGCAACAAACAACGTGCAAAAAGGATACTGTTAGAAAGCTCTAAACTGACATTAAGAGGCCTAAGAATTAGAACAAAAATTCAACTACTTGAAACCATACAAAGAGCACAAGACTTTTACTGTCCAACTACCCTTCAGGAGCCACAAAGACCTGCGCATTATCACCAGCAATATCAAACACAGCAATACCAACCCTTGTCCAACATGCAGTATGGCCAAGTAACTTAGCAGCTTTTTCAACCCAAGCTTCTCAGCCCCAAGTTCAACCGGCCACCTCACAAGCAGGGAGTAACACTTCTCAACTCTATCAAGTTTTGTCTGACCAAGTAAACGCAGGAGCTTCTTCAACCCAAGCTTCTCAGCCCCTAATATTACCGGCCACCTCACCAGCAGGGAGTTACACTCCTGAGCATAGTTCCGAAATTGTCAATTTGTATTAAATATTTTGCTTTTTCTTTACTTTTGACAAAAATTTTCTTTAGTGTTTGAATTATAATAGACAGTTGTCATTTAAGTTAAACTTTTTAACAGTTTTGTAATACAATACATGTCATTTTTAGTATATTAATAAACTTACCTCAATGTAATTACGAGTTTTTCCTCTGGAGAAATGCTATCCCTTACAATGTTCTCACTAGGAGCCAGGTCATCCTTAGCTATTTCTAATAACTCGTCAAAGGATGAAATCGACATTCTTAAATAGTTAAAAAACTTGGGCTCATGTTTTCTTAGATTCGGGTAAAGTGTTACAAAAGAACCGTGAGTCAATCTGTCATTTAAAATCGGATGTACCCAGTATTTTCTTTGCCTTCGTCTTCGTGCTTTATACCTACGGTACAAAATCCGAACACATGCTGCCTCTTCAACTTCCATAGCTATACTGGCGGTCAACGTGGCGTTAACGCTACTATAGTGTACACATTCGGTTTTTCTAACGCGCGCTTTAACGCGCGTTGCAAAGATCTCATGTGTACATTAGGGTGTTGAAATTTTAATGCCTTATCTCTAATATTATTCATATGAAAGTTAAAATTTAGCTTCTCGTCTAAATAAATTCCTAAGTATTTAATATGCTCTTTGTATTTGATGTTCTCCCCTTTAAACTTAATCGTGGGTCTCCTTGTGACTTCTCTTTTGTGTGGTATTATTATGTAGTTGGATTTTTCGACACTAAATTGTAGTTGGTTTTTATCTGCCCAGCTCGAACATTTTTCCATTATTGCTCTCGCTATCTCTGTAAATCTATATATAACTTTACTCCTAAGCAGTATTACTATATCATCCGCAAATGCCTGTATTTTGTTGCCATCGCCCACATTCTCTAATAGCAACTCATTAATAATTAGTAACCACAGGATTGGCCCAATGGACGAACCCTGTGGTACGCCAATATTATATTCCTACTCTTGTTCATCATTTATAATTACAGTACGGTCTTTCAGATAATCCATTATTATTTTCCTTAAGTTAGTATCCATTTCAGTTTTATCAAGTGCTTCCTTTATTCTTTTTATTCTAACTGAATTAAATGCATTTTTCACACCCAGAGCAATTAAGCACGTATGGTAGCTATTCTCTTTGTTTTCTTTAATTTTATCAAAAACACTATTCAATGCTTCTGCTACTCCCCTATTCCTCCTAAAGCCAAATTGATTTTCAGACAATAAACTCATACTTTCAAGATGTTCAGTCACTCTATTGGAGAGGATTTTATCCAAAACTTTCCCCAAAATGGGGAGTAGACATATCGGTCTGTAAGAACTAGGATTTGAGGGATCTTTACCATCTTTGTGTATGTATACCACGCTAGCTTTTTTCCATTTACTAGGGAACTTTCCTTCCTGCCAACATTTATTGTATAACTTAGTCAAAAATAGGCTATCTATATTCCTGATCTGTTGAACTATACTCTTCGTAAATCCGTCAAAACCCGGGGCTTTTTCAGGCTTCAATTCTTGTATTACTTTTTCCGCTTCAATATTTGTAATTAATTGCTCATCCTCAGAATTTACATAATCATAATTTATATGCTCGTCTTTTCGTTGAAAATGATGTGCCGCTAGAATTATTTTTATTTCTTCTTCTTTATACTTAATATTTCCTTCATTATCTTTCAATCCTTCTGCTGTGATTATTTTTAGTATTTTTATTCTTTATCAAGGAGTATATATTACCAAACGTATCCTTAATTGTAACTCTTTCGACGAATTCATTAAATTTATCCCTTTTTGCCTTCAATATTTCTCTTCTATACTTAGCTCTCTCTAATTTATATTTAATTTGTAACTCAAGGCGTTTCTGATGTTCCATCTCCTTCTGATATAACCTTCAAAGAGCTCTTACCTTACTTCTTATTGTAGTCAAATTAGGATTCCACCAATATGCATTTCTTCGTGGCTTTCCCCTTTTATAGCTACACTTTTGGCACAACAAGTCTAAGTCGTAATTTAACTGTGATACGCATTCTTCGCTATTTTTTTCTATTAATGCTTCCCTCCATTTCTCCGTTAATTTCCTGAGTTTAACCTGAAAGTTTATCCATTGGATATTTTTCATATCCCATCTTTTCCTGAAGTAATCTTCCGTCTGTAAATAATCTAGCGTTATGGTCAAGATAATAGTGTTATGATCTGTCAGTGTATTATTATCAATTACAGCCCAGTTCTTTATTTCTGTTTCACTAAAGTAGTGATAGTCAGATCTATCCACCCAAGTCCGAAAGGACCGCAGTAGGTCGGCAGACTATCCGGGTTATTATGTATAATACCCTCATACGTAGTAACCATTTCCAATATCATCGTGCCGCGTAGATCTGTGGGTCTCCGCCCCCAAGTTGTTGATTTAGCATTTAAATCACCCAGTAGTAAGACTTTTTCATCTTTATATTTTCTTAAAATTTCTTTGATATAGGTTATGTGAGGTTCTGTTCTATCAATATTTACATTTTGCACTGGCGGTATATAAGCCGAAATAACAATAAAATTAAAGTTTAAGTATTCACACCTAGCCGCCACTACGTTTTCAGTATCATGTATCTTTACAGTTTTAATTCTCTTGTTCAGTATAATTACTGCTCTAGCATCTTGTAAAGTGTGAATTAGGCGAAAATCGCCTGTTAAACCAGCTACTTTTCTTTTTGAAAGGTAGGGTTCATTTATTGAGACGACGTCCCAATTATGTTCAATGAAGTCTATAGAAAGTTGTGCCGCTGCTGTATAAGAATTATTTATATTTAGATGCGCCACATTAATACAAGCAGTTGAGGTATTATCCATAATCAGTTTGCGATTTTATTCGCTCCACCTCGGTGCTGTAAAATTGGCACCTCATATAGGTGGGCTTGTGGTCGGTATCTACTTTAATTCTGCTCGTTAAATTTAACCTTTTGCAATTCGAACAACATGTGTCATTTGCACAATCCTTCATTTCATGACCTTCTCTACCACAGTTCTTACAAGTCGGTATTTCTGCTTTACAATACTTTATTGGGTGACCGAATTTCCAACATCTAAAACAGACTCTTGTTCGTACATAATCCTTGAAATTAAAGCATACCCACTCTAGCTTAAGTCTTTTAAGATCCTTAATTCTCTTATATACTTCTCCTGTTACACCAATTATCCAATTAGTCAATCTTTCCATTTTATATTTCGTTATCACTTTAAAGACGGAAATTAAATATTATCGTAATTGGTGCATGTTTTCAGTTAGCGCAAGAAGGGCAAACTTTTGGTTTTTATTAAATTTTTGACAAATTTCGCAATTATTTTGAAATTAAATACACTTGTAGTACAAAAAAGTAGTAAAATATGTAATTTAAACATTCTTTTTAGTCAGGAGACCTGCTAAACAGATTATATAATACGTTTTATTTCATAAAAATACACTGAAGTGCCATTGAATTAGGGATAGCAAAGCCTATGCAAATGTATGCATATGTGTAGCGCTGCGCATCATGTATGCGCAAGTGAGGGCGCTGTGGTAACTGCATATATAGCGCGTACTGTGGTTATTCTGAATTAGTTGTTGGAATTGCCAGTATGGGTAAACTGCCTGATTTAGACGCCTTCGATCGCGGTCAAATAGTAGGTGTGCGACGCATGGGCCATTCAATTTCCAAAATCGTCAGACAGCTAGGATTTTCAAGGTCGACAGTGTCAAGAGTATACCAAGAATACATGGATGGTGGAAAAAAACTAGCGATCGGGCAAACTGCAAAGGACAATTAGCCTTGACAGTGCGTGGTGAGAGACGGCTCAGGCGTATTGTACGTAGCCAGCAAAGCCAAACATTAGCTCAAATTACCACCCAGTTTAATGACGGTGCCAGTCGTACAGTCAGTAAACGGACTGTGCAACGCTCGCTTCACCGTATGGGTTTCGGGAGTCGTCGACCTACGAGAGTACCATTGCTCTATACTCGCCATCGGGCTACACGTCTTGCCTGGGCAAGAGAGCACAGAGACTGGAGTGTAGAGGACTGGAAACGAGTAGCATGGAGTGATGAGTCTCGATTACGACTACTTAACGCCGACGGGAGGCTGAGAATATGGCGTCAGGCTCATGAAGCCATGGATCCTGCATGCCTGGCTGGAACTGTACAAGGGTATGGTGGCTCAATCATGGTCTATGGTGTTTTTTCGTGGCACAGTTTGGGATCTTTGGTGCGTGTACCAACCTCCCTCAATGCAATTCGGTACGTAGAGTTGCTGGGTGATCACCTCCATCCGTTTATGATGTTCTGTTATCCGCACGGTAATGGAGTTTCCAGCAAGACAACTGTACCTCTCACAAGTTCCGGTTGGCTACTGGCTGGTTGGATGAGCATTCCTCTGACTTCTCTGTCATGAATTGGCCACCTAGAAGCCCAGACTTAAATCCTATTGAGCATCTTTGGGATGTTTTGGAACAAGGCGTGAAAGGCCATCATACAGCACCAAAGAACCTTACTGAATTATGGACAGCTTTAGCCAATATTTGGCAAGCCATTCCTGTGGAACTTTTCCAGAAACTTGTTGAATCTATGCCTCGTCGTGTGGTAGCCGTTATCAAGGCCTGAGGAGGCCCCACTCGTTACTAGGTAGGTATCCCTAATTCAGTGGCACTTCAGTGTAGTACACATAAAGGCACTTAAGGACGAGGTACTTAAAAGACACTCGGACATCACGGTGAAACAAAACTTTTTTTCAGAATTTCAATATGCTCTAGTTTTCAAAAGTTGGGTTTTAAAATTAAAATTAAGAATATAAAATATTTTTGCTCTACTAAAAAAATTCAAGTGCCGCAAAGGGCTTCAAAATGGATATTTTTATGAAAAAGTGATTATATTTGTATTTTTGTTAATTTCTTTTATAGTATATTAAAATAATGTATATTTTATGTAAATAAAATATTCAAAATATGATATTTTGACAGAAAACTCGCATATTCTAAGTATTTTTAATTTTTAGATGCCATAACAGAACAACTGATTTTGTGGAATTTCGCGATTTTCATCATATTAATTTTACAGTAACATATTCTTATAATACACATTGGAATGAAAGAAAAACAATTTTTAATTGACGGAGCTTAGTTAAAATAAGCAAATTACACTTATTTAGAAAAATATTAATGTAATGTCTATAAAGGCAAAACGATTTTTTGAAAAAAATATTCATGCTTTTCAAAAGTCCATAGTAATCACACTTGGTTTCCATTACTTATTTCACTGACACATTGAATTGTTTTATTGCTTCAAATTTTGGTATTATCATTTGAGAATGTATTTTTGTTTTTATCAATGCATCTCTTGCAGAAGTACCACGAACGGACAAGGATGACACGGTAATTAATTTAACAATCCTTTCTACTACTTGTGTGTGACATGGAATGTTGTTGAAGGCAATAATTTAAATGAACTGTCCATACGTCACCTATTTTGTTTCCTAGATGGAAAAACTAAAGGTCCAAATGAATTTGGAGGATAAATAGGTAAACAACTAGAAAACTGCTATGAACTTCCAGTGATTGAATTTTCACCTATTGAAAATAACATTCCATTACTAAAAATTAAGGATGATTTAAGTGTGGACCCAAAATATTTGTTAGAAATGCATAATGCAATCTCTGTTGGAAAGTGCTCTTCTGATTTGTCCATGAGAAAACCAGGACAATTTTGTCCTTCACAATGGCTTACATTAGCAAACCGAATACTTCGCTTGTATGTGGGAACAGAATTTCCTGCAAAAAATCTCCGAATACTGAGTACATTTTGAAAGTTTATGCACCAATTTGGTTTAACATAAAGCTGAAACCATCTTGTATCCGTGGATCGAAGCACTTGTGGAAACTTGTAAGCTATTCACGTTACCTCAATCAGACATTTAAAAATGTAATTGACCCTGTCATTCAATGAAATGCATACTTTGCCGCTTCTGAAAACCTCCTCCTTTGTATGATATTAGACGACCGCAGTCAAGTAAGAGAGCTTGGATTACGCCGGATTCTAAAAGCAAGGGCGGAAAATGAAGGAGGCATCAGAAAGAATTTAGTTCCACGTATAAACTTTGATGCCAAAGATTATATTGGTATGATTGAATGGAATGATATTAAAGTAACAGAACATCCTACGACGAGGCATGTTTCTGATGACAAACTAAAACAGTTTATAAAGGAAGCAAAAGAATATGATCACGAGAAACAAATTATTGACTTCAACAACATTCCATGTCACACACAAGTAGTAGAAAGGATTGTTAAATTAGTTACCGTGTCATCCTTGTCCGTTCGTGGTACTTCTGCAAGAGATGCATTGATAAAAACAAAAATTCATTCTCAAAAGATAATGCCAAAATTTGAAACAATAAAACAATTCAATGTGTCAGTGAAATAAGTAATGGAAACCAAGTGTGATTACTATGGACTTTTAAAAAGCATGAATATTTATTTCAAAATAACGCTTTGCCGTTATAGACATTACATTAATATTTTTTTTAAATAAGTGTGATTTGTTTGTTTTAACTAAGCTCCGTCAATAAAAAATTGTTTTTCTTTCATTCCAATGTGTATTATAAGAATATGCTACTGTAAAATTAATATGATGAAAATCGCGAAATTCCACAAAATCAGTTGTTCGGTTATGGCATCTAAAAATTAAAAATACTTAGAATATGCGAGTTTTCTGTCAAAATATCATATTTTGAATATTTTATTTACATAAAATATACATTATTTTAATATACTATAAAAGAAATTAACAAAAATACAAATATAATCACTTTTTCATAAAAATATCCATTTTGAAGCCCTTTGCGGCACATGAAAATATTTTAGTAGAGCAAAACGATTTTATATTCTTAATTTAAATTTTAAAACACAACTTTTGAAAACTACAGCATATTGAAATTCTGAAAAAAAAATTTTCGTTCCACCGTGATGTCCGAGTGTCTTTTAAGTGCCTCGTCCTTAAGTGCCTTTATGTGTACTATTTTTATGAAGTAAAACGTATTATATAATCAGTTTAGCAGGTCTCCTGACTAAAAAGAATGTTTAAATTACATATTTTGCTAATTTTTTGTACTACAAGTGTATTCAATTTCAAAATAATTGCAAAATTTGTCAAAAATTTAATAAAAACCAAAAGTTTGCTCTTCTTGCGCGAACTGAAAACATGCACCAATTACGCTAATATTTAATTTCCGTCTTTATTTTTTTAAAAGGCAACTTTTAAAAACTAGAGCATATTGAAATTAAAAAAAAGTTATTTTCGTCCCACCCTAGTGTACATAGCCGAAGGCAGGGAATTTCCCTTTATGAGAATCTAAAAATAGTATCAAACTTCGTCTCGCCCCGGCCTCATCTTTTGTGCAATGTCATGCAGACGTCATGAGGTCATGCGCAGTTGTATTAGGAGCTTTAACACAATAGGTATGTTAAGCAGAACAAGATGATTTTTCAATGACAACAGACACACGATAGGACTGCTCCGCGTTGAGTAGCGGGAGCTACGATGTGCGCGATCTTGGAGAGGCGGTTTTCGGGAAGTTGAAATGAATAAAGATTTATTAAATGGAATAATGTTGTCGTCCTAATTGTGCGGATTATAACTCTATTACGCCATGAACTGATTTAATAGGAAGACTGCGTATTTGTGTAAACTATAGAACGGGCGTAATACGACGCCTGCGATATATATATATATATATATATATATATATATATATATATATATATATAAGTTTATATATATATATGTGAATGATTAAGGAAAGTGGGCAATTACATCATAGGATTGTCCTTTCATTTGTATTTGTATAACAAAGTGTTAGAAAACTCAAAAGTATGATTACGTACACGGCCTCAGACGCTCTGCAAATTAATACATTGTTTAGTGTGTCCTGTATTAAGAATATTAAATTAAATTGATTCCTTTTCTATCTATCATTTGTCTGACATAAAAACTACTTTTCTCGCGAGCATTAATTCTTGAAATTCCTTTACAGATCAGGAAAAAAAAAGAAAAAACAATTATGGTTAAATATTGTAACTGTAGATATAACGATAAATATAAATGACAGTTGATAAACATGAAAATTGATTATCTGGTGAAAGGAAATTAGTAAATTGAATTTTTTTTGGCTGAAATTTTCATTTTAATTTTCTTTATGAAACAAACAGTCCTGATGCACAATTGTAATGAAATATATCTTGCATAATTTTCCACTGACAGCCATTGATTTAAAAACTCCATTAGTAAACACGTAGGTATGAAATAAAACGTGAGAAAAAAGAGGTGTTAAAGAGGAAAGAAATATTTAAAAAATCCAATACTGGAAGTTTTCCATATTCCTTCAAAGAATGTACACATTTTCTCGGGTGTGATTAAGAATCAAGGCATGCCTTCTTTTTGATCAAGAACTTTTTTTCCTCGTAAGAGGATCAAAACCATTTCATGGAATGCGAAAGAAAAAAAAAAAAGAATATTTACTATATGCTAAATGCTGTTTAGATTTATTTTCTGAGATGAATTCTTTCTCAATATGTGAGGCAAACATAAAACTATTTTTCTCTTTCTAATAGCCTTTATGGTGGTACAGGTTTTAGCTTATTTTGTTCTAGTAATTGTACATCCTGTTGGAGAAAAATCATTTGTTATTTTTAAAAATCTAACTTGATAGAAATATAGGAGAAAATTCGAAACCTTTTGTGGTCATTCATTAAAACTTCCTTTACTTTACTTTTTCTACATGCTACTCATAGAAGAGCACTCAAATAAACTGAAACAACGTTAAAACTTATGTACTTAACGCTTAAACTTTTCATCGAACTGGAGATATTCAACACATCTTTTAACAAATAACAGAAAGACGACGCAGAGTTTTGTGTACATAAACTAGTTTGCCTTCAAATAGTCATTGAAATGATTCTTCATTAAACTTGGAAGAAATACGCCCTTGACTATACCTTCTTTGTAAAAGAAGAAAAATAAACTTCACTAAGTGAATATTTGACTTACTATAACCTCATTAAGCTTTCTGCAAAACTTATGCGGAGTATGTTTAAAACAAGCAATATTTAGCTTTAGCTATCATCATGGTTGAATACTTCTAAGCATTTGTGATTGAGAAATTTCGATCGCTTAAGAAAAGTATATGGAGTCTTAATTTATTATTATTTTAATACTATTAACTATAAGATTCATCAGAAGATTAATTAGCAGACTTGCAATTAACTTTATCTTTCATTTTAAATTATTTTTTCATTATATTACAAATTAACTAGATATTTGATACTTTAATAAATTTAAAAATGTGCTATGAAAGAGAGAGTTTTGATATATTTCTGATATTTTTCTGGGTCAATCATTCTATACAGTTCAAATTTACTACACACAAAAAAAGTTCTAACGAGCTACACTAAAATTTTTTAATTTGTGATCGGTTTTTTATCCCTCACTTTCTTATATATGTACGTCTACAAACACTATTTTTTTATTAACCTTACCAATTTCTATGACCAGGATGTATAAGTCACATGCAGTTAAGGTTAAATAAGTGCACTGACGTTATTAAGGTATGAGTTTAAATGAGGTGTAACCCATTGAGTGATGCTGCCAAAAAATAAAGTTTAATTGAAGACACTAACGACTGCCGTAACCATCTATCTTGTGAATAAAATTACTAAATTACTATAAAGAATAAAAATATGCTGATTCTTAATGCAGGATTTTTTGTTAAGGATGAGGCATTTGAATTCAAATTAAGGTTTTTTGGAGCGTAATTGGGAGGACAAAGTAACTTCTAATCCTCATACACTTAGTATATTTTGCACTCCATTTCTAGAAGCTAGTTTATGATCTCTAAACTCTTATTGAATGGGCCACCTACCATCTTACACTAGACAAGTGGTTCTCAAACTGTGCTTCCGGTCGCACTGGTGCGGCCCAGAGCCTTTTCAGGTGCGCTCCGTAGTATTCCTAAAAAATATATCCAGATATGAAATGCAAATGTGTACTAAGTTACTATATTATACCATTTCTTTACGAACAAACGGCTTGTTTCGTTGCGACATTATTATGATAGTTATAAGTTACTTTTCTTTCAACTAGCTTCTGATCCGCAAATTTTTTACTCGTTTAAAACACGTAACAAACGTGGCTGGATCGCATGTTAACACCGGCACTAGCTTTCATCACGTGGCAACTGTCAGTGTTGCATAACAGGCGTTGTTGAGTGGGCGTGTCGTGTCTTGTGAACTGCCGTCAAGAGTAAGCGTATTGTGCCTTTTACAACTTTCAGAATAACTACCGTTGATATAATTGTCTTTGTTAAAAATAATTCACCCATAAAAATGGATATGTTCTGAGACTTGGTTAACCAATTGCTTCTTACCAAGTCTCAGAACTGATCTCACAAAATATGAAAGCTCATACTTTGGGTGAGTCACTTATTTTGCCTGCTTGACAAAAGATTGTCAGTACGATGTTAGGAAATGAAGCAGCTATGAAAATAAGCTAGATACCTCTGTCCAATGATACTGTCAACAGGCGTATTTTGGAAATGTCTTCCGATATTGAGAAAAATGTATGTGGTAATAAACTCCAGTGTTCCGATTTTGCACTGCAAGTTGACGAGTCAACCGACATTACCATCAAGGCTTAACTCATAGCATTCATTCATTTCATTAACGAAAATCAAATAACAAATCAGTTTCTTTTTTGCAAAGAAATAAGCCTGACTACAAAAGGTGAGGACATTTTTACCGTCCTGGATAACTACCTTGATAAATGGCAGTTATCGTGGAAATCGTGTGTAGGCATTTGCACAGATTGAGCTCCTTCTATGATAGGCCGCAACAAGGGTCTTTTATCTTTTATAAAGGAACAAAACGAAAATGTTATTGTAACTCATTGCTTCCTTCATAGAGAGGCCTTGATGTCAAGAACATTAGGAGAGGATTTAAGAGAGGTCTTAGATCAAATTGTTAAAATGATGAACTTTATTAAAACAAGACCAGTTAAATCACGCCTATTTGAACAGATTTGCACCAAATTATAACATGTTAGTCCTATTTTGTATACAGTGCGCCAGCAAGTATCTGTAGTATTGTAACTGCGCTCAGACTGTATAAAGTTTGAGAACCACTGCACTAGAAGTCACCATCCATCGTCTAATAGTTTAGTAAAGTGGACACCTCTTTATGGAATGCAAGGAGTTATCAAAATAAAGGAAACTCTGACCTTTTCTGCAATTTCTACATAACTTTTTAATACTTAACAGTAGGCCAATATTTGGCTTGCAGAAAAGCACAAATTTATTGTGAGATAGCGTGATATAAGTCTTTTGCATAGGATATTAAATTTAGTACCGTTTATTTTGAAACGTATATCCTAACAGTTCCATTGATGATCTAGGGGGAGATCGAATGTTTCTCCCCAAATGTTTCCTCAAATGTTCGATAACGTTAAGGTCAGGCGATAAAGAGGGTATTGTTTCCATCCTCATGCTCTTGAAACCACATGTTGTCACGTCTTGTATGACGCATACTTACGTTATCGTCTTGAAAAACGGATGCATGTGGTCCGCCAGGATGGTTTTGTGCACTTCCGATTAAACACGATGATGAAGAACAATAAAGAGATTGCCAAGTTCATGATGTTGTATATATTGTATATAGTTTTTTATTGTATATAGGTTTTTAGTATCATCTATTAATGTAATTATTATGATCTCAAATGTATCTATTCGGAATGCTCGTCGTTTTGTCGAAGTTTCCGTGCTATATGTTATTCCTTTTGAAATGAATATTCCTTTTTTGTTTGTAGGCATTTCCATGTTTAACAATCGTGTGTAGTTGAAATTAAGTACATTTAAAAAGAGAGTTTTTGTTTCGTGAAAAACTTGTAATGATTCAATGGGTTAAAGTGTTGTAAATATTGTAATTAGTTTTAACTTCTTATGATAAGTACGAATTAGGATATTATATAAAAGGTCTCTTCGTTCAAAAGGCTTTAAATTTATGTAGAGTGCCTAAGGCCTAGTTGTAAAGGCTTTGTACTGTACGCTAGTAAATTGTATTTCGTCGTAAATAATTATAATAATGAATTTTGAAATGTGTGCTGTTGTATTCTGTATATATAGTGGCCATTTTATGTATAATGATTTACACATATCCTGTATGGGGTAGGGTGGGGCTATATTGTACTTATATCAGCCCTGTGTATATTCTACTTTTTGTAATGTATTGTAGTTTAGTTTCGTAGGCCAATCATTGGGTTGTTTAAAGTACTTTAGATTTGTTATTCTAAGTAAACAATTACCTTTCTTTTAAGCGGTTGCATTATGACCTGTAAACTGAGTTATTTTGCTCTGTGTAATGATAAAAAAATTTGTATGTGCTTCTATATATTTTCCTCTGGGCCAACTTCGTAAAATAGTATAATTAGTTTAATTACTCTGGTTACTCGTTAGCTTATTTCCACCATGGTTTTGGTGTTTATTTTTATTTTTCCGAGTGGTCTAAGAATTCTAATTGGATATTTTTTACACTGCTGGCCACCCAAATTGCAACACCAAGAAAGACAAGAGATATCATAACAAAATTTATTTTGTAGATAACATTTTGACCAAGTATCAAATGATAAAATTTATAGACTTCTGTGAAATGTGGTTCCTGCCAAAATCAGTAGCCAGGGTAGCCGCCATTGTTGGAGATCACCGCTGCCACATGCCTCGGCATTGATTCAAAGAGACTTTGGATGAGTTCTTGGGGTACAGCAGACCAAGCAGCTTCCACACGTTGCCAAAGTTGATCTGCTGTGGCAGCTGGGGATGGAATCTGGGTCAATCGTAGAGCAACCATGGACCACATGTTTTCTATCGGCGAAAGATCCGGAGAGCGAGGCGGCCAGGGAAGCAATTCAATCTGGCGATTGACGAAGAACCGTTGGACAATGCGTGCCACGTGTGGTCGCGCATTATCCTGTTGAAATATGGCTGTGGGCAAGCCCTGAAGGTAAGGAAGGACAACTGGCTCCAACACCTCGGAGATGTAGCGCTGGCTGTTTAAAGTACCGGCAATGCGTACTAGAGGTGTGCGAGAGTGATATCCAATACCGCCCCATACCATAATACCCGGTGCAGGACCAGTGTGGCAGTGCATAACGCAGCTGTTCAGCATCCTCTCTTCACGGTGTCTCCAGACTCGAATGCGACCATCGTGGTGATGCAGACAGAAGCGTGACTCGTCAGTAAAGACAATTTCATTCCATTCTGCCGTCCACATCCTTCTGTCATCGCACCATTGGCGGCGGAGACGTCTGTGGTTCTGCGTCAAGGGTAGACAAAGCAATGGACGTCTTGGGGACAGACCACTCTGCTGTAAACGGCGTCGAATGGTACGCGCAGACACTGGATAATGCGTTACAGACTGCATGTGCTGTGCTATGGTTCGTGATGTGACTGAGCTATCCATCACTGCCATGCGCACAATTTGCCTGTCATCACGTAAGTGGTGCGCTGAGGTGGATGCGATCGAACACGCCGGTCCGTCGTACCCTCCTGCATCCAACGATCACATATCCGCATTACAGTTGTTTGGTTTCGTCCAACACGACTACCGATTTCCCTGAAAGATAATCCACAATCTCGGTAGGTCACTATCCTTCCTCTGTCGAACTCGGATACTTGATCAAAAGATGATCGCTGTTTTCGACGAGGCATAATTGATCGATTTTTAAAAAAAAAACACAAGAAAAATACAATTACCGAACTTGAAATCGTCGAAATCTCCAAGCCTTAAATAGCGCTTTGAAGTGGCGCCACAGGCGCGCGTGAAGTGCGTCTGCGCTGAAATTCTAATCATTTGCATATCTCACCTCCGCTAATGCATGTTATAAATTTCATGTTATTTGCATGTTTCCTTCAGGTTGTTGCATTTACAGTGGCCAGCAGTGTAATTGATCGTTTTAATATTTTGTAATTGAACCGGCATTTACTTTTTCTAAAAGTTTTTGGTTTCTCTAGAGCTCTTTATTTTTCTAGTAGTTAATTTGGGCTCTGTGTCCTATTTCTGTTTGTTTTCTTTATTCACTTAAATGGTGTTGGCTGTTCTTTCGTGCGACATCTTGACTTGTTGTTCCGGGAATTTGTTCGTAGTTACCATTTGTGTCTCGTTGTCCTCTCCGTGAATGCCTTGTTTAGTCCTGGACGTGGTTATTCTTAACTTACTCACCTACTTAATTACTTAATTACATACTTATCTCATATATGTGTTAATTTAAATATTGTTATGCAGACTAGAAACACTTGAAAAAGGTGAATTTTTTACTCAAGGATTTATTTTTTTAAATCAAAAGCATTTTCAGCTTTTGATATGTGTGGGAGGAATAGTTGACTTGTTTATTTCAAAAACCCGTTAATTGCGCTTTTTAAAATTTTTGGGAAACAAAGAAAAACATTCTATTTTTGATATTATTATAGATTTTGGGTTTAAAATATTTATAGCATTAGTTAATCTTCTCGAAGTGCATACCGCTTGTAATTAACTTACAATATTTATTACTTACGTTTTGAAATTTAAAAAAAATTTTGCAGTTAGCGGATTTCTACAGTAAAATACGTTTTCTTTAAGAACGTAAGGTTTTTCAGGCTAATTTCCTCATTTTGTTGTATTATCAGGATTTTAAAAAATGAATACAATGTTATAATCTATATTTTTTTATTTGAACATAGAATCAAACTTTCAAAGATTAAAAATTAATACTACAGTTAAAAAAAAATAGACTTGACCCTCATCCTAATATGCTTTCTGTTTGTCGACCTACTCATCGTCGTATTCCCTGTCTACATTGCACTCCGGTTCCGTAGAAGGTCACTGGAAAATGTCATCGTAGAAACTGTCATACCCTATCTTATAGATACTTAAACCCGTATCACACTGAAGAATTTGGTGAAACTTTAAGCTTTTCGTCAAGCATTTCTCCTCGCGGAGTGTCTGTGAAGGGTTGCTGGAGTTTGACAAACGGATTCGCAAACCGAAGCGGACGGGTTACCGTACCAATCCTGTTATCGACCATTAGGCTTTAGGCATAGCATACAAATTTCTTAGCGCATGTATTACGAATCGATTGCTCACTCGGACATAACCTATTCAAATCATGGCTCCATCCAATTTTATGAGCATATCATCTAAAAAAACGATATGTGCTAAAATAATTTGCCTTACAGCAGCATTAATTGCAAGAAGAAAAAAATCTGAAAGAAAAATTTGGACAAGGGAATGGTTAAAAAAAAGAAATAAACTAGGATGTTATGAGAATTTGATGAGGGAACTGGCACTTCAGGTAAGATATTTTCTTTCAAATTTTGCTAGAATTAATAAATTATTATAGAAATAATAGTTATAGAATTATTATGCAGAATATTTGACCCTTCTTTAAGTCCCCTAAAAGAGGATTATTTCTTTTTCCCCCAACTGTTTGGTTTTAGTGAAATGTTTGAAAAGGTTGCTGTAATATCTTGCTCATAGAAATTTTCTATACATGAAATACAATTATGAAAAATTAGACATATCTTATTTTTTTAATACTAGGATACTGAAGGCTATAGAAGGTGGATTAGGATGGATACAGCATCTTTTGAGTATTTGCTTGAAAAAGTATTACCTTTGATACAAAAAAGAAATACACAAATGAGACACAGTATTCCTCCTGGTGAACGTTTGGCACTCACTCTCAGATATTTAGCTACAGGTAAAGATATAGACTTTTTATAAACATTGCTTTTTTTTTAATCTTAATATTGATATTAAAGACTAGTACAAGATTATCATTATCATGATTTAATGAATATGATGGGCAGGACTGTAGAATATAAACACAGTCGCATAAAATAAAGTATAAGTAGGATTAATTATTTTAGGTAGTATAAATATGGTCGATACTAACATACACATGTACTTTTACATATTCTAGTGTATTTCGGTTTTAATACTTTGATTTATATAATATATATTATGGCAATCTATTTTAATCAAATTTGTTGCTGATCGATAATTACCCCAGAAGTGACCAAGTTGGTCACACAAAATCTATAATCATGAAATTGACAAATGTATTTGCATTAAAATAAACATTTTATTATGTGGGTGCTTACTGTGCAAAAATTGAAAATATTATATTTGATAGTTAATTAATATAATATAGTAGACTCTCTTTAATTCGCAAGCACCTATAATCCACACATCATAACAGATGTAAACATTGAAATTTGATGTTAAGTTTCAATGCCAATCATTGACAATTCAATAGCTAGCATGTAAAAATATATATTGTGACATTTTTTTAAAAATCATTAATTGTATATTTAAATAAATTCAAATAAAATCATTGTACAATATTTATTATAATATTTCTGTTATTTTAATTTGTCATTAATTGTAAAAAAAACTGTTGATTGGTTTTACTTACAATTTTCAAAACATAAACAATAGAATGACCTATAATCCACACTAGCATTGGTCCCAAGCTGTGTCGATTACAGAGAGCCTACTGTAATTAGATGTTAGATTTGGCATGTTAGGCACATTAGAAACTGATGTTTTATTGTTTATGTTTTCTGTACTATTCTGTTTTGAACAAAATTACTATGACAGATCTTTAGATGAAAAAATACACCTATGGATCATTAAAAGAGAATTGCTAAAATGTTTTTCTTTTAAGCATTACCTGTGTCTGATTCTTTACTGACAGTATTTATCTTTATTTTTCAGGTGAAACGTGGCAATCATTAAGTTTTCACTTTCGCATTGCTCAAAACACCATTTCTGGAATCTTGCCACTAGTATGCAAGGCAATTTTTACAGTTTTAAAAGATGATTATCTAAATTGCCCCAGTAATGAAACTGAATGGAAAGCATTAGCTGCTGACTTCAATAGAATGTGGAACCTGTTCCATGGCAAGAGCAAATGTGCAATTTACATTGAATTTAATTTTTAATAAATGTACCTTGTTCAAAGTTAAGATTGAAATTTTTTTTGTTCTGTATAACTTGTAAATAATAACTACACTGGTTTCAATTATGAAAACAGCATACGAAAACTTAGTCTCAAAAGAGGGGTTAGAACGACCATTATTATTTTATGTTAGAACATAACTTTGCCAAGTACCAAAATAATTTGATTTCTTTTTTCTGTACCCATATAAATTGGGTTACCCATATGGATCTGATCTTTTGTGGTACAAATGGAAAGATTAGTTTCTAGCAACATTCTTAGCACAAAAAAGTGTGAAATAAAAAAAAAATCAGATAAATTACATTCAGATTTTAGTACAGATCATATTCAAAATATTAGAATAATTACATTACATAAAATACTAACACAATATTAAAAAAATGGACATCTACGAAAAGGTTAACTCTCAGATATATCAATAAATTTTGGAATAGTATCATAAATAAATAAATGGAAAATAATTTCTTATTACTTTTTCTCAGTTATTATAATTTTTTGAATCTGAGTTGTATGCTACTGCTATATATTTTTCAAATGCCAAAATACCTATAAATACCAGTTATATGCAACATACCAGCTATTTGTAAAATTAAATTATGGTCAATGAAATCAATGAAATGAAACATGAAGTAAAAAATTTATTTAAAAAATTATTTATTATTATTAAAAAATTATTTATTATTCAAGTCTGCAATGCAATATTTATTGATAACACCTTGGATTTCAACTCTTGCCTTTTCTTTTAAGTTTACATCTTTTAAACTTTTAAATGTACATCTCAGATAATTAAAAAAGGCATCATCGACATTGTCTTTATCCTCATTTATAGATGCCATTAATTTCTTGACTTGCTCCAACGTGCTGGATATTTGCTTATCCACACTTTCCCCCCTTTTTTTTAGGGGGAATTAATGAAGTTTCCATCACTTTCCTTTTATTGGTCTGGGGGCTATTCATTACTGCATTTCCATTGACTGCAGTAACCGATTCTTGGGTAAATTCCCCAAATTCACTTTCTGTATCCTGTAAAAAATAGACATTAAAATGGAATATTAAAATGTAATAATAAATCAAAAAATGAGAGCTGTGATCAGGGTTCCAAAATATCGAAAATATCCGATATTTTGATATATATCCAATATTTTCAAAATTGTCAACTTATTGCTGATGATAAATATTTACAGATTTAATACAACCTAAACACCAATACATATTACACATTATATATAAACTAATATAAAACATTATTCTAATATAAAATAGTACTTAATTTTATATATATAATTATAAATAAAATATTTTTTTTTCTTTTTTTTAAAGCACTCGTAACAAAATTTTAAGTTAAACATTTTTCTCTTTCAAAACACAAATTATAAAACTCTCAACTTTTAAGAATGTTTTATTTCTTTAACAAAACTTTAAACACAAAATGAAATTTATTTATTTTTGTTCAAAAATTTAAACAAAAATGTAAGTGCTATTATTGTTGTTATTCAGTTGCATGTAAACTGAATGTTTACTATCATAAGTGATCCATAAGTTCGTAAATTTAGCTTACCATAAATACTAGTGTCAGTACAGTAAATCAATGCAACCACAATACTTAAAATCTTAGCATTAAAAATATCTCTTGCATTATTGAACAATAATGATAAAGCAGGGTAGACTATTAATGGCTTTCAATACAATTAACTTTGTTAAATAAGAAGTTATTACTACATGATTAAAAATTCTGATTGATTGTTTTCCGAATACAGAAAAAAAAATTGTAACTTGTTTCAGTGCAATATCCTATGCACGAAGATTATTTCTGTTGACAAACATTGGCGAAGTTTGGCGATAAAAATGACAATTGATATGAATCCATATCAATGATCCGAAAAGTTCCGAAAGATCCACAATTAAATAGAATTATTTTGAAATTATATCAAACTTGGCAATACTATAAATAATTATTAAGTTGTTACGGATAAGAAATGTATAAAAGACATGCAAAATCTTACTTACCGCTAGTAAAAGAAGATTGGTAATGAGGCCATTTCTCATTCATTATCTCCCCTATCTCTTTACAAGTCAACCGCTTTAACGTCCTTTTCTTGTAATAGTAATGACTGTGGTTCCACAGATTTCACGAATTGTAACTTCGTCGATGAAATAATTTAAAATTTCTTCTTCAGTCCACGGATCCGTGTTGGCGGCCATATTTTATTCCTTGCTCGATCGCGAGTCACGTGAGCCAAAAACCTGCCCTGCTATTGGACAATTATGTGCAACACAAGCTTTTCGTGAAACTTTTCCCATGTAGAATGGGAAAAGTTGCAGTTAAAGATTCATAGAAAAACACTCTATCACACAGTATTTTAGTGCAACAGTTGCAAGTAAAACAGGTTTAGTGAAACAGTTGCGCTAAAAGCTTGTGCTAAATCTTTAGTGTGATACGGGCATTAGTTTCTTCAGGTCATCAATTTTTTTGTTATTGACCGGTACTTTTCCAGAGGTGAACGCTGTTACCGTTGGGAGTTTAGGAACGTTCTTGTACTTTTTTAAGATGAACGTTGACGACCTGCCACCATCAATAAATGGGTTAACAACAACTTTTCCTTGGTTAGCTTTGTTGAATTCAAATTGTTTGTAAGATGAGACTTTAAATGGTATTCATTGGTTCTTGGGAACACCTCTTCTATATGCTCCATGTCCTTCCAGGTACTTTATTCTGAACTAATAGGTTAGTCAGCTTTTCAATTCGATCGCGAGAAATTTCATGGATGTGTAAGGAAAAATGTATTTTTGGAAACTGTACGTCGATACTGAATGTCGTACTGAATGTAGGAAAAGTAACTAAGTGATAAATACTGTACACAAATGATTTATTTCTTATTTTTGAGGATGGTGTTTTACTTGAAATTCTACTCTTAATTTCTTTTACTTCTATCAATGTTTGCAATATATATATCTTGATAGTTTTTAGTATCGAACGAATAAAAATAATTCCATATCTGATTTTTTTGTTTCAGCAGCAGCAATAGATAAACTGCATTTACCTGGACATTTACACATTATCTCATTAGGAGCAGACTTTTATGGAACCACGTTACTTTATTGTTTTTGTAGCCTTCACCTTTCACTCTTTATTTTCGCATTATATTTCGTGTACAGTTATCTTCACTTGTAATACCTCGTTTGTTTGAGGTTCGTCTTAAGAACTACTACTAGCCATTTTAAAAAAACAAATTATCGTAAAGTACTACGGAAAGCCGTACAATAAAATTATACCCCTCTACACGAAAAACAAAAGCAACTCTAGTGTTGTCAACAGCGCAGTGTTGAAATTAGGACGAAAATTAGATTTACTGCAGAAACACGCTATGTGATGTCGCTTGTCGGGTTTCTACACTAAAGCCATTATGCACTGTCAATAGAAACCCCTAAAAGGGGAATGCTAGTGGGCTGATTCTTGTACAAAAATATGCGTTGACAACAGAAGACCCTAATTCTGTAAAAAAATGAAAATTTAAAAAAATATCTTGACGGGTTTCTGAAATAAATGATTCAATTGCGTAGGTTGTTCACTTTCGTGCATAGAAAATATTATTTATAAATACTTTTTAAAATTCTATTTGCAAACATTTGAATCACTTTAAAGGGCAAAAGTAATCTTTTCTGAGTAATTTTTAATCTAGAGAAAACATTTTCAATTTTTTTGCTGAAAATGAAAGTTTTAGTGGCAGTTTAATGACGATAGAGCAAAGGAAATGCTAAATAGAATTTCATAGGGACATCTTGCAAGTGTTTATCTGAAAATGCAATCGTACTACATCGCATGATTTGTGTCCCTTGATTATACAGCTTTATAGTATGTTTCAATCCAAGTATTTCAAATATCCTTTTTTTATTTTGTATTTTTGGTAAACTCATATAGATTGGCACAATTCTTAAATTCTTTGTATATAAAATAATTTTGTAGTATCATTAGCAGGGACGAATAAAATATGGTTTTTAGAGCTTTTATGATAAATTTGAAGCCTATTTATGATCTGAAACAAATTTACTTCCCTGACAGTATATTGCATGTACAAATGTGTAGTAAGTATGATTAGGCAGTACAATAAAGAAATGCTGTGTCTGGCAACGTAACCAACCTAGAAGCCTATGGTTTGTGTTATTTAATTATAGAACTTTATAGTAGGTCTCAAGCTAAGAATTAAAAAATATGCTCTATTTTAAGTTTTCGCCTTTGATAAGCTCGTATTAATCAACTTTTTTCTTAAATTCTTTTCAAATAAAATGATTTCAGATTTCTGTTTAGGAGCTTTAAATTTGTCATAACTCATCATTGACATATCATATCATAAGTTTATCATTGTAAACTCGTATTAATCTACATTTTCTTAAATTTTTTTAAAATAAAATAATTTCAGAGTATCGTTAGCAAGGATGACTAAAATATCGTTGACTAGAAACTTTACGATAAAAATGAAATCTATTTACGAGCTAAAATGAATTTTCCCTGACTGAAAATTAGTTTTCATTGTGCAGCAATTGCTTCATTGTATAAAAAATTATCCTCTGCTTTTAGTGAAAGGTACATTTAAAGAAAATAAATTTCAAAAACTCAATTACTATGCATTAATATTTAATAAGAAGAAAATTTTCAAATTATGCACCGGGGTCTTTATCATTAATTGCAGTTTCATAACTTTTAAACATCTTGTGATGTAGAAAAGTCGCGTTTTGAATCTATAAAGCATGAAAAAAAGACTTCATCTGAAAGGAAAATATTTTAAACTTTTGTTTTTCCAGTCGGGAAAGAAGAGGGGCAGACTTTACTCTAAGGAAAAGGAAATATACACATTAGTTTTTAGAGAGGGTAAAAAGCACGAAATGCTCCTGGAGAAAAATCATATTTACCTTCAAGCCCCATGAGAGAATAAGTAAGTATAAGTACTTAGATTTTTTTATGAATGCAGGAAAAGTAAATGCAATTTGTGTATGCGATAAAAATATGATTTTAAATCATACTAGTGAATAATCGACTAGTGAATTCTGATTTTCAGAATATTGGACTTCGCTTCAAAATGTTCCGTGAATGCAACGCCTAGAGAATAAAAAAATGAGAAACCTTATATTTTTGCTAAAGGTAAGGTTATAACATATTTAATCTAACCCAAATATAGCTAAAAATAAATAATTATAGGAAGAATGTAGACAAAAAACAAACCGAAAGTAAGCACCCAGGTTCCTATAATTATTTATTTTCAGTTATATTTGTCCATTTTCAATATGAGGATTTGCTGCAACTGCGCAATTTTTTATTGAAAAGTTATAAGTTTTCAACTCTAGGGTAGTTTTTAAGTTTATTTGTTTGGCAATATATGCCCGTTTTTTAATTTTTTTGTTTATGTTGAATTTTTTTATATTATTATACTTAATCTTACCCATTCATCTTTTTAAATACTTAAGAAAAAGTGGCAATGGTTGTCACGTAGAATGAGACCGTGAGTAAATACCCTAAAAGAAAGATGCATAATGTTCCTTAAGTAACTTTACCCTTACTTCATTCTTCAAACGTGCATCTTTTTGTAATTTTGAAAACACTTAATTTAAATAGTTTTCATGAACATCTCATTTTTATGCAAAAAGTTAGTGTTTCCATTAATTTAGCTTCATCAAAACAATTATATATTAATATATGTCTAACGTATCTTTTATTGATTTTTCTTACAATTTGTTCAAGATTAATAAAATACATATATTATTTGAGGAATACAACATTTCATTACCTTCTGGTGAGTTTTAGTGCAGTTTCATAGGACTTAAAATAGATGGGACTTTAATATACTTTTAGTATGACTGAAGGTAACATTAGTTTTTACTGATTGTCACATCTCGGGCTTATTATGTACTTTTTGTGAAATTGCATGAAAAATGCCCTGTATTTATTGAAATTTGGCGTTAAAACTGCATTCACAGCTACTGTTATATAAAATAGAAGTTCTGTATAATGCATTTGGACTAAGAGATCATATTTAATTCCAACCTACTAAAAAAGTATTTTAAAATGTGTGACTTTCAGCATTGACAAATAATTCTTAAATCTAGAATTTTACATTATACATCTTTACGGTAGTTCATAATCTTTCTTTTAGCAAAAAACTTTTATAATGTAATTTTAAAATTACATGCATTTGAATAAATTTTAATTATTACTTGGAGTGATTGCCTATGATGTATATTCATTGTTTTTAGAATCTTTCATTTTGATACCGACACCATATGAACGAAAAAAATTTCAGTATGGATTTATTGAAATATAAAAAAATCTCTCGAAAGATATGAAGATTATACTGACTAGATGTCTGCCTGGCGTTTAAGATCGTTGAAAATGCTTAGGATTTTACAATCACATGTTCGCAACCCACATATATATTTTATTGATTGGAAAGACGTTTTTTCTCCCTACATTTTCGTATGGATTGCAAAGATGGCTCGCAAAATATTAAGGTAGTTGTATTGACAAGAGCTTTGCCTGGTGCTTCAGGTTTTTGAAAGTGCTTAAGATTTTACAATCCATATGCAATCTGTAGAGTATAGCTCACTTCTACCCAGACTTGGGTGTATATAATTTGAAGTGGCACTCTAAATGAATTTGATACACAGTTTATACATGAAACAATGTTTATTGAATAGTTCAATAATATATTCAATGTTTATTGAATGTATATAGAATTTGCTTTTACAGCAATAAGCATACGTACTACTTGTACGGAATATATATTAACAGTCAATAGAAATACACTTTGCAAAATACTCACAAACCAGCAGAGAGTCAAACCAGCAGTACTGTCACGTAAACTTTGGGCCCCCCTAAGCACTAGCGCCGGATAGCACCTAGAACTGCTTACCTCGTAGCTCCTTCTCGCTTATCTATCCACCTTAACAAAACCTTCTTCAACCTTTTTTTAATCAAGCTGCTTGGTATTTATACCAAGCGCGTATGCCGAAATTAGCATATCTCAAGCAGCTTCTTTAATTCATTCACTCAAAAGTTCGATTCTTCTGAATCAAATCTTATGTATACCTTACAAATCTACATACATATTTTTATTGATTGCAAAAACGCTTATCCGCTTTACATTTTTCTAATGATTGCAAAGATTAACTGTGCTAAAATTGAGAATGTGTTTTCATAATTTCGTGTATAAAAGATAGCAAAAGTGTAAGTTTTGTTTCTTAGCAAAGAATTACTTACTCATTTCATTTTTTTAAATATTTCAAAACATTTTTAAGCACGTTTAGATTTAACCTGACGTGTTATGATGGACTAAACGGAGACTTTTTAACAATCATAGTTTTAAAAACGCAATTACTGATTATTGCATTTTGACAAAAGTATGAGAAATGGGCAATAGATATAGAAATTAGGCTTTTAAACTAAATTGACAGCTACCATTATCTTTCTCGCTGTTCATAGCCTTTCTTTAAAAAAAATTCAAAATGCAATGTAAAAATTACATGATTTTAAAGAAATTTTAATTTTTACTTGGAATGATTGCCTATGGTGTAAATTCATAGTTTATAGATTCTTTCAGCTTGAGCCCGACACGATATAAAAGAAAAAGATCTTCAAAATGGAAGGATTGAATTAATTTTAAAAAAGCTTTAAAAAATTATCGAGATTATACTGACAAGATCTTTGCCTAGAGCTTAAGATCCTTGAAAATGCTTAAGATTTTACAATCCTTATGCTTACAACCGACATTTATAATTTATTTATTGCAAAGACGTTTTTCTACTTTACCGTTTTGTATTGATAGCAAAGACGGCTCTCAAAAGAATAAGTAGATTTTACTGACAAGAGATTTTCCTAGTGCTTAATGTTTTTGAAAGTGCTTAAGATATTGCAATCCATATGCAATCGACATGCATATTTTTATTGATTCCAAAAACGCTTATCCCCTTTACATTTTTCTAATGATTGCAAAGATGTCTCTCAAAAACTGTGCTAAAATTGAGAATGAGTTTTCATTATTTCGTGTACAAAAGATAGCAAAAGTGTAAGTTTTGTTACTTAGCAAAGAATTACATACTCTTATCTTTCATTTTTTTTTATATTTCAAAACATTTTTAATCCCGTTTAGATTTCACCTGACATTTTGTGATGGACTAAACACAGACTTTTTAATAATCATAATTTTAAAAAGGAATTACTGATTATTACTTTTTGACAAAACGTATGAGAAATGGGCAATATATGTATCTCTCACTCCTTTCAACAACATCATATCTCAAAAATCGGAGATTTATTGTTAGGCTTGTTTTCAGAATGCCCTGAAAGACTAGAATATCCCTGTAAAATCGGCCTATCTCACCGCTTAATATTTAGCCACAAGAGAGTAGAATTAAAATTTATTTTCAATACATATCAATGTACTTTTAAATTTTCAAATCACTCTCCTGAAAAATCTTGTTTTTTGAGATATGACGTTGTTCGAAGGAGTGAGCGATATATATATATATATATATATATATATATATATATATATATATATATATAAATTAGGCTTTTAAACTATATTGACAGCTACTGTTATCTTTCTGGTCGTTCATAATCTTTCTTTTAGAAAAAAAATTAAAAATGCAATGTAAAAATTTCATGCATTTAAAGAAATTTAAATATTTATTTGGAATGATTGCATATGGTGTATATTCATAGTTTATAGATTCTTTTAGCTTGAGTCCGACATCATGTAAAAGAAAAAGTTCTTCAAAATGGAAGGATTAAAAAATTTTTAAAAAAGCTCTCAAAAGATTATCGAGATATACTGACAAGATCTTTGCCTAGAGCTTAAGGTGTTTGAAAATGCTTTGGATTTTAGAATCCTTATGCTTACAACCGACATATATAATTTATTTATTGCAAAGACGCTTTTCTAATTTACCCTTTTGTATTGATAGCAAAGACGGCTCTCAAAAGAATAAGGAGGTTTTACCGATAAGAACTTTTCCTAGTGCTTAATGTTTTTGAAAGTGCTTAAGATATTACAACCCATATGCAATCGACATACATATTTTTACTGATTGCAAAAATGCTTATCCGCTTTACATTTTTCTAATGATTGCAAAGATGGCTCTCAAAAACTGTGCTAAAATTGAGAATGTGTTTTCATGATTTCGTGTACAAAAGATAGCAAAAGTATAAGTTTTGTTTCTTAGGAAGGCATTACATACTCTTATCTTTCATTTTTTTTAATATTTCAAAACATTTTTAAGCACTTTTCGATTTTACCTGACATGTTGTGATGGACTAAACAGTGACTTTTTAATAATCATAATTTTAAAACGTAATTACTGATTATTTCTTTTTGACAAAACGTATGAGAAATGGGCAATATATATATATATATATATATATATATATATATATATATTATTTATATATATATATATATATATATATGTCAGAACTTAGTTGAGAAAAGAGTAATTAATGTAAATTTAAAAGGGGCTTGGGAATTAAAGTATTGTCGTGGCGCAATTTGCCTCTAGTTTTTCATATTTCAAGACGCGCGAATTGGGAAAGGGAAATTCCCCTTATCATTATATAATCTTATCGCGTCTGTGGTTAAGCGTTCGAAGAGAAACTCTTATATAATTTTCCTTGGAGAGGATTACTAGATTGGGCTGTGCGCATGTGCAGGGAGAGTGAGCGCGGAATTGATAGTGAGATTGTCAGAGCGCGGGAGTTTTTCGTTCCTAGTGGACGTGCGTTAACCGGGTCCACAATTTGAAAATGGCGAGCACTGAAACGCGCAGATTTGGAGAGGTGGTCTATATGAAATTGAACTGAATAAACTCTACTTAATTTAGACGATGCCGAGTACTTTTTCAGTGAATGCTTTCCCTCGATGCCATGGACTGTAAAACTAAAAGACTGCAAACGATATTTCATAGCAGGCAAAGCCAACGCCTGTCATGTCATATATATATATATATATATATATATATATATAAATTAGGCTTTTAAACTAAATTGATAGCTACTGTTATCTCTCTTGTCGTTCATAACCTTTCTTTTAGCAAAAAATTTTTAAATGCAATGTAAAAATTTCATGCATTTACAGAACTTTTAATTTTTACTTGGAATGATTGCCTATAGTGTATATTCATAGTTTATAGATTCTTTCAGCTTGAGTCCGACATCATGTAAAAGACATATATATTTTACCGACATATATATTTTATTGATTGCAGCGACAATTGTCCGTTTTACCTTTTTGTATTGATAGTAAAGACAGCTCTCAAAAGAATAAGGTTTTCCTGACAAGACCTTTGCCTGATTCTTAATGTTTTTTAAATTGATTAAGATTTTACAATCCGTTTGCAATCGACATATATATATTTTAATTGATTGCAAAAATGCTTATCCGGTTTACATTTTTTTAATGATTGCAAAGATGGTTCTCAAACGCTGCGCTAAAATTGAGAATATGTTTTCATAAATTCGTGTACAAAATATAGGAAAAGTATGAGTTTCGTTACTCAGCAACGTATTACATACTCCTATCTTTCATTTTTTTAATATTTCAAAACTTTTTAAGTATGTTTTGATTTCACCTGACATAATGTGTTGGACTAAAAAGTGAATTTTTATGACTTATGCCCGTAAAAACGTAAAACGTTTTAAAAACGTAATTATTGACTATTACTTTTTGACTAAACTTATGAGAAATGGGCAATATAGTATATAGAAATTAGGCTTTTAAACTAAATTCACAGCTACTGTTATCTTTCTGGTCATTAAATTTTTTTTAGAAAAAAATTAAAAATGTAATGTAAAAATTTCATGCATTTAAAGAAATTTTAATTTTTACTTGGAATGATTGCCTATGGTGTATATTCATAGTTTGTAGATTCTTTCAACTTGAGCCCGACACCATATAAAAGAAAAAGGTCTTCAAAATGGAAGGATTAAAACATTTAAAAAAAGCTCTCAAAAGATTATTGAGTTATACTGACAAGATCTCTGCCTAGATCTTAAAGTATTTGAAAATGCTTAGGATTTTACAATCCATATGCTTACAACCGACATATATATTTTATTGATTGTAGTGACGCTTTTCTTCTTTTTGTATTGATATCAAAGACGACTCTCAAAAGAATAAGGGGGTTTCAGTCACGAGAACTTTGCCTTGTTCTTGAGGTATTTGAAATTGATTAAGATTTTACAATGCATATGCAATCGACATATATATTTTTATCGATTGCAAGACTGCTCTTTCGCTTTACATTTTTGTACTGATTGCAATGATGGGTCTCAAAAATTGCGCTGATATTGAGAACGTTTTATCAGAATTTGGTGAACAAAAGCATAACAAAAGTATAATGAGTTCCATTTCTTAGCAAGGCTAACATAGTGCTAACATTAGATTTTTTAATAATTTAAAACATTTATTAGCTCGTTTTTATTTCACAGGACATGTTGTGATGGATGAAACAGACTTTTTAATAATAATAGTTTTTAAAACGTAATTACCGATTATTACTTTTTGACAAACTGTACGAGAAATAGGCTTTGTTTATAGAAATTTAGCATTTGATCTAAATTCATAACTACTGTTGTACGAAATAGAAATTTTGTTACGTTATCACGATATAATGCAGTTACGAGGGGTACCAGAGATACCCCATTGCGTTATGTAAAATTCGGAGGTGAACTCCAAATGAAACGATACGTTTATAAAAATAATAAGAGCATTTATTTTACAATATTATACAGAGGTTAGTTTACATATTATAAATGAAAATCTTGGCTATATATATTATATGTATAAGAATTAGGCCATATTGTATCCGCTTCCTGTGGAAGAACCATTACGGGTCGAGCGACATAAAGTTCAATTTATCAAAATTGATAAAAAACACCAGCACTATTTGAAAGGGGAGAAGTGACTAACCTGGGGAACGTTGAGGAGGCAGCAAGGCATAGGACGAAGATGATGGGGGCACGTCGGTGGAGGCAGCAGGCACGTCGCGGGCGGTTGAAATCGGACATTCCAACGGGGCTTTGTCAGGGCGCATCACTCCTATCCTCGTCAATGCGCAGCGGTCACCGGTTTTTCCCACAGCTCGCAAAACTCGAAAAAAACTCCGACCGCCCCTGCCTCAGCTCTCGTCGTCGATTCTCTATAAAACTCAGGATTCATTATTCCCCTGTTCGTATTGGCCCCTCCCCAGGCTGGTCTCTCCCTTAAATTTATTGCCGTTCCGTGTATTTTATTCGTGGGCCAGATGATCCGACATCCCCACGGTTGACTCACGTGGTATTTTTATTTCCACGAAAATTGAATGTCCCTTGAGTCTTTGCTGGAATTTTCTTCCTCCCATCCTGAGGAATTTTGGAGTGCGATGCTTCTCGGAACTTGGTGCAGGTGCAGGTGCAGGCCAGGCCCCTTTTTTCCAATATGGCCGTTTTATGACACATAAATGTGTTGACGGAAAAATAAAATGGCGATACTGATGGAAGGTGACAAAATGTTTAAATTGTGGATCCTTCACAACAAATGCATTTAAACTAAGAGATCACATATAAAATGCCAGTATATTAAAAAATCTTTCATAGGGAAGGATTTAAAAAGAAGAAAAATTAAGCTCTCAACAGATTATCGAGATTATACTTTCAAGAATTTTTTCTTGTGCTTAAAATTTTTGAAAGTGCTTGAGATTTTACAATCCATATGCTCCCCACGACATACATATTTTATTGATTGCAAAGATGGTTCTTGAAATATTAAGGATTTTGTACTGATAAGATCTTTGCCTGGTGCTTAAGCTTTTTGAAACTGCTTAAGATTTTACAATCCATATGCAATAGGCATATATATACACTGCTGTCCATTAAAATTGCATCACCATGAAGGAGGGATGATATAAACGTCAAATTCTCATGAAAGGAAGAATATGGTGGAATAGCAAATGATTAGCATTTAAGCACATTTGAAGGACGCACAGAAACGGCATCTCAAACTCTGTATAAGGAAGGTTACGCAGCGGATTTATCATTCGGAAATCGCAATTAAATGTTGACTGTTTGTAAGACGATCGTGTTGTGCCTCGTATAAGAAGGAAAAATGGCTACCAGGACGTGTCGTAATTCGATAGCGGCAGGATCGTGGCTTATCTAGAGTGCGGTTTATCGTTCCACGATATTGCTATACTCGTTGGTCGGAATTCAACGACTGTCATGCGAGTATGGAACCGATGAGTTCAGGAGGAACCGATGAGTCAAGGCCGACATGTTGTCATGTCGGCCTTGCAGTATTGTACAGCCAGATCACGGACCTTAAGTCAGGAAATGGGCTTGTATGCAGCACGACAATTATCCGTACGGACAGTTCGACGACGAACTGTCTGCACGGCAACCATTATTGCGGCTTCCACCGACACTGCAGCATAGACACACGCGGCGACAGTGGTGCACCCAACGACAAAACTGGATATTGGAGTGGCACCACGTCGTCTTTTCAGACGAGTCCAGGTTCTCCGTGCAGCAGCATGATGGACGTATCCGTGTCTGGAGGCACCGATGAGAATGCACGTGGCCTGCTTGCATTCGATATTGTTATACGGGCGCTGCACCTGGTGTGATAGTATAGGCAGTCATTGGGTTCATGACACGAACACCTCTTGTTCACGTCGTCGGTAATCTGAATAGCCAGCGTTACATTTTTCAGATCTTAAGGCCGGTGGCTGTGCCCTATCTTCGAGGCCTTGGTGACGTCATCTTTCAACAAAATAACGCAAGACCGCCTGTTGCCCGTTGTGTACTGACTTACCTCGAGACAGAGGGTGTTCGACTCATGCCCTGGCCAGTACGTTCTCCAGATCTCTCACTCATTGAAAACATCTGGTCATGGGTTGCCGAGAAACTGGGCCGCCACTGCTCTCCAGCCACTACGATTGAGGAAGTGTGGCATAGACTTGAAGCAGCCTGGTATGACTTGCCCGTATCTGTCATTCAAGTCCTATTGGACTCGATGCCTTACCGGGTTAGAGCCATTTTAGCTTTCAGAGGCGCAGCTGTGTGTACTGATTTCGGTCCCTGTATACCCCCAAACTGCCTACAAATTTAATCACGTTTTCTTCGTACTATTCTGTATATATACAATAAGAAATGTTTTGTGATTTGCTTCCCTTCCTGTCATTGCAATTTTAATGGCCAGCAGTGTATATATACAGTTTACCCCGTTTTAACGTAACCCGTATTTAACGATTTCCCTCATATAACGTCATTTTCCATTAGTCCCAATTGATTTCCTATCCTTTTAGTGTTAAAAAATCCCAGATTTATTCTTATCAGTTTGGAATATTTCCTGCATTTAACGTTTTTCAGCCGGAAAAACTCAACGAAATTTTCCTAAAATAGTCAGTAATTGTGATGAAAAAAAATAAGTATTTCTTATCAATACGTACAGTACTCGGAATCTACCTTCTATATATCCTTTATTATCAACTGCAGGTGCAATATTCGAAATATCTCGTCTCTTTGTGTAAAAAGAAGGAAGACCACCACAAGACAAAGGGCAGATTCATGGAATCCCACCGACCAATGCCTTTTTATCTGATTGGATGTTATATCCTCCATATTTTCTTTAGTAGAACAGAGCTGATAGCATTCGTTATAGATTTTTCGATAGTTTTAGACGGTAAGAATGTGGCGTCAAAAAGAAAGCGATTTTTGCTGGAAAAAGCTGAAATCCCTAGGAAAGCCAAAGATTACAATCGTAGTAAAGCTGGCATTGCTAGTTTAATTGGAACACAATGTTCAACTTTGAAAAAAAATTAATGCAAGCAGGTTTAATGGAGCAAAATTTGGAAAAGATTTGAAAACTGGCTTTAAAAAAACCCATGCGAAATCGTAATCGTTGGAGGAATTGGATAATTCCTTTTTCAATGGTTCAACGAAGTTGTTGCAACAAACATTCCTATAAATAGCACCGTTTTTAATGAGAAGGGAATAGAAATTGCTTCTAAACAGGGAATGCAAGGATTTACAGCTTAAAATGGTTTCATCGACCGCTTTAAAAAGAGGAACAATTTATCCTACAAGTCTATTTGTGGCGAGTCTGCTGGAGTCGATTCTGAGACTATGCAAGAGCCGACGGAGAGCACATTGTCGTTTTTGATTCAAGAATATTCTAGTAATGATCTCTTCAAGGCTGACGAGACATGATTGTTTTACAATTTACTTCCTTATAGGACTTTTGCAATAAGGGGTGGAAACTGCCAAAGAGGGCAATTATCCAAACTGCGATCGTATAGTTTTGCTATGCATGAATTCAGGCAGTAGTGAAAAGATAACACCATTAGTTGTCGGAGAATCCAAAACACCGAGGTTTTTCAAGAATGTAAAGAGCTTTTCTACTGAATATTATTTAAAAAAATCTTCGATGACAAGGACTATTTTTGAAATATGATTTTCGAAAATTGGACACACAAATACGCTTACAGAAACGTAAGATTCGTTTGTTTTTTTATCACTGTACAACCCCTGTTGTACATTTAAAGTTACAAAATGTGCGAATGGAAATTTTACCTGCCAAATGTACAGGCAAAGTTCAACCTTGTAATTTGGGGATCATACGATCGTCCAAAGTAAACTATAGAAACAAACTTTTGAAAAATTATTTTCTAAGTATAGAATCTAGAGGCAGGAAAAAAATCGATAAACGTTCTAAAAGCTCTTCATATGATTACTTCAGCATGGGAGAGCGTCGGGAAATGTATCTCAAGTTTTTTTGCAAAAGGTGGTTTTCCGAAGGACAGAGCTGATGAATTTGAGTACGAGGAGAGAGAAAATGAGTATTCTACTGAAATGGGAGAGTTCCTTTCTTGCTCAGATATAGATCTCGAGGATTATTTAGCTTGAGATTCAAACGTCATGACATGAGAGATTCCAACCCTAAGTAATTTGATAGACTTGACCCTAAGTAATTTGATAGAATCGGATAGTTCAGGTAATAAAGAAGATGATGATGAAGAACATGGAATTCCATCTGCGACAGAAGCTATTAAAGCTTTGATAATAGTGAAAGCGTTCCTTTCAAATAGTGAAAGCCAAGAGAAAAGCTTACAAAAGCTCATATATGTTGAAAATGCAATTTGTGATGTAGCTGCTAAAACATGACACAAAGTAAAGTAACTGATTTTCTTATGGCATAATTTAGAAAAATGATGTTTAAAACAATTTAAATAGAGAAATAAAAGGTATACTATATAAATTAGCCTTTATTTTATGCTCAGTGTTTTCTTTTTGTCTTACACTAATTTAAAGTTTTCCCGCATATAGTGTCTTATATTTACGGTTTCTTGAATAACGTTATATATATTATATATTATATCTAATATATAAAAATGAATGTTTGTCTGTCTATAATTGTATAGAAATCCACAGTTTAGGAGCAACAATCGTGAAATTTTACATACAGACGTCTTTAAAAACAGCCGAGGGTCTTAAGAACTTAAAAAATCGAAATTAATTACCGTTTATTTTAAATTAATAAAAAACCAACAATTTTTGAAACTAAATGTAAGCTGTTACACTTTGTGGAATCATCCCTCCGAATATGGCGTCCACGTTAGGGATAGCTGGCAAACATCGGGCGAAAAAATAAAAATAAATAAAATCAAAAAGTTTCAAGTCATATATTAAACCAGAATAATAAATGAAAATAATAATCTTTCAAGTCAGATTTTATACTCTAAAATAGATCAGATCCAACGGCATATTGACACTCTCGACACGCGATGGAAAATAATTCGAATCAACCATGCTAAGTGACACGAGATCTTTTTTAATCGCTACTGCGATCCCCCTCGTCTATGTCTTTGTGTCTATTGAAGAGCTAAAAACTAAGCTTCTATCCTTCTAACTTATTTCTGATTTAAAACTCCTCTGACATTTACAAGCCCACAGCAACTTTACAATAGCGAAAATGTTTCTACTTTACTCAGTAGAACACCGTGTCATCGTGGCGCATTCGGAAGATTGCCCACATGCCATGGTGTCGATCCGGGTTCGAATACAGAGTCTTGTTAACTTTGCTAGACCTGTAATTTCAGGCTTTTTTATTTCAGCTTTTATTTTATTATTTTTTAATTATTATTAATATTTTATTTTATTATTTTTTTAATTATCATTTTTATTTTATTTTATTTTTTTTAAATTATCATTTTTATTTTATTTTATTTTTTTAAAATTATCATTTTTAAAAAATTTTCAGCTTTTTTATGATGAAAGACCGAATATGATGAAAGACCGAATAAACTCCTGAAATCTGAGGAGTTTATTATACATTCATATATTTTTAATTAGGTTTTCATATTATTAATATGTATAACGTTTCGTATGCTTTTTTTTCTATGTTATTTATACTGTGTTTAGTTTTTTAATGGATTTTGGTTGGTTTATTATAAATTTATATATTTTATGTTTTACTTTTAAGATTTTTTGCTCCATTGATAAAGGCAAAATCTTTTCTATGTTACTTATACTGTGTTTAGTTTTTAAATTGATTTTGGTTAACAAACATTCGACAGTTTGACATTTTTACTTTTCAGCTTTACTTTTCAAAATTCTTTACTTTCCTAAAAACAATTTGACATTTTTCCTTTTCAGCTTTTAGTGGTTTATTATCAATGCATATATTTTATGTTTTATTTTTCAGGTTTTTTTTTGCTCCAATGATGAAAGGCTAAATCTAGCTGAATTCTGAGGAAATTATTGTAAATTTATGGTTATTTTACGTTGGGTTTTCTTTTTATTCATGCGTATAACATTTCACATGTTTTTTTCTATGCTATTTATACTGTGTTTAGTTTTTAAATTGATTTTGGTTGACAAATATTCGACAATTTGACATTTTTAAGTTTTTAGTGGTACAATGATGAAAGGCTGAATCTACCTAAGTTCTGAGATGTGTATAACATTTCACATGCTTTTTCTCATGTTATTTATACTGTGTTTAGTTTTAAAATTGATTTTGGTTTACAAACATTCTTAAAATCCCGGGCAACGCCGGATAAATTATCACCTGTGTAGGTTGATAATTTATAAATCTTAAAACTGTTCCCACATGTATATTTACCGACCCACAAGAACTTTCCAATATTTTTAATTAATAAATAACCAACAATTTTTGAAGGATGCGACTCTCGATTCACAGACGTGCAGTAGATGGCGCCACTATTTTAAAATTTTAGTATTCCAATCCATCTGAAAACACGCACTTCGCTACGGAGTACATTCAAATTAAATACAACGTCAATGTATGGAATTAATGCCAATATATATATATATATATATATATATATATATATAATAAATACGACGATCAATGTATACAAATGATGTAAAAAAAAACAAAAAATATATTTATAAAAAAATCGTAATGGATATTTTTATAGACAAAATAATCTAGAAGAAAATATTCAAATTATATCTAATAGGACATACTATAGTACAGTTAATATAGTACAGTTTGAGGAACATATCTTTTACTGTATTTTAATATTATTTTGGATAATGTCCAATCGTCTGCCGCATTAGCAAGAAAAAAATATTTTTTTTGTCTATTTCGTTGTTACGTGACGATAAATTTATTAAAAGTACCAGAAAAAGAAATCACAAGATCAGCGTCTAATAAATTAAATTCTAAAAATTATTCTTTAAAAATTCATCAAAATTCAGAAAATGGAGGTAAAGATTAGAAAAAGATTTCATTTTAAAGGAATTTTTATAATCTTTTTTATGATATAAATTTTATAACCCTCAAATTATTACTTTAAATGCAAACTTAAAAAAAGTTACAAAAACAGCTTAAAAATTTAATTTTAAAAACTCTAAGAAGAATTTTTCAAAAATCTTTCTTAGTGCACTCTTACACTATATGAAGAATCGCCATGCAAAATTTCAGCCCTTTAGGTCCAGCGGTTTGGTGTGTACGTTGTATGTCAGTCTGTTACGGAAGTGTTTTATATATATAGATTTTTATTACTATATTTATATCGTAACGTTAACTTCATGCTCACGCATTATTTTCCTATGCTTTTTTTATTATTATCTTTATAATAGCGTAATTTTCATATGATTTTAAACAACAATCGTATTTAACTGACATTCAATTGGCTGTTAAAACTTTATATTTACACCCTATTTAAAAGAAGTAGGGTATAAATTTTTCAAAGGGGATGTTTCAACACCCAACTTCAAAGAAGTAGGGTGTAAATTGTAGGGTAGAAAGTTGGTAAAATCAAAATTTTGTGCAATGTATTTAATTTCTCGATTAAAAGTAGTTTTTTTCTAAAAATTAATTTATTTCGCTTGAAAAGCTAAATATTTTATGCACGCGGTTTATATTATTATTACTATCTTTATATCATAAAGTTAACTTCATACGCGAGCATTATTTTCATATGCTTTTTTTATTATTATCTTTATAATAGCTTTATTTTCATATGCTTTTAAACAACTATCGTTTTTATTCATATTATGTTGGTATTTTATTAATTAAAAATTAAGGGTAATTAATTTTGATTCCGGAAGTTCTTATTATCTTTATTTTCATATGCTTTTCATTTACGAATTATTCAAATGTTGGTTAAAAATTTTTTGTGTAATTTATACATTTGTGTGTTTTTAATTATTAAAATTAATAAATTTATATTTCTTGAGAGGATGTTTCGGTTTTTAGTGGTACTATGATGAAAGGCTGAATCTACCAAAATTCTGAGGAGTTTATTATGGAGAGAAAAGGAATTTAATATGTAGAGAATGTTTATAGGAGTTAAATGTGTAGAAGAGTTGAATGGTTTGCAGCCCTCAATCAAACACTTCATTTTTTAAGAGGGTCATGGTTCTATTGGAAATTTCTGCTAAACTTGTAATTTCAGCTTCTTTTTTTTGTCCCAATGATGAAAGGCTAAATCTAGCTGAATTCTGAGGAGTTTATTATAAATTTATATATTTTGATATTCAGTTTTCCTATTATTCATGTGTATAAGATTTCACATGGCTTTTTTTCTATGTTATTTATACTGTGTTTAGTTTTAAATTAATTTTAGTTAACAAGCATTAGAGAATTTGACATTTTTACTTTTCAGATTTTAGTACTACAATGATGAAAGGCTGAAATTCTGAGATGTGTATAACATTTCACATATATTTTTTCTATGTTATTTATACTGTGTTAATTTTTAAATTGATTTTGGTTAACAAACATTCTTAAAATCCCGGGCATCGCCGAGTACTCCAGCTAGTGTATAAATATATATATTGATTCCAAAGAGGTTTCTAAAAAATTGTGCTGAAATTCAAGCCATTTTCTCAGAATTTGGGGAACAAAAGCATAGCAAAAGTATAAGTTTCGTTTCTTAGCAAGACACTGAATAGTGCTATCTTTAAATGTTCACTGTTTCAATACGTTTCTAAGCACGGTATCTACTTCACCTTACATAATGAGACTTTATATGTTGTGATGGCAAACAGGGCCTTATTATTAATAATAATTTTAAAAACGTGATTACCGATTATTGTACAAAAATTTCCAGCTGCAATGCAATATACTAAAAACATCTTAATGTAAAACTTATTGTTTCCTACAATATAAGCTTAAAATTTCTAACATCTGTTGCTGAAATACATTAAACCATTTTATGCGTATCAATTTTATGCATATGGTTTAAGGTATAAACGTCTGAATCTTGCCTCAGATTGAAATACATTTACTTATCAATATAACTGTCTTAAAATCTAATTGCAGAAATATTTCCTTATTTCCTAAAAATTATGCGTTAAAAATGAATAACTTGAAATAAAAAATAACTCCCCTGAAATACATGCAATTTTATGTATCTTTTATTACTAGGAAAATTAAATCAAGAACTATTTATTGACAACTGAGCATTGTGTTCACGGGATTTTGCAATACTTCATGATATTTTAAAAGGTTTCTGAGATGATCCGTTATCTGGCCATCTCTCCGCTCGAAAATGGTAATGGCATTTTGTTGTAACAGATTGCAATTTGATGAAGCCATGGATTATAGAGTTTAGAGGAGAATCCGTAAGATGAATGAACTGCTTCGTGTAGATAATTAACATGCTGGAGTCAATGACAGGGAATATTGAGGAGACAGTGATATGCAATTCATCAAATCCTGTTTTACGATAAACATTTTCAATGATATTGAATGTAGATAATTAATTTGAAATTTATTCTTGAAGGCCATATTGGAAAAAATAGTATCTAAAACTTTTTTGCTTGAAAAGTATATTTGTCTTCACAAGCTAACATTCGTTTTTAAGCTTTACCAGACACAAGTGGATATTAATATCTTCTAAACACTATGAGAGTTCTAAAATCCTAAAATATTTTCTCCATTTTAAATTTATTTTATTCCTTTATACTAAAAGAATAAAAGAGAATGTCAAAGTATTATATTTACACATATATTATACATATATTTTTTATTTTTTTCCATATATATATATATATTATATATATATATATATATATATATATATATATATATATATATATAATATTATATATATATATATGTATGTAACATGGTAGGCCCCCTACCTGAGAAGACCGAAGAGATTATGGACCCACCATGTCACAAGGAAGACTTAAAAGAATTATAGTATCCAATGATCGGGAGCACATACGACGATAATCACGTTAAATCAAATATTTTATTAGGCAAACTGGCATATCTTCTCGGGGCGACAGAAAATGAGAAAAGCTCTCCGAATTCAGACCGCAGGGTCTTTTATAAACTTTTGAGGTGGCTCGCCATGTGATCATGAAAAAGGTTAATGTTTGGCTATCCGTGACTCTGATGCACAGGTCACGTGATACCATATGTAAAGATGCGCTAAAAATTGGACTTTTTGAGGGGGCGCTACCCAGCTGTCTTTGTTCTTTAAATCGGAATCGAAATTAATCTACGCCCAAGGAAATTTAAAAGAATTTCAAAGGGATATAGGTGTTTTTAATGTTATAGAATACCCCCCCCCCCCCTGTCAAAGAAGAGGCTGACTAACAATGCCTGCATTCGAAAGCAGACTTACACAGGTGAGTGAGGAAAATGGGCGTTACAAAAATTTGGAAAATCCTATGTTAAAAAATTATCAGTAATAGTTAAAATTTTTAAAGGTCCCGTGACAAGACCTCGGTACATCATTAACAAATTCACTGAAAACATAAAAAAATCACTTTAAGAAAAACAAATAAATTTAAATTTAAATTTTTACATAATCATCAACTGAAAATAATGCTGAATAGGGCGGGCCCTCCCCACAGAACAAAAATCTCAGAAGAAAATCAATGAAATCTACCTTAACAATCATAAAATTACAAAATTTCACTGGAAATAATTTCAACTTTACCCCGAGTCGATCCATACAAATAACAAAATTTAACAACAAGAATATCAAACAAAAACAAAAAATCTATACTTATATATAAAGAGAGAGCGATTTTGTACGTGGAGGGTAATCTCCTGAACCACTGTACCTATTTGAAAAATTCTTTCACTGTTTGAAAGGTATATTATTCCAGATGGACATAGGCTATATATTATGTATATCTGATCATCTATACTTATATATAAAGAGAGAGCGATTTTGTACGTGGAGGGTAATCTCCAGAACCACTGCACCTATTTGAAAAATTCTTTCACTGTTTGAAAGGTACATTATTCCAGATGGACATAGGCTATATATTATGTATATCTGATCAGTAGAAATAAAGTTAGGGGCTTAATCCTAACAATCTCCATTGTTACCGCTACTGTCCTCTACCGCTTTTTGTGCCGAAGTCTTCAACGATCCTTAGCGTGGTGCTATCGCGGTGGGCTTCTGTTCTGACGATAGTGGTTCGAACCTAGCCGTTCTCCGTCACGCCTTTTTCTTTTAAAAAATCTATATTTATATATAAAGAGAGAGCGATTTTGTACGTGGAGGGTAATCTCCAGAACCACTGCACCTACTTGAAAAATTATTTCACTGTTTGAAAGGTACATTATTCCAGATGGACATAGGCTATATATTATGTATATCTGATCAGTAGAAATAAAGTTAGGGGCTTAATCCTAACAATCTCCATTGTTACCGCTACTGTCCTCTACCTCTTTTTGTGCCGAAGTCTGCAACGATCCTTAGCGTGGTGCTATCTATATCTTTACTTATATATAAAGAGAGAGCGATTTTGTACGTGGAGGGTAATCTCCAGAACCACTGCACCTATTTGAAAGATTATTTCACTGTTTGAAAGGTACATTATTCCAGATGGACATAGGCTATATATTATGTATATCTGATCAGTAGAAATAAAGTTAGGGGCTTAATCCTAACAATCTCCATTGTTACCGTTACTGTCCTCTACCGCTTTTTGTGCCGAAGTCTGCAGCGATTCTTAGCATGGTTCTATCGCGGTAGGCTTCTGTTCTGACGTTAGCGGTTCGAAACTAGCCGTTCTCCGTCACGCTTTTTTCTTTTAAAAAATTAACTTTAATTATTAACTAACGTAATTTTAATTTGAATATTATTTTAAGAATATTATTTTAAAAAAATTGAATATTTAGAAAAAAACATTCTTTACTTAAAATTCTTTTTTTATTTTTGTATTTTTATTTCATCTCTTAACCTCTTTCTATTAATTTGAATACTATTTTAAGTGCTTAAAATAATTTAAAAAAACATTCTTTTCTTAAAATCCTTTTTTTATTTTTGAATAAAACTACGGTCTCAAGCACACCCCTTTCTTTTAAAAATTTACTTTTTCTATTAATTTGAATACTATTTTAGGTGCTTAAACTAATTAAAAAAACATTCTTTACTTAAAATCCTTTTTTTATTTTTGAATAAAACTACGGTCTCAAACCACCTCTTTCTTTTAAAAAATAACTTTAATTAATAGCTAACGTAATATTAATTTGAATATTATTTTAGGAATATTATTTAAAAAAAATTTGAATATTATTTTAGGAATATTATTTAAAAAAAATTTGAATATTATTTAAAAAAAAATTCTTTACTTAAAATCCTTTTTTTATTTTTGTATTTTTATTTCATCTCTTAACCTCTTTCTTTTAAAAAATTAACTTTAATTAATAACTAACGTAATATTAATTTGAATACTATTTTAGGTGCTTAAAATAATTAAAAAAAACATTCTTTACTTAAAATCCTTTTTTTATTTTTGAATAAAACTACGGTCTCAAGCACACCTCTTTCTTTTAAAAAACTAACTTTAATTAATAACTAACGTAATATTAATTTGAATATTATTTTAGGTGCTTAAAATAATTAAAAAAACATTCTTTACTTAAAATCCTTTTTTTATTTTTGTATTTTTATTTCATCTCTTATTCTAATTTTGGGATACCAATGTGTATCTATACTTCTATAATCTATACTCTATGCTAATGTATAAAGAGAGAGCGGATTTTGTATGTGGAGGGTAATCTCCGGAACCACTGCACCTATTTGAAAAATTCTTTCACTATTTGAAAGGTACATTATTCCAGATGGACATAGGCTATATATTATGTATATCTGATCAGTACAAAGAAAGTTATGTTGGGCTAAATGTTGAGCTGATGCTTCACCTTTACAACTTTTCCTTTGTCAACCATAGTCAAGTAATCATAGCAACACATGAAACTACATTTTCATTTATTATCAGTAAAACATTTAATATTTTAAAGATTCAAGTGGAAGAGATATTGATAAATACAAAAAGGATTTTTAAAATTGGCTACGTTTAAGGGTTTATTGAAGAAATTTTCATTTGGAACTACGCTTTTTATTGGACATTTAAGGTAAAAAAAGATTTACAATTTATTGGCCATCAACTGGAAATTTATTGGTGTAATATTACAGAACTTTACTTAACTTTATGTTTTTGAATTTATGTACAATTTTATGCACAATTTGAGTAAATCGAACTTGAATTATTGAACTTTATTCAAAAATTAGGGTGTTTCATTGAAACTGTGAAATTTATTGATTATTTCGAATAGGACTATGTTTGTTCCTTTATAAGTGAAAAAGTATTGCTTCAATTGAGCTGAAATTTTGTATAGATATAGTTGATAGTTCAAATTAAAACATAGGCATATTATTTTTTGAAAATCTGGCCCCGGAGTATTTTTAATTAATGTTTTAATGATTTTGCCCCTAAAAGTTGCTTATTTCGACAGCTTCTGTGGCTGTCCTCGCTGATAGCGAGACTATGGGGCCGAGTCGTACCAAAATCGGCCCGCGGGTGACACGATTCAGTGCCTGACGTAGCCGGATTTTTTAATTTTTAACTAAAAAAAAGTTATTAAATTTTTTGTGCCATTTATGGTGCTTTTTTGTGTTTTTTGTGTGTGGACTCTGTAGGGGATAGGCTATAGGGCCGAATCGTATCAAAATCGATATGCGGGTGGCCCCCGGAAACAATTCAGTGCCTGACAGTTTCCAATAAAAATTTCTTTCGCCATCATCATAAACAAATCCCAAGGTCAAACATATATTGGACTTGACTTACGGAAATGTTGCTTTACTCATGGACAATTATATGTTGGTCTCTCTAGGTCAGGAAATGCGGAGAATCAGTTTATTTTAAAACCCCAGAAAAACGAAACAAAAAATGTGGTATACCATGAGGTTGTAAAATAAATTAAATCTACCTAATACCTACTTAAGATAGATAATTGTGCAACCCGGACAAAGTCGGGACGGGCCGCTAGTTAAGTAATAAAAGTATAACATGACAACAATACAAAATTTAAACTTTTCTACTTTCCTCGTTAAAATTCACTATCATGGAGTGAGTCCAAAAAATTTTTATTTTATTTTTGTCCATTATATCATGTCTGTCAATTCACAGTCCTTGTCAGATTCAGCACCTTATGTTTGAAGAAAGTACAGTAAATACCACAGTCTCTTTTTACTGTGTAACTTTTCGCAAGCGCAAAACACAAAAACAAATTCACTGTTAACAAAACAATTCTCTTGTATGTAGCTGAATAATAAAAATCACATTTTTCAATAAAAATCACACTTCTATATTATATAAATTGTATATAAAAAATATTACAGAACATTTTTCACCTTTTATTTTAAAATACTCAATTCAAAATCTGCAATATATCAAATTCTTATTCTTTATTTTTAGTTTCATATCTTTATATTTCTTATTATTCTCATTTCAATATTCATTATTTATTCTACTCATTTTTATTCTAACATTTTTGTTAACCTTTTTTCAAAATATTTTCACTTAATATGGATGGAGCTCCGTCAACGAGTCGTTGACGGGTTTGTAACCAGTTGCGCCGTGTGCGTGGCTCCATTCAATTACATAGGTTACGACTCATCACGGTCTGGTTTGTGATTGGAGTCAGTTATCAGTTTCTTTTGAGTTGCTCCGTGTGCAGACGGCCTTAGGAGTGAGGGGTTGTGTTTATGTCTGTGTAAAAAGTGGGTATCTTCCTCCATATTGTTCTGGGACTAATATGACAAAAAGAGAAATGGTCGTACGGTGGAGCAACCGTGAATCTCCCAACAGGATATGACATCCAAAAGAAAACCGCATCTTGCATAGTACAGAGATGGAGAAATAGGAAAATGGGCAAATGTCATACCTGTGGAAGTGCAATTTAGAATTGGGAGCAAAGGAATGGTCATCCCATGGTCTGTCTTCGTCTAGTAAATTTCATTTAGTCAATTTTATTCAGCACATCTGGTGACTGAAAAACTATCGTGAATTTGAAGTTTTGTAGGCAACTGGGAAGACTTCCAAAAATAAATGGTAGGGTTGGGTGATTGGAGAGATCTTTCAAGAAAGGGAGAATTTACGTAAGATAAAAGAAGTAGAAATGTCACATTCGGGGTTTAATTTGAGATCCAAAAAAATTCACATATAACAGTATATTAAAAAGTAAGTTTAAGTAACATTCCAGAAAGTAAGTAAGCGGGGATCAATTGGGTAACCGAATGAGGGGTGAGATTATATTCAATAATAACTTCATTTAACAAAGTAGTCCAAGTAGTTTTATTTGAGGAGTTATGTACTTTGCACCTCAATCTTGTAATTATCGTCTGATTCTCTCTCTCAACTTTACAGTTAGTTTGTGGGTGATAAGAAATAGTAAGTAATTGTTTGACATTATTATGCTCTAAATATCTACTAAATTTCGAAGAAGTAAAATCTGCGTTCCTATCAGTTAATAATTTCTTTGGAGTTTGAATTTGGAATATTTGTTTTAAGCAATTTGTTTAAGTCTCTGTTGTTACACTTTTTGATGGAAAAGCCCAAATATAACACGTTGCATGGTCAATTACTAAATGTAAGTACGTTTCTGTTGAATTATAGTAATTAAAACCACCTACTGTGTCCAAGCTTAAGAACTCAAAAGGTTGGTCTCTCGGAGGAATCTCTTGCAGCAATCCAAACCTTTTCTGCCTTTTTTTCTTGTTTATTTGGCAACTATGGCAGTATTTAACATAATTGCTAATGTCCTCGGTGATTTTTGGCCAATAATATTGGGGTGTAAGCAATTCTAATGTTTTATTTACTTCAGGGTGTCCAAATTCCACATGCGCTTTTCTTAAAATTTCTAATCTTAATGAAAATGGTACTACAATTTTTAAAAATCCCTTTTTCCTAACATAGATTACATTATTTATCTCCTTATACTGAGGTCCCTGAACATTTTCTTTATTTTGAGATTCAATTATATTTTGAAATTCAAGTAGATAGGATACCTGTTGAATAGATTCTGAAACAGGATTTCTGGAAAGCATACCAGCTTCAATATTTGCAGTTCCCTTTTGATATTTAATCTCGTAATCGAACATACTTAATTTTAATGACCAGCGAAAAAGCCTCCCCCTAAGGTTTTTAACATTTTAAAGCCAAACTAAGGCTGCATGGTCTGTGTGAATTGTAAATTTTTTTCCGTGTACATAATGATAAAATTTATCTGAGCTATCCACAATTGGCAAAAATTCTAGTTCTGTGATTGAGTAGTTTGCTTCATAATTTTTTAAAACATGCGAATGATATGCTATGGTGTGCAACACAATATTTTCATCTATTTGTTTGAGTACAGCACCCACTTGATGCTTACTTGCATCAACAAATAAGTGACAGTCTTTGTTTACATCATATAACTGCAATATTGGTTTACAAATCAATAAGTTTTTAAGAATCTCAAAAGCATCTTGGAACTTTTCTGACCAATCCCACTTTACTCCTATGTTTAATAATGTGCTTAATGGATGTCTCACTTTTCCATAATTTGGAATAAATTTATTGTACACATTTATTGTGCCCAAGAATCTTTGGAGCTCTTTTACATTAGTTGGTGGTTTCGAACATTTTACCTTTTCAATATTGACATTATCGGGTGAAATTCTACCATCTGTTACATTATAACCTAAAAAATTGATTTATCAGTGCTTAAAAGTACATTTAGATAATTTTAATTTGATATTCTCCTTTTTAAAAATGTGAAATAACTGGCTTAAATGTTTAAGATATATTAAATGTTGTTATATTAAATGTAATCATTTTATATAATGATTCAAGATTATCATTATATTGTTTACAAATTCACAAGAACTCAAAATCCATGTCGTTTGTGACATTATCAATATGTAGAAAAAAATTCATGATTTGCAATGTATTTTTAATTTTTAATCATATCATCCGAAAAAAAAAGCTAACATTATTTTGTTTGAAGTCGAAATTTTCTCAAATTCTTCATGCAGCCTGAACTCACTGCTTTTTGTTAAATATTAATTTATGAATAGTGAAATTTTTAATAAATTATTTTTTGCTGTCACATTACAATCATTGTATTGATCATTGGTGCACAAACTGTGCGTCCCGACCCACAAAGGGGTTACGAAGAAATTTAGAGAGGTCACAGATTGGCTGAAATAAATTTATATTATATTGAATTATTTAATTAAAAATAATCTTTAAATTTTCTAAAATTATATATTTTTAATATTTTTATTTGTATTTTTATATGATAAAAATATGATACGATATTGTTAAATAAGGTTTCAAATAGTTTTACAATAAAAACTCCATAAGCAAAAGGCTATACTTATACTGCTTTCATTTGCTTCAACCTATATTTTTGAGATTTGGTATTCAAAATTATTAGCTACGAAAACCGAACAGCCATGAAAACTTAACCCCGACGATGATACGGTTAGATAACACCAAATATTGAGCAAATATTATCTAGAGTCAGGGTCACCCTTCTCATTAAATTTTTTTCTATTTTAGTTTTATATAAATAAATGAAATTTAAAATTTTCAGTATTTTAGTACGACGCTGATAATTTTGAGAACATCTTCTTTTAAAATTTAAATTTTGTTAAATTTTACCTAATTGAAATACACACTAATATTTAAATATAAAGTTTTAATGACATTGTAGAGTATTGCATTTCAACCTCTCCGTTAACAAAAGAAATTCTTCTATCTCGGCCTGAGACTCATCAAAAGAATCCCGACAACTTAGGTGGCAAAATGCTGACGGCAGTTTTCCTTTTGTTCATCCGATAGACTTGTTCCACAGAACGTTAAGGGACATCGGTCATTTTTCTTGATTTAGTCATCGCCGTCGGGTGACACCGCTGATGTCAGTTATAAATGACAGGAGACCCCAGGTGCTTTCATTTATGAACTATCAATTGTTAAGCAGCATCCTGGAGGCGTCGCGTGCCTAAACAAAAGGACTCGTGCCCTTCGCATTTTACCGAAGCGGCCCTTTGAGACTCTTTGAAGTGGCTTGGAGGACAAACTAAAAAGGCGGCCGTTTTAGACCCGGGGAAAATATTTCATTATCGCCCCAGGAAACCCATTTCCGTTGCTCACTTGTTCTGGATCGTTCGACTTTCCGGAGAGTGGTGCAATATCCGGTGGAGGCTCTGATATAAAAGAGAATGGACCCCTCAGTCGTGGCTTGCGTCTTTTAGTTCCTGACACGTAGCGGATCCAGTTTTAAGAGCAGCCGGGTTTGCCGCCCTTAGAGGTTGAGTCCCTTGTGACTGTTTGCAGCGACGATTTAGTTCCTGCAGGAGTAAACATACTCCGCTAATTTGTCGGAGACCAGTCTTCGTGGAAGGAGCCTTTGCTACCTTATTTTCCAGTGAGGAGTCCTTTCTCCTTAATTTAATATTTTCAGCGCTACCGGGTGCGTGCTGTGGTCACCGCCGTTGATATTATTGGGGAGCCCTTTCCCATCAGGACGAAGTGCCGTTTCTTCATCATTGAAGCAGAGCCAGTTCTGCTAGCCTAGCGGACTTCTGTGTTCTTACTCCGCCCCACGCCGATTAAATCGAGTGTGATTACCTAAGTTACGAAGTTCATCTTACATCTGTGCAGTGTACATATCTCATCATCATCAATTTTATTAATAAATTGCAATTGTTTTGTTTATGTAATGAGTGATGTATACCTGGTGTGTTTAGTTCATCTACTGGTTGACACTACGAACCTCAGTTCGCTACAACATGGTCTTTGCCAAAAACATGTACAGAAGATAAGCAACACATTTTTTTAATTGTTATTATGCAAAGGGAATATATACACAAAATCTGTAATTCATTGATTTTTCCAAAAAGTTTGTCAAATTTGCTTATTTCTTTCTTCTATTTATTGTTAACAATTTTCTAATTAAAAAATTGATCGCACCATATAATTTTCATTAAGGTGATTCGTGTGATTTTTTGTATAAAGAAAGTGGGCCGTACTCGTAAAAAGTTTGCGCACCACTAATATAGAGAACACGTCTGAATGTGCGATGTTCGATTCCTGAAATTGCCATGGTCGATAAAACTATCCTACGAGAGCAGAAATAGAAGCACCAAAATTAGCATACAAAGAGGAAAATTCAAAATTGAATATAAAAATTCACTTTTAAGTGTAAACATGTTCTTTATCCAAAATCAGAGACTAAAAACAGCCTTCATCTACGATAATTACAAATAAAACCAATATTTTAAAGTTATTTTTGGTTTGATAGATTTCTATAAATTTTGTAGGTGACGTTGTAGACATAATAATTCTATATAACCATGTTTTTTCAAGTGTCTTCGTATTTTCCGTTAAAATTCTATTTTTTCACTTTTAGAGCTTTTAAGACTATTTACTCCCATTATACCTCTTAAGAAATCTGTTTTAAACTAACAGTTATTACTTCAGAAGTGTTAAGGGAGTGAAGTTTTTTTTTCTGGTGTCACCATCATCTCATGGGTTATTCGTATATTTTCCCTGCCGAGTAAATAAAGGTAAAAATATTTTAGGACCTGGAAGTCTTATAAAAATATTTCTCACTTTATCTGCTATATGTATAACTCTCCCGTGTAAATTTTAATTTTTATCAAAGATTACTTTAGATTCATATGCGTTATATATATATATATATATATATATATATATGACACGTTCGCTACTTACACCCTTCCCAGTACGTCGTCTTACATCCAACTTACTCTTTCTTAATCTATCTCTACATAATTATTAAAGTTATAGTAGTCAATGAATTAAAAGGCCGGTGGCAAAGAACTACAATTAATACATCTAACATAGTTTATTTTCAAAATAATTTCCTACCTGATTCAATCTGTTAATTTTAATCAAGAACTCATCAAGCTCCCCGCGCGACGCGTGACTGTCTCAATCAAGAATTTCCTGCCGTCTGATTAAAACGCTATTGTTTTTTACCATCTAAAGCCATCGCGCATGTCCACAAGAGCTTCGTAACGTAGGCACCGAAGATGAGGCAGAGGCGTTTACCACGAACTGTCACTCAAATCCAAAGGGAATTTCCCCAATTTCTCTCGATGCATTTCGAACCAAGATATGAGAATAGTGGCGAATTACGCCACGATAATAAGTTAATTACTAAGCCCCCTATAAATTTAGACTAATTATTCTTTCCCCACTAAATCCTTGACAACTTCCCCCCCCCCATGTCCCCCTGAAGGCACTCACACAAATGGAATAGCTAAATTCCATTTGGCAAGTCTTCAGAAGAGAAAACACTAGGATTAAATTTCAAGATCCCAAATAACTATCAACCGAAAAAAATTGCTGAGTAGGGACGTCTCCCCAGTCAACACAAATTAAATTAAACCTAATCTAAAATTTTATCTATTCACTAGCCAGATTGAATCAAGGTACTGATACATTTTACACAAGTCTCCATTTGAGACACAATTGCCATTGACGAGCTATTAATCATAACAATATAAATTTCCAAAATTACAAAAATCACAAGTAAATATAGTAAACACTCAGTTCTTTTAACAAATGTAGAAGTCCAAATCTGTACAACCAAAAGTAAAAATATTAACTCTGTAAATCGGAAGCTATACATCACTCTTCATCTGTACACAAAACCTAAAAACATATTTCTCGAAATTACACCATAATATTACACTTGTTTTATGAGATCCAAATTTATAAATAAACACAAAGTAACTTAACCTTTTACACGCCAATGTTCCCAAAAGGGAACATCAACTTCAAAATTCTGTGAAAAATACAATTTTATTCATATTGCTCTATAAAAATTATTACTTAGAACGAAGATATGGATTGATTTTTTGGCATCGAGGTTACGTTAATAAAATAAATAGTGTCTAGGGGAAAAAAATCGTAACTTTGGCTTTTTTCTAACTTTTCGTCGAACAAAATTCAAAAATTCCCATAAAATTCAAAATTCAACAAATGATTTTAAAATTAAGAGGGAGTAATTAAAAATGATCGTTTTCTTGGTAGAACATAAGTTATATCAATAAAGATTAAATTTTGTTGTTACTATTAAATGAAAAATTTGCATGTTCCCAAAAGGGAACATTGGAGTGTAAAGGTTAGTTTTTCAACTTAATTAAAGTTATTTTGATTACAGTGCATAGGAGTATTGATAAAATGCTTTCGAATACGAGAGCTATTAGTACATATCAAGGAAAGATGTTTATGACTGTGATCTACTTTCATTTCGCCTGTTCACCCCTCCCCCCCCTCTCCCCCACGTGTGTGACGGAGAGGGGGGAGTGGGACTCCGATGGGTCTGAAGTGGATTACTCAAAGCTGCCGCTGAAAAACGCGTGTTTGTTGATAGTTAGACGTTGTTTATGACTATTGGAGGGACACATAAAAATGTTGGAAAACACGTGATTACGAGTTCTCATTATTTTCCTTTACTCTGCGATTTTCTTCAGTCGAGAGAGCATATGTCACTTCCATTCTAAATTGAGTATAGATGAATCCATACTGCCCTGTTACGATCATCATTCGGGTAAATTGTGTATACGGGGTAAACCAATATAGTTTGGTTTTAAAATATGCATGTTGTGTTCCAGCAGTGGCTATCCATATGCTATGAGAATCTATAGTGGAAAAATTTCAGAAATAGAAAACTCTCCTCTTGGATCTAGAGTTGTGTGGGAGCTTCTATCCAGTGTTTAAAATCCAGAGATGCATGAAATTTTCATTGACAACTTTTTCTCATCACACAAGCTGTTTACTGAGTTTTCTGAAAAAGGGTTTCAAAGCAACTGGCACGATTCGGGAATTTCGGACAGGAAGATGCTTTCTCAAATCACCAAAGGAAGCCTCAAAATGGTAAAGAGGAAATTTTGAGTATCGAAGTGATGGTCAAGCTTATATTTGTCGCTGGACAGTGCTGTAGTAACTATAGCATCCAATTATTCGACCCATGAGACTATCGTAAAACCAAGCGATTTTGTCAAGCACCAAAAAAAAAAAGAATTGATGTTTCTCAGCCACATCTGATAAAAATGTATAATGAGGGGATGGGAGGTGTCGATTTACTAGACAGACTTCTTGGATCATATCGACCTATGTTTAGAAACAAAAAATGGTATTGGAATCTATTTAGCAATGCGCTAAACATGGCTGTCGCTGCTGGATGGATTTTGCATTTACATTTGCACAAAGGTACAACAGCAGAACTATCGCATCTCAGGAGAGAAGCAACTTGGTGTTTGCTTCACATGAAATTGAAAATCCACTCTGTTCCTGGACCTCACGCACATTGCTATGAATCTTTGAGACAATCAGATGCACATTTTATTGTGCCATCACCACAAGGATGCTGTGTTGTATTCCAAACGAATACTAGAAAAAAATATTTTGTGTGAGAAAAGACTGCATGAGAAATACTGTCCTACCTACGATGGACAGTAGAAAACACGTAGAGCAAAAAAGCTAATAACAAAAATCCTTTTTCGTTTTCTTTTTCTTATTTTAAAGAATTTCGGTAGTTTTTTTTCTTTCTCCTTGTATTTTTTAAATTTTCATTCATATTATTATTGTGCTGTGAATTTTTACACAGAGATTATCTGTTACTTCCTTTTTTCTAATGGTTTTTCAATTGTTTGATTAACATGCTAATAAATAATTGTAAAACTGTTTAAATATAGTAATTTTTGCTCATCAACTGTAAAATTATTTTTTTTAAAATTTAGTGGGAAAACTTTTTCTTTTGAAAGCTTCGTTGCACCTCTTGACTAGTTAAGGTGGTATAGCTCTTGAGCACCACCACGGCTAGACCACGACCACGGGGGGGGGGGGGGGGACCCCGACTAATTTTCTGCTTAACCTGTGCTATTACTCTATAACTTTGAGAAATTTACTTATAACTATTAAAAAATTGGGTACAGAAATCGAAATTTCAATGTAAGGGTCGTTAATCATATTTTATAAAAACATGTGGAGAAACTAAGTGTTTCCCGCCAATGTTCCCTTTTGGGAACATGTTATAAATCATATACAAAAATTTTTTTCTTGAAAAAAAAGTACTCATAGTTCTTATGTTTGAGTTTTAATGTGATTTTTATCAATAAATAGTTTGTGTTACCTTTCGATCATAGTGCGGCGTGTAAAGAGAGTTTAAACACTTTTTTTTTATATATATAAACAACATACAAAGTTTACCCACATAAGTGGAGTCAAGAGGGTGTTAGGCACCCAACATATAAAATCACTTAAGAAATGGATCTCTGAACTTCACATTATTATAATTTTTATCAAAAAAGGCACATCATCAAATTTTATCAATCTAATCAATAAAATCAAGAACACACAATTTGAATTTTAAAAATATATGAGAAACAGTAAATTGGAATCTAAATGTATGGAATCAATTTTCAAAATCATCTACATTACTCAAAACAGTTTCCTTTCTCAATTCTTATTACGCAATTTTTATGATCACTCAATGACTTACTTAAAACTAATCCTAGTTGAGGAGGCATGTGAAACAGGCTCATGCCCTGTAAAAACATTAATCATTTTATTATTTTTTGACAAAACATGTTAAAAACTCACATTTTTCAATATGCTATTCAAATCTTACCAATTTCAAGGCCACAATATTTCGTAAACTTTCACATCTTACATTACTGCAAATTCCACACCTCATTTTTTTATTATTTCGATATAGTAAAATACACTTAACAATCAGAGGCCGTCCTCATTAAGTTTGCCGGTCGACCAGAAATATACACTATAAAAACATTTAACACAATATTTATCAAAAAATGTGTAGCAATCAAAAGGATACCCAAATTATGTCAAGACTCAAGATATAAGCACACTTATAAAAATTGTAAGATCAATATAAATCAAAATAATATAGCTCTGAAGAAATTGTAAATCAAAATAACACACTTAAAAATTGTAAGATAACTGTAAACTGAAAAACACTTTATGAAACTCAAAATAATATTTATCACAAAGTAACTTAAAATAATACTTTATGACACTCAAATAAACACAAAAATATATACAAGGAATAAATTGATCATCGTCGCACCAGGAAACCAGAATCTGCGAAAATTTTAAAATTGCTCCTAACTTAGTACATTACTTTGCTTTCCCCCCCCCTCCCCAAGAACAAGATGGATACACAATTTAATTTCATAATATTTTAAATTTAAAGCATTTCGAATTGTTAAAAATATCAATTAATTTTTCTTGAGAACATGAAATAGGTCTCTCAAAACTCAAAATCCTTATCAAATCAACAAAACCTTCACAAAAACAACAATTTTTTCAGCAGTCATTAAATCCGCTGAGAAAAATATGAAAAAATTACATATCTTATCACAAAGCTAATTACAAATGTGTCAGTAAATTTTCATTATATAACCCAATCCTCAAGTGTTAACCGAAGTGACATACTCTTCAGTGAAACTGAGTGGGGAAGCTCTATGCTTTTAAAATTGTATGGGTTTCAAAAATACAAAAATACTCATCAATATAAAACTAATCTCATCAAAAATAATATTCCTCAAAAAACCCATATCGTATTTAACTTTCTGACACAGTTAATTAAACATCATCATTAAAATTATTTTCATTTCCAACATTACCCTTCAAACACAATCTTTCACATATAAAACCCATTTCACATTTAAAAATTTAATAAGTATCGCTTACCCTTTTTTAATATCCAACAAAATTTTAATTTTTCTGCACGCTGAATTTTTTATTTACACAAAATCTTCTTCTGTTCTCCGGATGATGTTTGATAAACAGCCGTTTTTATTTTAGCTGACAAGAAAACCTGGCGTTATCCTTTATTAAAACGCAGACTTAACAGAATTCCTGTTGCTTGCCAAACTCACAAACTAGGCACCGCTGCACATCTAGTTGATTCTCTGGGAATTGTACCCAGCCCGAAGACACTTTTAGCTGAACATAATCCAATGTTTCACGGCACCGGAAAAAACCCTTTGATGAAACACACGATGTCCGCGATGATACCTGAAGAAAATCAACACTGTAGCACAATTTGGTCGCTCTGAAGACACATTGCAGCAAACAGCAGGCAAAGTGTTGCATATCCACACATTGACGTCGACGATCATCATCGGAGTCGAATGGTATCCCGACTGGAACTCTGCATCGGCAATCGCTGAGCAACTCGAACTCGGCACAAAGCATCAGCACGAAAATTTTCAGATCCAAACTAAAATTTTCTTCTCATCCAACGCAGTCAACGCAGTCACAAGGGAGCATGATCAGAACTTGGATAAAATTTTAATTTTTAACTTAAATTTTTAAAGGCTATGGGGTTCAATTTATTTTCCCTAGCGTGATCCCAAAAATCCTGCGCGGATTACACCCTTCCTAGTACGTCGTCTTACATCCAACTTACTCTTTCTTAATCTCTACATAATTATTAAAGTTATAGTAGTCAATGAATTAAAAGGCCTGTGGCAAAGAACTACAATTAATACATCTAACATAGTTTATTTTCCCAATAATTTCCTACCTGATTCAATCTGTTAATTTTAATCAAGAACTCATCAAGCTCCCCGCGCGACGCGTGACTGTATCAATCAAGAATTTCCCAAACGCTATTGTTTTTTACCATCAAAATCCATCGCGCATGTCCACAAGAGCTTCGTTACGTAGGCACCGAAGATGAGGCAGAGGCGTTTACCACGAACTGTCACTCAAATCCAAAGGGAATTTCCCCGATTTCTCTCGATGCATTTCGAACCAAGATATGAGAATTGTGGCGAATTACGCTACGATAATAAATTAATTACTAAGCCCCCTGTAAATATAGAGTAATCATTCTTTCCCCACTAAATCCTTGACATATATATATATGTATATATGTATATATATATGTATATATATATATATATATATATATATATATATATATATATATATATATATATATATATATATATGTATATATGTATATATTTATATATATATATGTATATATATATATATATATATGTATATATATACATATTATATATATACGTATATATATACACTCATGGACAAAAAGATTAGCGCACCAAGAAGGAGTCGTCAAAATGAAACGAAATTTTACATACGTAATGACTACTTTGATATAAGTAAATGATAAGAAAATCAAAGAAAAAGGATAATTTATTTCAGAGAAAAGGGCAAAAGAACGGAGGAGTTAATACTCCTTTGGACCCTCTCTATCGCGAATGCACGATGCGATACGATCGGGCATTGAGTCATACAAGTTCTGTATGATGTCTTGAGACATTGCGTTCCATATTTGCTGTAACCTTGCCTCTAGTTCGTTCAAACTCGTGGGATGCCCAACTCGTCGTCCCAAATGATCCCAGATATGCTCGATTGGAGACAAATCTGGGGATCGGGCAGGCCAAGGAAGGGTAGTAACAGTGCGGAGACAGTCTTGTGACACCCTTGCCGTATGAGGCCGAGCATTGTCTTGTTGAAAAATGGCTCCAGTGAGCCGTTGCATGAGTGGCAACACATGTGGTTGCAGGATTTCATGAACATACCGCTGGGCTGCCATGGTGCCACGGAACAATACTAGGGGTGACCGTGTATTGTAGGCAATGGCACTCCATACCATCACACCAGCTGTGGGAGCGATGTGTCGCTGTACAGTAAAGGCAGGATTGAAGCGTTAACCACGGGCTCTCCACACACGAACACGATTGTCATCACTGCCGAGATTGAATCTGGATTCGTCGCTAAAGACGACCTGGTCCCATTCCGCTGCAGTCCAGTTTCCTCGTGCGCGGCAAAACTCCAAACGGAGGCGTCGATGGGTGGGCGTCAAGGGCAGCACACGTAATGGGCGCCGCGATACCAACTGTCCTTTAGCCAGGCGCCTTCGTATGGTTCGAGAAGACACAGAGGCCCCTAGTGAAGGTGCTACCTGTGCCTGGATGGCGGCCGATGAAGCAGTTGGCTGTAAGCGTGCATTTCTTACGATGTGGCGGTCTTCTCGACGACTGGTCTGTCGAGGGCGTCCTGAGCCTGGTCTTCGTGTACATGACATCTCTCGGGTCCACTGGTCCCAACACCTCCTCACAACACAATCAGAGCGGCCTAATTGACGAGCTACTCGCCTAGCTGACCACCCAGCTTCCATCATCCCGACGATTCTCCCCCTATCAAACTGCGACAACTGCTTATATTGTCTTCGAACACGGCGTAATGGCGTGTCTATCTCTGCTCTTCCTTTGTAAATGATTCAGCACACTCAAACAAGCTTTGGTTACATGTTTTATACTCCACAGAGTACGATGTTCAACGCCCTCTACCGGCTATACGTAATGCGCAATCACGCTGCATTTGTAATCATTTGCATATCTCCCCGACATGTATCTTCATTGCAAGTTTCGTTACGATCCTGCAATTATTTCTTGGTGCGCTAATTTTTTTGTCCATGATTGTATATATACAGTGGGCACTCGTTAATTCCAACTCAAAGGTGCTCAGAGAAAAGTTCGAACTGTCCGAAGTTCGAATTATTCGATGTTAAGAGAAAATGTATAACTTTAAATGTGTATCACTGAAGAAGAAAAATCTCCTAGTATTTATAACCCCAGAAAATATATTTTACTATGTTATCTAAAATTAAACATATTAAAAAGCAATACAGACTTACCTTAATCATAAAATGAAGCAGAAGATATGCATTAGAAAGTAAACTTTAATTAAAAATATGAATTACACTTCGGGGAAAAATTGTAACGTTGTTCAGCCAGCTTCGCGATTTGAAGTAAACATTTCAATTCATTTTCAGAGAAAGGTTCCATCTGAAAAATGCTTTCAGAGTTTTAATAGAGTCCATTATGGCTTTGTCCATTATGGCCGCATTAAAAATATCTTTCGGCAGGTAAGTAGAGAAAAGCCCTGGCAGTTTCCTACCGAAATTAGTGCATACGTCTTCGTTTACATCAGAGCTTTGTCCATATACAGTTTGATAAGAAATATTGTGCCTTGACTTAAACCGAGAAAACCATCCATCACTGCATTTAAAATCTTCAATACCCATTCGATTTGCCAATTCATCGGCCTTCGTCAGCACTAGGGATCCATTTATCGGAAAATTTCGAGATCTAACATCCTGGAACCATAGTAGTAGAGCTTTTTCTAGATCTTCTTGGGACGCATTTCTTATGCGGTTCTTTCCTCTAGCAAATTTTGATTTTTCCCATGAATCTAAAATTGACTCCTTGTTTTTCAAATTAGTTGACAAGGCATTTTTTTTTAATTCCATAGTCAGCTGCTAACTTTGTTTTACATTTGCCATTCTCTACTTTCTTTAAAATTTCTACCTTTGTCTCCAAAGTTAGGGTTTTGTACTTTCTACGTGTAGACATCCTGAAATTTTACACGTTCACACCACACAATGAGGAAGAAAAACTAGACCACATTAACTTGCCTGCACTGTAGTTATAACTGACGCAACTTCCTAGAATCTGTAGTAAAGACTGGTTTTTCTGAAATTCTAAGAAATCGATACGAATAAAAGAAAATTGCTTTTTCCGTTTATCACAAATAAGAAGGACAATAGCTAAAAACGTTTAGAGGACATGCAATAGTTTAGGAATGCAGGCATGTGCCTCTTTACACAGAAAAGAAATACAGATGATTTTGACACACAAAATAATAAATATAGTGTGTATTTTCTCTATTAAACGAGGAAAAAGAATTTTTTTCTCGAATTTTTAGTTCGAATTAACCGAAGTGATAAAAATTTAGTTCGAATTAATGAGATATTTTAAACATTAATCCCAATACAAGTTTTTTAGGGCCTTTGGATTAGTTCGAATTAACCGAGAGTTCGATTTTACCGAGTTCGAATTAACGAGTGTCCACTGTATATATTGAAACAGAAGACTAAACATGTTCCACAAATAATATGCTAATGAATTATAAATAAAATAAGTATTTTGTCAGCTAAATATGATTTGTCTTTCACGCCTGGCTCAGAGAAGAGAAAGTTTAAAAAAAAAATAATTCAATACTAAGACATTATCACAGATGTCATTCTGAAAATATTTAAATACTGTACATGATAGTTTTATAAGCATATATTATCCACTTCCGAGGCTTAGCCCAATTTTCTCCTGTCTTAATAAATAAGCTTTAGAAAATATAGATATCTTCTTTGAGAATAGAATGCTTTTTTTATGATATTTTATTGCCCTGGATACTGAAATAAAATTCAAACTCTGTTCCACAAATAACATTACATCCCAAATCAAAAAAGTGTATTGTATGAACATTTGTTCCAAATCATTATTTCTGTAAGAGGTTGATTTTATTTTTATCTTTGAGTAAAAGGTCGGTCTATTTTCTTTTTATAGCTTTTCACTGTTTTTCCCTAACACAAGTATATTTTTACCCTTTTTATCAGAGAAGTAACGAAAATCTGAAGACCGTACCTTTAGGATATATCTCTTTACAGACTTTGAGTCAATAGTCAAAGAACTGTCAAATTCTAGTAAAGTAACCTGACCTTATAGACTTGCTTTGGGAGTTCTAGGATTTTAAAAAGTAATACACTGGTCTTTAGAAATAAAGAGTTTTTGCACTTTTAAAGCACTTGTGCGTTAGATGAGAGGGGTACCATTCTTTATTATAGAATTCGTCTGAAATCAATGATTAGCTATCTTATATTAAAATGCAAATCATTTAGAGATCGCATATGAGAATATCTATTTTGTGGGAATTTTGTTGGTTATCATTAAAATAGTACTAAAACCTATATATTGCTACAAATATCTTGGTGAATGTAAGAGGCATATTTTAAAAATTAATTCCTCCAATGTCCATGCTAAAATGTTGGGTTAAAGTCAACTATAGCGGCTTCTTAGTTTAAAAAATAAGAATGCAATATACTTATATACAATAAAAATATGTTCATATTTCCTCATATTTGTTTGTCGATATTCTATTGCTATTGTAATGGCCAAATCAGCAGTGTCTAGAACGGAAAGTTAAAAAATGTATTTTAAGCTTCCTGTCGAAATGAAATTAAACAAAGATATCGGTTTAGATAACAAAGCTGGAACAAAAAAAAATAGATAACAGAGAAAGGTTGCTTTGTTTTCTTAATATTTATGAACAGAAATATCTAAGTTTGTAATTATCTGGTGTTAACAAATTTCATTTGAACCAATGAACTTTGAATGAATGCTCAAGAGAACAAAATGAACTCGACATTGACAAATATAAACAACCACAACATCCACTTTTTTTTGTGATCTTTCGCCTTCAAAATTTTCGCGAAATGAGATGAAATAAAATGAATATTTTGGTGAAGCATATCATAGGTATGAGACGGATAATTTCATTCTCATACCACATTTAGTGATTATTATGTATAGAAGTAAGGTATTTGTTTAGCAGTTGTATCACCTCGTATTTTTGGTGATATAGTTTGAAATGGATGTTTTTCATGTAATCTAAGGGGAAAAGGAAATGGGGTTTTAATTTGATGGCAGCAGTATTTTATAATTATCAGATATCAAATTGAAATGATAGAGCTTAAAAACGTCAATCAAGTATCCCTTCATGCTCAGAGGCACAGAGGCAACATATTAGATTTTCATATTAAATTATTAGAATGTCATGTGTGTCCCGGATTTCAGATCATGAACGATAATGGACACCCGAAAAGAGATTAGCCAGTTGACTTTTTCCCAAATTGGAGATATACAATGCAAGCAATGATCAACAAATTCCTCTGATATGAGTACGATGGAACATGAACAGAACGCGCTATGGAGATGTATTGTATTTTGTACCACCACTACCATCCTGGGGTTCTGGATTGCCCTTTTTCAGTGCTGGAATATGCTACCTTGGAGCTTTTCGACAGCATGGTAAGAATGAGATGTTGATAAGGAGCTTCAGGAATGCGAGAGATTCCCCCATTGTTTCATAAATATTTTTGGAGACAGAAAGAAACCCGTTTTGCTATCTGTATATTTAAGTTGCCAAGCCGATTCTTTGGGCAGACCGTGAGAGAAAACTACTGCATCAATTTTCTTCATTTTTGTTTTAAACGAAAGATTTTAATCTATAGATGTGTCATATTTGGTTTTTGTGACCGCAATTTCTATTAATAGCGATAATTTACAATTAAAAAATTGCTTTCGGCGCATATTCAGTGACATGTTTAAATGTGGCTTTAGATACTTACTAAACACGAGGCCGCATAACTACCTTAATATACACTGAATTGCCACTGAATTAGGGATAGCATAGCCTATGCAAATTGTGTAGCTCTGCGCATCATGTATGCGCAAGTGAGGGCACTGTGGTAACTGCATATATAGCGCGTACTGTGGTTGTTCTGAATTAGTTGTTGGAATTGCCTGTATGGGTAAACTGCCTGATTTAGACGACTTCGATCGCGGACACATCGTAGGTGCGAGACGCATGGGCCATTCAATTTCCGAAATCGTCAGACAGCTAGGATTTTCAAGGTAGACAGTGTCAAGAGTATTCCAAGAATACATGGATGGTGGAAAAAAAACTAGCGATCGGGCAAACTGCAAAGGACAATTAGCCTTGACAGTGCGTGGTGAGGGACGGCTCAAGCGTATTGTACGTAGCCAGCGAAGCCAAACATTAGCTCAAATTACCACCCAGTTTAATGACGGTGCCAGTCGTGCAGTCAGTAAACGGACTGTGCAACGCTCGCTTCACCGTATGGGTTTCGGGAGCCTTCGACCTACGAGAGTACCATTGCTCTATACTCGCCATCGGGCTGCACGTCTTGCCTGGGCAAGAGAGAACAGAGACTGGAGTGTAGAGGACTGGAAACGAGTAGCATGGAGTGATGAGTCTCGATTCCGACTACTTAACGCCGACGGGAGGCTGAGAATATGGCTCATGAAGCCATGGATCCTGCATGCCTGGCTGGAACTGTACAAGGGCATGGTGGCTCAATCATGGTCTGGGGTGTTTTTTCGTGGCACAGTTTGGGATCTTTGGTGCGTGTACCAACCTCCCTCAATGCAATTCGGTACGTAGAGTTTCTGGGTGATCACCTCCATTCGTTTATGCTGTTCTGTTATCCGCACGGTAATGGAGTTTTCCAGCAAGACAACTGTACCTCTCACAAGTCCCGGTTGGCTACTGGCTGGTTGGATGAGCATTCCTCTGACTTCTCTGTAATGAATTGGCCACCTAGAAGCCCAGACTTAAATCCTATTGAGCATCTTTGGGATGTTTTGGAACAAGGCTTGAAAGGCCATCATACAGCACCAAAGAACCTTACTGAATTATGGACAGCTTTAGCCAATATTTGGCAAGCCATTCCCGTGGAACGTTTCCACAAACTTGTTGAATCTATGCCTCGTCGTGTGGCAGCCGTTATCAAGGCCAGAGGAGACCCAACTCGTTACTAGGTAGGTATCCCTAATTCAGTGGCACTTCAGTGTATTTATTCTGAAGAATCTGTCTTGTTCTCGCCCTGCCATTTTTATTTTTAATTATGTTTGTGAGATATAGAATTAAAGTTGACGGAAAATGTCTATTTCGCGTTGTTGATTAACACTGTCTATGTTTATTGGGTTCAATATTTAAAGTGTATTTCTCTCTTCTTAATAACATAATTTTTAACATTTGGCAATGATTAGTTGAGTATAATTTGCGTATTAGTACGTTTTTTTATTATCCAGCCTGCTTTGACGGGTACCAACTAGTTTTATTTTAAATTTGTTTGTCTTTAGTTTCTAGCCATTCTACAATTGGTTATGAAGATTGAAAATTGGTCTAGCCATTATGCTATTGGTTTGACAACTGTCTTGATTTTGCTGAAGCTTTGCGCAGAAGTGCGCAATATTAGTTTGGTTTAATAATTCATTCTTCTACAGATATAGTTAATGGATTTGTGCAGGATAGCAATTTATTGATATGGCATGTATAAGTTGTCATATAAGTACTGGTTTAGAGACTGCCCCAGATATCACTTGGTATGTCGAAGATCTACTTACGGTTGTAAGTACATTTTCAGAGATGCGCAAAATAATTTCTTCTTGAGCGTAAGTCTGTGTGTTTGTGTAGGAGGGTTGTTGGAGAGGTAGGAAATGAGCGGACTAGCGGGTGAATATTGTGCAAAGGCCTAAGTCATTGGTTATTGGGGTCTGGGATATACAATACTAAAAATCGACAATTATGGACGACTCAGATTTTAGAATCAAATAACACTCACCATATATATGTTTTTACGGTGATAACACTGCCATTAATCTAATTTTTATGTTGTATTTTCGATGCTTACTCTATTGTCGAACTGTGCTTTAAGCTTATTTATCTTGAATTTTCCATGATTTGCTATCTTTAGAAGGACATATCTAATTTTCTATTACGAGGTATTTTTGATAAGTTCTGTAAAGCGTTCCCTAGTAGTATATATATTAAATTATATTATATTAATGGATTTTTCTTTTTTAGTAATATTTTTAAAACATTCCTGAAACAAAAATTGCTCAGAAAACACTTTTTCCCATATTAATGTGATTTTTTAAAAAAATAGTTTTTTATAAACCCTGAAGACATAGTAATTTTAAAAAAAATTATCCTGAAAAGAAGAAATAATTAAGCAAACAGAGCAATTTGCTCCCGAGATATATTAAAAAATAAAAATCCCTTTGAATTAAAAATTTTTTTAAACAAATTAATCAATATTTTTTATGCATACAGCTATTTATATAAGGAAACGTTTTAGAGGAAACAACGATCACTGATAGATAGCGGATAGGGTTACACGTTTATTCCTGTTTAGGGCTACGTCATCAATGAAAAAAGCAAAGGTTCATTTAGGTGGTTATATGAAATAATAACTTATTCATCCGACATTGTTTGTGGTAACACTTTCGACATTGACTGCTATCCTTCATACTGACATCTAAATGTAAAGACAGAGCTTTCGAGAATATGTTTACAGTATTTATAAGCGTGATCGTAATTATTACATTTATAAAAGAAGTCCAAAATTATTGATTTTTTGAAAACTGAAAAGCAGGCAAAAAACTCTAAAAGGAATTAAACACTTTCATGACGAGAGAGAAAAAAAGAAAATGTTTAGACTTTTCGCTATCGGAAGAATAACAATTCATAAAAATTCTCCTCTCAGAATTAATTTCCTAGCGTCCAACTTCACATTAAGAAGTACTTATTCAAACAGCTGACATTCAGCTAAAAAGGAATGCAGATTTCTGGAACATAAAACTAACTGCTGAGTTGTTAGTTATTTCTTTCGCGCGTGGTATTAATTGTTTTTTGTTCTGTAACTTCAAGCATTCTTTCAGTTTAATATAACGCCATTTTAGACACGTTTCCATGAAAACCGCGACATTAATTACCATAATGCTGAAAAATAATTTAAAAGATAAAGGGAACAAACGGGACTCAATTAATTCTACTTTTTCTTAACGTTAGCGAAAAAAATCAAAGCTTCTTATGATTCAATTTGACAAAAGTTTCACTTAATAAAAAAAGGAAAAATACTACTTAAAGCATCGATTTTCAAATAATTTCATTCTTAATTAGAAGGAATAGATTGACAATCATTCGAAACTGAAGGCAATTTTAGACAAGAATTTACTTTTGTTAAAAAATAATGAGGAATCTGTTTTAAAATATAAGCAAGGAATGTTTAAAAAAATTATTTTAATTTAAGAAATTATGTCTTTTTTTAAAACATATATCAATACATTAAATAATAGCGACGTTCACTTTAGTGTACCATGAAAACTTGCATCTTAAAATGATAATTTCTTTCTGTCTATTATCTTTCTTAAAACTACCAACCATGCTTAATTTAGAATTTATTTTTCATACCGTAAATCTGTCAATTTTAGTGAAAATATTTCAGAATTTCACTTAACTACGCGTGCTAATTATACAAAATTCCTGATTTTATCACCGAAATTGATATTTATTCAAATTACTTTCCTCTTAAATCTACAAATAGATGTCATAAAGTTTCACATTAAGTTGGGTTTCTTCAAATCCCCAATAAGAAGTAATAAGAAACTATCTCTTAATTAAGAATCTGTGTTTCCATGTCTTACGTATTCCCTAAGTTTTATGTAAGGGCTATAAAGTTAAAATAAATGATTTGCTTCATTATTTTCACTTTAAATTCACTTCATTTATGTAGAGTTAAGAATTGTTTATTTTAGACTTTTTCGAAAAGTTTTATTAAATTCATACTTTAGTCATTAGGAAAAAAGAATTGTACAACACTCATATATTTCAATTTCATTTAATTATCTTTTACAAACTATGTAGTATTATCAGTCATTAATTTTAGTTTAGGCATCACAACTTCGAAGAAAATAAGTTTTATCTAATTTGGTCTGCAGTAAGTCGTTTTAAATTGCTTATCTTTTAAAAAAGCCCTTTGTTAAATTTTAGATATTAACTCCCGAAAAGAAAAACAATGTTATTTATTCTTCTTCATTTTACTGCGCATATAACATTTAGCCCTTCGCAATTTTTTTTTTTTGATAAAGAAAAGAAAAAAGAATACTTGTTTATGTAAAATATAAACAAACAAAATTGCAAAGGTTTACTGAATTCAAAGAATACTTAAATTAAAAATGAATACTTAAAAAAATTAAAATTTCCAAAAGGACGGTAAATTTCACAAGTAAATCTCGAATGTAGCAACAAAAAAAATTAAGATTAAAAACATCTTGAAGATACCTTTCGGTAAATGTTAATGCTAAGAAATTTAGATTTTTTTTGAATGCGTATAAAATATTCTAACGAAATAAAACTGCGTTACTTTTGCAGAAAAAAAATTATTCCTGGATTTTCTAACAAAATATTTTATCTTTTTTTTGGACTTCATAACACTCATCTTTCAATGTACAATATCTTACTTACCTTCTTGACTCTAAAGTGTTTGAAAAGCGAAGATTTTCAACCTTTACACGTTTAATCAACAAGAATAAAATGAAACGCTGGAAATCAGAAAATTTTTAATTTAAATTTCAGTTTAAATTAAATGCATGTAATAAATGATGTGATGGATGTTTTGTTAAAGTATATAAGAATAAGCATTTTATTAACGAGAACATTTTTTGGATATATTAAATTCTTCAAGGTATAATTTTAGTATTCAAACGGAAGAGTATTTTTTACTCTCTCTTTGTTAGTAAAAGTGCAAGTTGGGTACTTGCGCTTTAATGATATTAGTATTAACTCAGTTATTAAACATTATCAAGGGATAAATATAAATCTAGTGTTCTTACTTGATAATCGATAAATTAATGTTCACGGTTTCCTAAACGTTACTAACATAATGTTGAATAATTATTACCAAAAAATATATTACAAAATAACTTGTTAATAATGTTTTTGAATACTACCTTGTAATTTTCCCATTCTATGATGTATGACTTCTTTAATCAAATTCTTTATTAAATATTCCTCCGTTTAACTTTCGATGTTTAATGTTGTATGGTAATGATTTAAGGGAAACTGAAACATATAGCATATACATTTGTGTTATATGTATGTGCAACACAGCTCTCTTATTTGAAGTAGATGTTCGTTTTGCGGATATAAGGGGAGTCATGACTTTTGAATCTTCAAAAAATCGATTTTTACTTTTTATGAATTTTCAGAATAGTTGAACATATCTAAATCACTTAAAACAAACTGCGTTAAAATATTCCAACCAGAACATTAAAAACTATGACATGAAAGCTCCAATGGAAACATTACCAGTGTGGGAACTTTAAAAGCCTTTTTCTCGTAATGATTATTTTCATGCATGCACACACTGTATAAAGGAAACTACTTCAAATATTGCTTTCATATTTTCAGGATATTTTGTATAAGGATACTATCAAAAATATGCACCTAATTGTTTTGAAAAATACTTATTTTACTATGAATTTATAGCATTTGACTTGGAATTTTATAGGGCTTTTTCAGTTTTTTTAAATCTGATTGTCCTGCAGTAAATATTTTTTGGTGTTTAAAAATTTTGATAGGTGTAGAAATATACCTAATATTTTAACATCACAAAAATGCAGAAATTATTATGGAAACATAATTAATGTTGTTGTAAGTCTGCGCGCAGTGTATCAGTATAAATTTGAAATTTTCAGAAAATACACTCCCTTCTTACTTCATAATTAAAATTCTCATTTACTTGTAATAAAATTAATTCAGGGAACATAATGTATAAAGTTTAGAGAAGTAATGCTGAAAATTTCATATATAATGGACAATATCAAAAAAATTATAGAAGTTCAAACAGACAGCAAAAATTCTGTCTTTTCAACTTGTGTAAAGGTGATGACTCCCCATAAATCATATCTTTCCGATTCTTTTCCACGAAATTATCCGGTTCCATTTATATATATATATTAAAAAGTGTTCCAAGAAAAAATTTAAAACCAATATCAGAAAACCAAGCAGCTACATACATATTTTTGAAAGAAAATTTGAAAACGGATTCAGTAATAATCTTGATCAGATTTTGTCACGGAAATAGATTTTAACGGACATATACAGAAGGAAGAGAGCTCTAGGTTTCAAAACTGAAATAAATAACTAATTTTTTTAAAGAGAAATTCAAAGAAAAAATTTCTAAGATGTCTTAGTATTTAAAAATATTGAAGATGATGCAATATTAATATTCTCAGGGAATAAAATTATAAGGTAAAAATGATAAGTGCTAGACACGAAAATGTTGTGATGCGTCATATGTCATTTTAACAACAATGAATTTATATTTTTTGTAAGGAAAATACTTATTTTCTAAGGATTTCTTCATAACCTAATGCTAAAAATTGTAGTGAAAAAAATTTGTAATACTAGTTTAATATCCCCAAACTTGCATCATAAAAATATCATAAAATATTCGTTTATAAAGTTTACAATTATCATGTTTTATCTCAGTTTTGTACAAAAACAATAATAATTTTCTTTCATCTGATAGCAATAATTTTAAATTAATGTTCAATGGTATTAGAGGTAAATAAGATACGTATAAAATTGAGTTTTCTCACAACAATCAAATCTACTAAAATAAATATTTATATCCACCTTGCTTCTCTCTTTATTTAATTTAGCATTCCGGAGCAGAAATGTCATTTTTTACAGGTATAATAATTTTCTCGTATTTTCCACCGCTATTCGGAAGTTTCAAGCGTAAAATAAATAAATAAAGAATGATATATTTAAAACTTATTTTGTTTATTGGATTTGAGATATGTACTGCATGCAAATGCCAATGTTTCATAGTGTTCAACGAAATTTATTTACAAGAACTCTATCAATTAAAATTTATTAAACATTTATGATAAATGGGATTTATTTATTAAATATGCTTTTAAATGAAAAAAAACAATTTTTTTTAAGTGCAAGATTTTTGCGACACGATATTTTGTTGAAATTTAAAGGAGACAAATAATGAATTTCGAAAATTAGGACGTACAAGACAAATATATTGACATAATAATAACTAAGATTTAAATATTTCTGACAGTGTTAATATTTATTTTCAGTTGATAAAGCTGCTGGAACGGATTAAATTATCATTTGACTTTTAAAACTTCGAGAGAGTTTGGCAACTTTACCGCGCTGATAAGATCTTTTAAATGCTGAACGCTGTCATTTATACAATTTATATAAATAACAGCTCTCCAAAAATTCATAAGGTTTGGACACTCTCATAAGTATGTTTAGCTTCTAAAACACGTTAAAGAATGTAAGGTCATTTAACGTAAAACTTCTCCTTTTTTGCATACTTCTAAACACTTTATCTGAAATTTAAAGGATTATTAAAGATTCCCAGTTCTTTTGTGCGTCTGAAGTAATCAAAAGAACCTATGTATAAAGCAATGACATAAATAGACTCTTTCTGAGTTTAACTTTATACGTCAATATATACATGTAAAAAGCCTGCCATCACAGTGGCAGTTGGAACAAATTGAAAACATATATAAAAAGCACTCATGATGGTGGCATATATATGATAAACATATACTACACACCAATTTTTATGTGTAGTATATGTTTACAGTGTTTGGTAGAAACATACAACATAAAGCTGAGTCCATGTGAATCTGCTATATATATATATATATACACTCATGGACAAAAAAATTAGCGCACCAAGAACGAGTCGTCAAAATGAAACGAAATTTTACATACGTAATGACTACTTTGATATAAGTAAATGATAAGAAAATCAAAGAAAAAGGATAATTTATTTCAGAGAAAAAGGCAAAAGAACGGAGGAGTTAATACTCCTTTGGACCCCCTCTAGCGCGAATGCACGATGCGATACGATCGGGCATTGAGTCATACAAGTTCTGTATGATGTCTTGAGACATTTCGTTCCATATTTGCTGTAAACTTGCTTCTAGTTCGTTCAAACTCGTGAGATGCCCAACTCGTCGTCCCAAATGATCCCAGATATGCTCGATTGGAGACAAATCTGGGGATCGGGCAGGCCAAGGAAGGGTAGTAACACTGCGGAGACAGTCTTGTGACACCCTTGCCGTATGAGGCCGAGCATTTTCTTGTTGAAAAATGGCTCCTGGGAGCCGTTGCATGAGTGTCAACACATGTGGTTGCAGGATTTCATGAACATACCGCTGGGATGTCATGGTGCCACGGAACATTACTAGGGGTGACCGTGTATTGTAGGCAATGTCACCCCATACCATCACACCAGCTGTGGGAGCGATGTGTCGCTGTACAGCAAAGGTAGGATTGAAGCAAAGGTAGGAACAATCCCCACGGGCTCTCCACACACGAACACGATTGTCATCACTGCCGATATTGAATCTGGATTCGTCGCTAAAGACGACCTGGTTCCATTCCGCTGCAGTCCAGTTTCCTCGTGCGCGGCAAAACTCCAAACGGAGGCGTCGATGAGTGGGCGTCAAGGGCAGCACACGTAATGGGCGTCGCGATACCAACTGCCCTTCAGCCAGGCGCCTTCGTATGGTTCGAGAAGACACATAGGCCCCTAGTGAAGGTGCTACCTGTCCCTGGATGGCGGCCGATGAAGCAGTTGGCTGTACGCGTGCATTTCTTACGATGTGGCGGTCTTCTCGACGACTGTTCTGTCGAGGGCGTCCTGAGCCTGGTCTTCTTGTACATGACATCTCTCGGGTCCACTAGTCCCAACACCTCCTCACAACACAATCAGAGTGGCCTAATTGACGAGCTACTCGCCTAGCTGACCACCCAGCTTCCATCATCCCGACGATTCTCCCCCTCTCAAACTGCGACAATTGCTTATATTGTCTTCGAACATGGAGTAATGGCATGTCTATCTCAGCTCTTCCTTTGTAAATGATTCAGCACACTCAAACAAGCTTTGGTTACCTGTTTTATACTCCACAGAGTACTATGTTCAACGCCCTCTACCGGCTATACGTAATGCGCAAGCACACTGCATTTCTAATCATTTGCATATCTCCCCGACATGTACCTTCATTGCAAGTTTCGTTACGATCCCGCAATTATTTCTTGGTGCGCTAATTTTTTTGTCCATGAGTGTATATATATATATATATATATATATATATATATATATATATATATATATATATATATATATATATATATATATATATATATATATATATATATACAGAGAGAGAGATAAATAGTCCAGGAATTCCAACTCCTATTCGAGGATTTCTTAAATTTTAATAACCACACCCTTTCATACTTTGCCATAAAACGCCAATTTGGTTCTATTGCACGATGTTTTACCAATGTTAGTCGTTCCTACCTTGTGCTTTTACGTATATATCCATCAAACACTGTTACAATAATATAGGCAATGCATTAAAAAAGGATATCAAGGTGTTTAAACGTGGGAACTAAGCCTCCTGCCTTTATATGAATAACAATTCGCACACCTTTCTCTATCCACTTGAGTATAAACTTGCAATAGGAAGATATATTTTAGCGATTAACACTCACTAGACAACTGAACATGTATTTTACAGGAATAACTGTCGGAACTTTTAAGTTTGGCATATTCTTGAAATTATTTTGTACTGAAAGATGGGTAAACGGGTAATTAGAAAATAAGATAAAAAAAGTCGTTTTATTTTCTTTTATGGCGACGAGGAACGCCTAAATGTAGCATATTTAAAAATAATTTTGGAACTATATTATTGTTTTAGGAAGAATCCCATGGTAACTGACGATTCAATGAAGAGATTAATCTCCATCGGAAGTAAAGAATTTTTTTTTCAAAGATTTTATACTTATAGTTGCAATAATGGTTTTGCAATATTCCTGGAAGTGAAAAGAAGCATTTAAGTTCCCAACAGTGTATGAGGTCTATGTAATATCTTTAGGTATTCTTGATCATTAAACTTCTTTAATTTACTGAAATCCCAAATAGTTCCAAATAAACTAAGAAATGGGCATGAAGAATTGCTACTATTTTTGAACACCATAAAAATCTCTTTCATTTTAAAACGTACCAAACACTGAAAATATGGATGTTATGTTTTATTACTGAACCATATATTTAAGTATAAAATAATACACTGATAGCTATTTTCAACAAAATCCAAATGGAAATATATCAAATAAATACAGTTCGAAGAAACATCCATTGTTTTTATCTTTTAGTATTATGATGATTTTTTAAAAAGATATTCTGATATTCTCTTCATAAATAAGGCTTATGACTTGCTATTTTCATTTTCTTTTCATATTACTGGTAAAATATTGATACGTCTTTTAACAAACAAGCACCAGACAAAACAATTTTTTTCAATCTAAAGCAACACCTGAGGTAACTACACTCGCGTAGGGTAATGACCCCTCGAGCGTTTTATTCGCTATCATTTACAAATGGGAGATTCAGCTATTCATACCCATCAGATATATATTGGAGATCACTGCGTAGTGATAACGCCCACCTAACAACTAATCCATCAATATTTCGCGATTCCTTATTTATTGATATAAATGGCTTTTTCATTTTTGTCTTTATTTTTGTGCGTATTTGCAGCTATTTCACTAATGGAAGAAACAAGGAAGAGTGCCATAAAAGCAATGCTACCTATTTTTTCAAAATATTCTGAAAAGAAATAACATTAATGTTCGTCTTATCGTTGAAGGAAATAAGAAATATTTATGTATAAATATGTTACTAGATGATATTATTTACATAAATAATGGGCATATTTCCTAACATAATTGTTTCCTAATATATTTGTATTCTTTCATATACGTATGTTATTGAAGTAGTTTTTGTTATCTTACCAAACTAAAAATAAGGATAAAAATTTTAAAAATTATAAAGTTTATTAAGAATCGTATGAATCGTAAACATAAGATTGTGATTATAATATCGTAAAAATACATAATTTTATTAAGCCCTTTCCTGATTTATTGTAATGTAAATTGTCACTAATTTATAGATATAGAATTCTCATCAAACAAAATTAAAATTTATTAATCTCTGTTCTACATACAAATGTTGCGAAACGAGTTTAATTAAAAAATTTGGCACTCATAAAAACCAGCTGACTTTAACAATGCTGAAAACTTCGTGAATCCTGAGCAAAGATTTTCAGTAAGTTCCATTAAATAATGGGGCATTCATATTCGTCCATAATTATATCATGTAAATTTCCTATGTATATTTTAATCAGGAAACTTTCAGGACTTAAGAACCATCTATTAAACATCATAATATATTCCATGAAAATAAGGAACATTATTGAAAATTACTTAAAAGTTTTTCGCTAAGAAACCCCCTTAACTACAAAATTAATTATTTTTTTTTTTACTGTAAGCAATGAACAAGTGTTGGTTTAAAATTTATTTTTTACGTTCCATAATTTTAATGTTTTACCATTTCGTTTAAAAACCTTATTAAACACCGTAAAATCCCTGAGGGGAAATAACCAACAGAAAAATTGCGTATTTTTGTGATTCCTTGTTAACTAAATGAATCCAAATTTCATTCTGCTTTTTCCTTTGATTATACAAAACAGAAAAAAAAACCGACGAAAAAATTGTCAACCGATAAAATTATTATTCAAATCGGCACTCAGTTTCAAATTAAATTGAGCAACTTCTTCCCCTTCTTCTTTTTTCGGTGGTAAAATGGTGTTCTTATCTTCAACTTTTTTTTAGGGCTTTTATCATAACGCCTGACCCTAATCTAGCTTTAAAACATAAAGAATTCTAAAAGGAAATGCATTTACGGATTACATGAGCAACTAATCGCTGTATCGACCAGAAATCGCAGAAAATATGCAAAAGCAGAAAATTTCAGTCCTACGGTCTTCGTTAACGAATTTTAATGTGATAAATGTTCTACCAAAATTCAAATATCATCCAAAAATTACAGAAAAACATAATTGTAAATCAAACCTTTATCTTTCGTGAATATGTGCTTGGACAATATTTCAACCTACAATGATATTTTTATATTTCTCTGGGAAACGTTTTTCACAAACGCATACAGATTTCGCTTTATGTTTCCTTGCTAGTAAACCAGCAACGGGTTGCTTTGCGATAACTACTTGGTAGACAGGGAAAGAAAAGCTAAAAATTAAGATTCTATGTATATATATATGAATTTACTAAAAGTTTTACAATCACTTAGGCTAATAGATAAAATAAAAATTTATGGGTACGACTCAAAGTGCAAAATTCATTGAAGTCATTCAAAATGATTTGTAAATTAATTATTACTTCTTTTCTAGTTTGGGGTTTTATCGATCCACAAAGAGGGTTCTTTAATGGATATGTATTTTTATAAAACTTTAGCAATGTAAGAACTCAAAAGAAAAATTAAGAGGATCAGGGACACAAAATAAAGAATATGGCTTTTTCTTTACATGGCTTACAACATATTATTAAATTTTTAGATTCGAATAGCACAAAACATATATTTCTAATATACTCATATTACCAAGTAAAGCATTTTAATGCTATATCTTGCGATATTATTGTTGGGATATTCAATGCTTATTCCCCGTTTGTCGCCAAAGGCTGCTATAGAGCTCACCCGCTGCCAAGGTTGGCGCACTTATGTCTGCACTTCGCCTCTTGTCTCTCTGGCGTGCGGATGTGTTTACATGAGGGGTCAGTAATTAGGCGCTCTTCGTTTTAAACCTTTTACTAAATGTATATAGTTGCTGCTGTAAATAAAGCTTGATGTTACAACTTTGCTAGTCATCTTTCTTAATAACCTAACATTGGTTATGGGCCCAGCACGCTTCCACTGCGCTAAAAGGAAACTTTGGATTTCTGTTCCGTTTTCCTGTTCCAAGAAAATTCCTCAATCGGAAATAAAATGTCGCAAATTATAAACATCGAGAAGCTTTCGAAAAGCAGCTACGACACCTCGAAGATGCAGATACAAGCTATACTTGTGAAGAACGATCACTGGGACTATGTTATCGGAATCGAAACAAAACCGGCTGAAGACGCTAAGGAACAACTCCTGAAAACCTGGATTCTAAAAGACCAGAAAGCGAAAGCCGATATCATTCTTTCTATAAGCCCCAGAGAACTCTGTCACGTTAAACATTGCGAAACTTCAGCAGATGTTTGGAATAAATTGAAAGCTCTGCATGAATCGAAAGGGTCTGCAAAAAGGCTACTCTTCTGAAACAGCTGTTATTCCGAAAGATGGAGGATTCAGACGATATAAACAAAGATTCTAAAAGACCAGAAAGCGAAAGCCGATATCATTCTTTCGATAAGCCCCAGCGAACTCTGTCACGTTAAACATTGCGAAACTTCAGCAGATGTTTGGAATAAATTGAAAGCTCTGCATGAATCGAAAGGGTCTGCAAAAAGGCTACTCTTCTGAAACAGCTGTTATTCCGAAAGATGGAGGATTCAGACCATATAAACAAATTTTTCGAAACTGTTGATAGGCTGAACGAGATGTATATTAAAATCGCCGATGATATAATATCGATAATCCTCCTGTACAGCGTTCCAGAAACTTTTGAAAATTTTCCATGCGCAATGGAATCAAAAGATGAGCTTCCGAAACCGGAAATACTAAAAATCAAGCTCATAGAGGAATGGAATGCCCGTAAAAAAAAGTACGTGCCTGAATCTCAAAAGGCATATTTTCTCACAGGTTCAAACCAAAACCGAAAGTTGAGAACCCGAACTCAAGCAGCAGCAGAAATTATCAGGTGAGAACTCCAAAAACTCTCAAGTGCAATTATTGTGACATCTATGGCCATAAAGCTTCAGAATGTCGTAAGAAAACTGGAAACAAGATGCTAAAGAACAATCCTCAATCTGGGATGATTGCCGGAAACTAAAATAAAGATGAAGCGATCATGTTTACCACTCCCGTAACAATAATTAGTAGCAATAATTAGTACAGTCCAAAATTTCAGGAACACTTTTTCTGCCTCGACAGTGGTGCGACATTGCATACGTGTCACGACGAATCATTGTTTTCGGATTTACAAAAAGTAAGTGAAGTTGATATTAAATAAGCTGCTGATAAAATAGTCAAAGCTGTAGGTATAGGAACTGTTCAATTTAAATTTCTTCAAGGAAATGAAATGCAAGCCGTAAAATTACAAAACGTGCTGTTTGTTCCTGATATAAAACATAATTTAATATCTGTTTCAAAAATCCCTGCTCATAATTTCACTGTAAAATTTTTCAAGAACTGTGCTAAAGTAATTAATTATCGCAACCAAGTAATTTTTACTGCTTATTGCCAAAAAGATATTTTTTATGTAGACCCTTTTTTCGAATCTGTTAACATAGTAAGTGAAATTAAACAATGGCATCAACGATTTGGGCATTTAAATGAAGCCGATTTAAAGAAACTTCAGTCTAAACATATGGTCAGGGGACTGTCTTTTAAACAAAATTACTGTATTTCTGATTGTAAAATGTGTATTCTTGGAAAACAAAAAGCTATCCCTTTTCCCAAGGAATCCGAATATCGAAGCACCGAATTGCTAAATATTATACACTCAGATCTTTGCGGTCCCATGAGAATAAAATCATTTGGATATTCACTTTATTTTGCAACATTTATTGAGGACAAATCACTTTTCATACATGTTGCCTTTCTCAAATCAAAAGACGAAGTCAAGGACGCATTCCTGAAATTCAAAGAATCAGTTGAAAACAAGCTGAATTGCAAAATAAAAACTCTCCGAACTGACAACGGTCTAGAATATATGGGGAAAGAATTCGATAACGATTTGAGATTAATGGGAGTTAGAAGAGAGTGATCGGCGCCTTATTGTCCTGAGCAAAACGGAACCTCGGAAAGGGCTAATCAAACCATCATTTTTCTGGCGAGGGGTGTGTTTATTTAAGCTAATTTGAATCATAAATTCTGGGCAGAAGCAGTAAACACTGCAGTCTACATAAAAAATCGTTGTCCTACTCGGGGCTTGAAAGAAGCGAAAACTCCATATGAAATGTTTATTAGCAGAAAGCCAAGTGTAAAACATTTACGTACTTTCGGTCAGAAAGCGTTTGCTCTGAACAAGAAACCGCAAAAAGGAAAATTTGACAATCGCTCGAAAGAGTGCATATTTATTGGATATTCTGATAAAGATAAAGCTTATAGACTCCGGGATCCTGAATCGAGTCAATTCTTCGTCAGCAGAGATGTTAAGTTCATCGACCAATTTGAAAATTGCTCAAATTATGAGGATGATCAACTAGATATTTTCTTTCCAGAAGAAAATAAGGATAAGGAGCCCGATAAAGCGCTAGAATCTTTAGAAGATGATGAATTTCCTGATGAGCAAAGTGGCGATGAAGAGCTGAATACTGAAGCTAATCCTGAGACGGATGAAGAGAGAAAGGAATTTACCCTACAGCCTAAAAGGGGGCCCGGTTGCCCTAAGAAAATAAAGACTGGATTGCCAGGAAGACCAAGAAAAGAATATCATTATAAAAATGTCAATGATGATGAAGAAACCAATTTAGTTCAAGAAGGTGACACGCATCTTTCTGTGGACGAAGCATTACATGGCAATAATGCCAGAGAGTGGATGACAGCCATGAAAGACGAATATGAAGCACTAGTTAAAAATGGAGCATGGAAATTAGTACAGCGACCACCAAATACGAAAATTATTGGATGTCGTTGGGTTCTTCGAACCAAATTCAAGGCTGATGGAACAGTGGAGAAACGAAAAGCTCGTCTCGTTGCCAAGCGGTGTGCTCAACAGCCTGGAGTCGACTTCAATGAGACTTTTGCTCCTGTTGCTAGACTAAGTTCTATAAGAACTGCTATCGCTTATGCTGCTGAAAATGGACTGTGGGCCTATCAACTCGATTTCGTCATGGCATATATCAATGGTGATTTAGAAGAGGAATTTATATGGAAATTCCTGGAGGTTTTCAAAGTGAAGATGATGATAAAGTGTGTTTACTAAAGCGTTCACTGTATGGACTGAAACAATCAGGTCACCAGTGGTATAAGAAGCTTGATGAAAAATTACAGTCTCTTGGTTTTTCATGTCTAAATGCTGACAAATGTTTTTATCATCTTAAGACTTCAACTGTTGAAACAATTATTCTTGTGTATGTTGATGATCTGATAGTGCTCACGAATAGTAAGATGAATTACGATTCTATTCGAGACAAGTTAGCTGCTTCCTTTAAAATGAAGGATCTGGGCAAATTGCATTATTGTTTGGGCATTGAATTTATGCAAAACGATAATAGTGTTTCGATGCATCAAAGAAAGTACATTGAGGACTTGTTAAATTCCTACAACATGCAAGATGCAAAATCTGTTTCAACTCCTCTTGATAACAGTGTTAAACTCTCCAAGGAAATGTCTCCCAAAAATGATGAAATGTGTGAAATGAAAAACATTCCTTATCGCTCTTTAATTGGTTCACTGATGTATCTTTCTGTAGCAACACGACCTGATATTACCCACGCTGTTAATGTTTTGAGTCAGTTTAACAATAACCCTTGCAAAGCTCATTGGAAAGCTGCAAAATGGATAGTGAGGTATCTGAAAGGAACCAAACACCATGTTCTCGTGTTCCAGCCCACTGGAAAAGCTCCTTCAGTTTTCGTCGATGCTGATTGGGCCTCAGATGTTAACGATAGAAATTCCTGTACTGGACTGGTTTTCATTTTTGGAGGAGCTGCTGTGTCGTGGGTGTCAAGGAAACAAAAATCGGTTGCATTATCTACTACAGAAGCTGAGTACATGGCTTTGGCCAATGCTGCGAAGGAAGCTGTTCACATCAGACGTTTCCTGAATGAATTCTCACCAAAACTTGTTGATGAACCAACCATTATATTTTGCGACAACCAATCTGCTCAAACACTTGTGAGGAATCCTGTTTTTCATGCTAAAATAAAGCATATTGACATTAGATATCATTTTGTGCGCAAAATTTTTGTAAAAGGCGAAATAGATATTTGTTATTTACGTTCTGATAGCATGCCTGCAGATATGCTCACGAAAGGTTTGCTTTCTATTAAGCATAAAAGTTGTAACTTAATAGGATTAGTGTAATATTTCTTATCTTAAGTTTTTTTTTAACGTTAAGCTGTGTTCTTACTTGCATTTTTAAAAATTTTTCAAATGTTATTTTTTTTATTTGTATTTTGATGTTCTGTAATTCTATAATTTAGTGTGAACATGTAATGAGCCTTGAAAGGGGGCATTGTTGGGATATTCAATGCTCATTCCCTGTTTGTCGCCAAAGGCTGCTATAGAGCTCAGCCGCCGCCAAGGTTGGCGCACTTATGTCTGCACTTCGTTTGTTGTCTCTCTGGCATGCGGATGTGTTTACATGAGGGTTCAGTAATTAGGCGCTCCTCGTTTGAAACCTTTTACTAAATGTATACAGTTGCTGCTGTAAATAAAGCCTGATGTTAGAACTCTGCTAGTCATCTTTCCTAATAACCTAACAATTATCATAGTCCTTTTATGCTGTATTGTACCCGTATCCTGATGTACATCTCTACTTTAAGTTTATATATTCCAGAAAAGAAATTTTTCGTGATTTCAAGATTGAGATCTTTAAAAGGATATATCAGAAATTTTTTACTCTTAAAATAATTAAAAAAACCTTTAAATTAAAGGCTTCTAATTTGCGTTTTATTTACCATACCTACGTGCAAAAGTAAAAAAAAATGCTAATAGATCTGTAAATTTAATAATTATGTATTAAGAGCTCACGGTTCTTTAAACTTTAATTTTTATGTTTTTTTAGACAAAATTTCCAGATATTCAAGTATTTTATTTGTTGACAATCTTTACATAAATTTTGTACCTTGGACTGTTAGAGCTTTCATCAAACGAAATCTGAGCCTGATAAAAATACTTTACAGGGAGAATAATATACTTCAATACAAATAATATGGTTTCGTCACGAATATTGGTCATGTATTACATTAACATGTACAATACATAGTTAAAGCGCTTTATTTTCTTAAATTTTAATAACAAATGTCCACATAAAGCTTATCTGTATGCAGTAAGTTTAAAATAAAAATAGAAAATCCAATTTAGGCAATTCAAAGGCGATTTTAATGACATTAGACGTCAATTATTTTCTTTGTTTTAATGTATTCCTAAGAACTAATTTCAGAGCATTCTCCAGATATAAAATTTATAAGTATCCAAGTTTTGTTTAATATTTTGCTGTGATGTCAAAAGAATTATGTATTGAATCCTATACCTTCAAAATCTGATGTGATAGCTGTTGACATTGAGCTTGTTAGGTCAACTTCATCTGAGAAAGGTGATTTTTTTTTCTTTTTAAAAAGAATAAAACCTCTTCTGAAGTTCACAGTCTGTAGTAATTAATGATGAAAGCTTCAACTATAATCCAATTAAATTTCTAGTAGTATGTGGAAGAATCAGTACAAAAACATTAAAATAATTATTGATGGCAAAATTGAATATCTAGCTGAAATATTACGATTATTGGCATGTGTAGGTAAATATACTTTCTGTGGTAGATTTTTAAAGGAGTCAGATCAATTTAAAATGTGATGAATGCTAAAAGAGAAGTGATGACAGAGTACATACATTCATCAAAGCTTAAGGATAGGCAGAAATTCCCTCAATATCGAAAGCATTATTAGCAGAAAAATTTAAGAAATTAGCGAGAAGTATTATTATTATTAACCTGGAGTTTAAGAACCTTAATAATATGACATATTCATTATAAAATAAGGGCTCTGGATAGCCTAGTGCTCGAGCCTAGCTTGAGGTAGCTTCAGCAATCGGTGACGAGTGTGGATCGGCGCTCGAATCAATTTGTTTAATATTTTGCTGTGATGTCAAAAGAATTATGTATCGAATCCTCTACCTTCAAAATCTGATGTGATAGCTGTTGACATTGAGCTTCTTAGATCAAATTTATCTGAGAAAGGTGTTTTGGATATATACAATATATCATTAAATGTTTGGTTAATACAATATAATATTATAATATAATATTAGTTATACTGTATTAATCTATATATATAAAATAGTTCCGTAACTGACTGACTGACTGACAGATAACGCACAGACCAAACCGCTGGTCCAAAAAGGCTGAAATTTTACATGGCGGTTCTTCTTATAATGAAGGGGTGCACTAAGAAAGATTTTTGAAAAATTCTTCTTAGATTTTTTAAATTAAATTTTTAAGCTGTTTTTGTAACTTTTTTTAAAGTTTGCATTTAAAATAATAATCTGAGGGATATAAAATTTATATCACGAGACAGATCATAAAAATTCCTTTCAAATAAGATCTTTTTCGAATCTTTACCTCCCTTTTCTGATTTTTGGTGAATTTTTAAAGATTAATTTATAGAATTTAATTTATTAAATGCTTATCACGTGGTTTCTGTTCCTTTTGTGATACTTTAAACTAATTTTGCGTCACGTGCCAACGAAATAAACTGACAAAAAAAATATTTTTCCCCTCAATAATATGGCAGACGATTGGACATTATCCAAAAAAATATTAAAATACAGTAAAAGAAATGTTCCTCAAACTGTACTATATTAACTGTACTATATTATTTAGTATGATCTATTAGATTTAATTTGAATACTTTCTTCTACATTATTTTGTCTATAAATATATCCGTTACGATATATATATATATATATATATATATATATGGGGTGCAACGTAGATCTACCAACTCGTGGTGCACTCTGGGTAACGCTTAGTGATCTACATTTCTGGCATTATGTGCTGCTCTCAAAGAGGATTTTCCGTGAGGGTCCTTCAGTGGTCTTTCCCAAAGCAAGAGAACTGAATTAATGCAGTCTTTACGGGACCATGATATTGACATTTTTACAGTGATGGAAGCAAATCTTACACTGGAAAATCTACAGTTCTTTCCCTTTAATGGTTATGGCCTTTTTATTTTGCCAAAATCAAGACAAATAGCTAGTGGCATTTTAACCGGTGTAAAGAAGGGACTTCTGGTCAAATTCAAAATAATCAAGGACATGAATCATAGTTCGGACAAAAGTGAAGTTACACTTTTGGATGTGTGGAAACACAACACACACTTTAAAATATATCCTTTATACAATCCTCCGAACAACAAACCAAGTTTTACTTATCTCAATAACTCATCAAAGACAATTCTGATAGGAGATTTTAATGCCTATTCGCCAACATGAGGTTACCAGGATGTAAATGACCCTGGCAGAGAAGTGGAAGATCTTATAAACTCCTCTACGTTCGAATTGGTCTATGACCCCAAGGACTTAAAGACTTTTTTGCACTATAATGGAAAATCTTATAATCCAGATATTTTACTCGTTTCATCAGATATATCCCCTAATACCAAAATACAAGTTCTAGATGACCTGGTTCAGGACATCGACAGGTTATATCTGACGTTACTTTTTCTACTCCAGATCAGAATCTCGGAACATCAAAAACGTCTTGGAATTTCAAAAAAGCTAATTGGAACGGATTTAAAGAGCTAACGGACCATGCGCTTGGTCCCAACAAAATAGATTGGAAAGCTGGAGTTTATTCATCTACCCAACTTATTACAAATAAAATTATCGAATGTGCCAAAAAATGTATTCCAAGAGGTAAATGCAAAGCATATAGATTGTTCTGGACAGAAGAAATTAAGACAATAAAGGATAAAAGAAACAGACTCCGGAAAAAGGCTGAAGTAACAGAACGTCCAACCGATGTTAGCATGGCGTAGACAAGCCGCGCTTTTTAAGAAATCTGTTCTCTCAGAGAAAAGAACATCCTTTAATAACTTTTATCTCCAAAATGAACTTCCAGAGAGATGGGAAGAGAGCTTTTAAGTTCCTTGCAAATATTAAAAATGGCAATATCAGTACCGCAAAGAAACCATTTATAATCAATCATATGACCATTTCGTCATATCCAAAAATTGCAAATGCATTTGCACAACATTTCTTTGATATTAATCAAAAATCTAAGTGTACAAATAACTTTTTTGGTACAGTCACTAATTGTATACACTCACTATTGTGTATGGTCACTATTTTGTAGAGTCAAATGTTTTTTAGCTAGAAGGACGAAGGACCTTTGTTCTGTAGAGTGAAAGATGAAGTACACCAGAAATGTCCACAGCACGAAAGTTCTATAAAAAAATGAAGATTTGTCTATCGTATAAGATGTAGAAATGACAGTTCGTCAAGGCAGGCCGGAACATTTAAGACGCAAGTCCGTCTCTTACGGAGAAAAGATCTTCCGACAACTGTAGCCGTAAATGGTTCTTCAAGAAAAATATTAGCGATGGTACATTACATGTAGAGAACCGGAAGATTTTGCTTAGTGGAAGTACAAGATTTGCTGAGGAAACAAACGTTGAAGATCATTGTGCCGCAGGATTGAATTATTACAGGTTTTGATACTGCTCACAACTACTTTTTATAAATATATTACTGAGGAAGAAAACTTCTTCAAAAAAAACCGACTTGTTGGTAGAAATAACAATTGTTTATTTTTCTTGATAAAAATAAGTAATATATCTTGACTACTGAATTATAACAGGAACAAATAAAAGTCTGCTACATAATAGAAAAGAGCTTCAGGTCTACACGACCACTTAGGAGAGCATCAAAAATAAAATAATAGTATTGAAGGAATTTTTTTAAAGTATATATTCACAAATATCAGATCAATAGAATACACTCGTACTCACTATTAGACAATAAAAAAAAAACATCCCCCTCACCAAGCCACGGCCAAACAGAAAGGACCGAAAGCTCGGCTCAGGGTCTCTTAGAGCAAGTTTTTATCTACCAAGAAAATTCTGAATCTCTGCATCGCATCTCTTTTTTTTCAGCCCTGGACAACGCAAGGAGAGAAAGGTTGCCGTACAACCAATCTCGCCAAGGCGTGCAGAAGGGAGAGGAGAAAGACAACCTTAACAGCGCCCCAACACATTGCCAACACCTTGTGTCCATAAAATAAAATACGCGAAGCATCGCCAAAACTGGAAACCTTAAGTACCACATTCCTCTTGCCAGAAGAAAATGCCAGAAGAACCCTTTTACGGAGTTTCATTGGCCGAGACTGCCTGAGCTTAACCAATCAGAGGAGCTGGTCAAGCAGCGCGAAGCCCAAACGCCTGTTCAGAGAAAAACTGTTTCCCATGCAAGAGAATCGTAATAAATTACGTTCGCCGCAGGCGCGGAAAAGGGAAACTGGAGCCTTTAGCATAAACGGAGTTTAATAGCTGAAAAAGACCCATCAATGCTGTTAACAAAAACACGGAAACAGGGAAGAAAAGACATCTTATTTCGTGGACACGAGGCTAGCAATTAGGGGACCTAGCTGACAAAGACTTAAAGAATATAGGACGGAAATAAAGGAACCTGTAACGAATTCCTCGTTACACTAAGTATTGTAATAAACAATCCAAAACGTTGAAAAAGACTATTAAAGGTATTTGCAGTCCGACCTCCTCGCCCCCGCCCTCCCTGCCAGTTTTCTCTGATCAAATTACTTTTGATGAACTCTCTACGGCTTTAAACCACTTAAAAATCAATAAATCTCCAGGAGATGACGCTATCCATGCCGAATTCTTGCTACACCTGGGATCGCAAGCAGTGGAGACTATCTTAAAGCTGTTTAACCTTATATGGATCTCTGGCTGTGTCCCTTCTTTGTGGCGAAGATCTATCATAATTCCAATCCATAAAAAGGGAAAGGACAAGGGAGATTTTAGGGGTTATAGGCCTATCTCATTAACAAGTATCCTATGCAAAACCACGGAAAGAATAATTGCAGGGAGGCTTAACTGGTATATCGAATTCTGTGGCTTTGTGGCCAATGGACAAGCAGGATTTAGGCAGTTCAGATCAACTAACCAACATGTCGCTCTCCTTAGCCAGACGGTAAAGGTAGCTCTGGAAAAAAAACACATTCTCTCAGCCGTTTTCGTAGACTTAAAATCTGCCTATGATAAGGTTTGCAGGGAAAGCCTTTTGCTGAAGATGCATAATATTGGTATCCACTCGAGTATGTTTCATTGGTTCAGAAGTTTTCTCGGCCAGCGTATCTGTATAGTAAGCTTCGAAAATTGCTTCTCGCATTTCAAGAATCTTAAAACTGGTCTCCCTCAGGGTGCCGTCACAAGTTATTTACTCTTCAACATTTATATAAACGATCTTATTATTGACCTGCTGAAGATAAGTAATGTCAAATGTCTACTTTATGCAGATGATTTGGTTATGTGGACCGAAAACTCTAAAAATCAATCTAAACTACAAACTGAAACTACCTTAAAACAGGCTATAAATAAATTAAGCGATTGGTGTCATGTTAATAATATGGAAGTTAATCTAGAAAAAACTGTTTATCAAACTTTTTCCCTCACGCACGAACCGATCACGCTGAACTTATTTTACCAAAACTTTCCTGTTCTTCAGACCACCCACTTCTCCTACCTGGGTGTTGTTTTTGGCCGAAAACTGACATGGAAAGAGCACGTTAAAAATATATTGGAAAGAGCTACCAAGAGGCTTACTTTAATGAAAAGAGTCGCTGACTCTAAGTGGGGATGCTGCAGAACAACCTTGGATGTGACTTATAATTCCTATATTATGCCACTTATCACTTATTGTTCCGAACCTTTGGTGGCGGCAAGTAAACAGGTTTTGGATTCCCTGGAAAGATTCCATAACCAAGCCCTTAGGCTTATAACGGGAGCTGTTAAGACAACCCCGATTGATGCACTTTTGATATCCACCCAACATATGAACATCAAATCAGTTATAGAAGAGAGGGCACTTATTTTATATGAAAAGATTGAAAGACTACAAGATTGTCTTCAATTGTGCAACAGCCCTTTGTCATCATCTACACGGAACCTTAAAACCCAAAATGGTTTCCTTCAGAGAGTTTTTGAGATGAGAGAACGACTAGGATTGAACTGGAAGAAGGAAAATCTTATCAAGTCACAATGTCCTACTGAAGGAAGAAAGTACACGGTTAGGACGCACCTTTTAAGTGAAGTTTCTAAGAAAGAAACAAATGACTTAAAACTAAAAGCAGTAGTTTTGAAGACTATTCATGATATGTACCCAGATGAGGACTGACTTCACGTGTTTACGGACGGTTCCATGAGGACTGGCCGTATTAAGGCTAGTTCAAGGGCTGTTATACTATTAGATTCAAGAGCTGCCCTCCTGACCATTGCTTCATCTGAGGCACCGGCGTCAGCCGATATTTTAAATATTCGTCTGGCTCTTAATGATCTAATTGAAATCCATAGAGACGTTGCGTTGCAATGGCTGCCAGCGAACTGCTGACTCCTGGGAAATGAGGCAGCTGATTCTCTGGCAAAAAAGGCAATCGAAATTGCACAACTAACAGATAAACCAATCCCTTTCTATACCGCTAAACGTTTAGTTAAAAAATCTATTAGAGTGAACTTTTGGAATAACATAAAGGAGGCAAATAAAGACAAGAAATGGATCGAGGAAATCACTATTATACCGCTATGGCCAAGAGACAAATCTGTTGCCATTTTCCGACTCGCTACTGGCCAAGATTGCCTCTCCAAGCATCTACACCGAATAAAACTGCTTTCAAGTCCTCTCTGCCAATTGTGTAACATTCGTGAGGAAATGGATGTGAACCATTTGGTCCACTGCCCTGCACTGGTCTCGGGACACTTGTGGGAAAAATACTGGAGAGCTCGGCACAAGATGGATGATTTATAGACTTACTGTAGTTCAGTTTTGTTACTTGTTCTTGTTCTATTGTGTTTTTCTTTCTCCAGTTGTCTTATATTCTGCCATTAGAAATAATATATATATATATATATATATATATATATATATATATATATATATATATATATATACAGTATGCCCACTAAAGTCCCTTCCCACCCTCTTAACTTCGGAACGGCTGCTGTTATATTCATAAAAGTGGTGTCTAGGTATAGTAAAGAAGCCATGCGCTACTGAATAAAACCACCTACCGCGCCACCTGGTGGAAAACTGCGGAGTTAGCAATCCTATCTCGAAAACGGAACGAGATAGAGGAAAACAGTGATTTACAAAGTTGTAGAAAATCATCGATTTAGTACAAATAGATACCTTGGGGACATTAATGGAAAAAATAGAACGGTGAAAACGCGCATTTGTTTTTTCGTGATTTCCTACATTTAACGTGACAAAACGATCTGAGAAAGAAAAAAACAACTAGTTTTAACAATATACCTTTATTTGAGATGTTCAAACTTCTCACCGTCATTGCGGTGTCGTGTTTTGCCCGAAAGATAATCATTTCTCCATCCGTTCAAGTTTTGTGACGTCACAGTGTAGGAAATCACGAAAAAACAAATGCGTTTTTTAACCATTCTATTCTTCGCATTAATGTCCACAAGGTGTCTTTTCTTACTAATTTGATAATGCTCTACAACTTTGTAAATCACTTTTTTCCTCTATCTCATTCCGTTTTCGAGATAGGAATGCTAACTCCGCTGTTTTCCACCAGGTGGCGCGGTAGGTGGCTTTATTCAGTAGCGCATGGCTACTTTACTATACCTAGACACCACTTTTATGAATATAGCAGCAGCCGTTCCGAAGTTAAGAGGGTGCGAAGGGACTTTAGTGGGCATACTGTATATATATATATATATATATATATATATATATATATATATATATATATATATATATATATATATATATATATATATATATTTAATATATATATATATTAAAAACGATCAATGTATGTAATTTTCATTAATTACATACATTGATCGTTCTATTTGATTTGAATGTGCTCCGAAGCGCAGCATGGGTATTCAGCTAGTTATATTATATAATATAATAAAATTTGGTTGTATATAATATAATATTTAACAAAACGATCGGTGCTCGTATAGAATCTCTACAAGCGCCATTAAATACCACCGTGTCTAGACCGGATATGGGTATGTTGAATCCGTTGAGCGAAAATTCTCTCTATGAGGTCAAAGAGGGTGAGAGAGTGTACGATCCCTCAAATGTAGACCCTAGGGTAGCTGAGTCAAAATTGAGGTGGCACCTGGCTAAATCGGAATCTAACCCCTGGAGTGCCTTTGTAAACCAAGCCGTGAGCCTCTGCCCATAGTCTATATGGACATTGGTCTGGAATACTTCCTGCCAGAGGGCATTAGAGACAACAACAAAAACATTCTAAAATAAATATTTGTTAAGGTGATAGTTAGAAAACACAGTCTTTAAACAGAGTGGAAGGATACAGAAAAATTACCCCACGCAGCAAAGAAAGTATCATAAATAAAATTGGGGTTTTGGAAAGGGATATCAAATTTATTCTTTAACAAATATGTTGACTTTTACTCTAGCAGTCATAATAACTTGATAAATAGCTAAACTTTTGACAATGCAAGTACATATGAATTATTTCAAAAGATGTCAAAATACTCACTGGTAAGAAAATTAGATGTGAGTTAGAAATATAATAATTACTGTAGTGGAAATTTACGGTTATGATATTCACTGTAAGTTAAGGGTTGATTGGTTGGTTTGGAGCAATACCGCCATTTTTGGACGACGATGGGTAACCCAAAATATATACTGTATGGTAATACTGAAATGTTTTAGCTTAAGATAAACGAAGTTATTTGTAACATAAGTTAAACAAACTAATAAATTATGGCATATGATAGAAAAAGATCACTATACAGATCACTTTAGAGTGAAATAAAGAACACTTTAGAGTAAATTCTGAATTACGTATTAGACACAGCTTAGTTATTCACGAGGGGAATAAGAAGATTTTATATCGAACTTCAAAAGTATTTTATTTTTAAAATGTTAAATATTAGTTGTTGTTTGTTGTTGTGTCTACGAATAGGGAAAATACACTCCCCCCTCATGCAATGCATGAGTGTGCCGTTGCCTCAAGAGAGGTTGGACTTCTATGTGGTCCGCGAATTTTGAACCGAGTCAAGTGATGAGACCGATCCACTTGACCCCACACCTCCAGAGGTATTGTTTTGGGAAATTGGAGGGCATTGCAGCTACGACAGATTTTTCCCGTGCACCAGCCGTCATTAGTGTACACGTCGGCGTTGTTGTCGACGACGGGTATCGAACCAGCAACTTGAAGATCATTAGCCCGACGCCTTTGTCGGCCGGACAATCGAGCCCTTTTTGATATTAGTTAACATTTAGCTTACGGGATCCATTTTTCGATTCCCTCTTTAGAACGGCAAATTTCATACCCCTTTTGTAAGAACGGCCATTAAGGGGGGGATTATGGATATATATATATATATATATATATATATATATATATATATATATATATATATATATATATATATATATATATACTGTATGCAGTTAATGCAGTTTATTCTGGTATGACTTTTTCGTTTATTTGCAGGGCTACAAGTGGTCCCGTGGGGTGGTGCTCATATTTCTTTTATAAACGGTTATTTTGTAGCACCTACCTACGACCGTCGTGTCATAATAATTTCTTTTAGTTTTTTGTCTTCTAATTTAGCCATATTAATATAAAAGTTTTTGAATATGACACCATGGCGAAACCACTTGTGTTTGATTATGTTTCTTTGCTTTACCCACGGCTGATGAGCCAAGCAAAGACTGGTGATTTTCTTGATATTTTTGGCTTTATACAGTCTAATTGCTTGTTTTTTTGTCTTTTGGGTGTTCATTCACCTATATTTCTATCTTTGAGTGCTAATGCACCTATGTTTTTGTTCTTTTTGTGTTAGCTGCTAGGCTGCGCCATGCATATGGCTATAGTATTTGCAAACTTTAGATAAACGATATATTCGTGCTTTGTGGTTAATGGCTGCTTTAGCGCATGGCCACGAAAGCTATTTGTTGTTTTTCTTCACCTTGTGTGTATATACATATATATATATATATATATATATATATATATGTATATATATATATACATACATACATACATACATACAGTGGACGCTTGTTAATTCGAACTCAAAGGTTCTAGGAAAAAGTTGGAATTATCCGATGTTAAGAGAAAATATATAACTTTAAATGTGTATCACTGAAGAAGAAAAATCTCCTAGCATGTATAACCCCAGAAAATATATTATACTCTGTTATCTAAAATTAAACATATTAAAAAGCAATACAGACTTACCTTAATCATAAAATGAAGCAGAAGATATGCAGTAGAAAGTATACTTTAATTAAAAATATGAATTACACTTTGGGGAAAAATTGTAAAATGGATGTTTGGTTCTGTTTATGATGCCTACATTGTTCAGCCAGCTTCTCGATTTGAAGTAAACATTTCAATTCATTTTCAGAGGAAGGTTCCATCTGAATAAATACTTTCAGAGTTTTAATAGAGTCCATTATGGCTTTGACCATTATGGCCGCATTAAAAATATCTTTCGGCAGGTAAGTAGAGAAAAACCCTGGCAGTCTCCTACCGAAATTAGTGCATACGTCTTCGTTTACATCAGAGCTTTGGCCATATACAGTTTGATAAGAAATATTGTGCCTTGGCATAAATCAAGAAAGCCATCCATCACTGCATTTAAAATCTTCAATACCCAATCGACTTGCCAATTCATCAGCCTTCCTCAGCACTAGGGGTCCATTTATCGGAAAATTTCGAGATCTAACATCCTGAAACCATAGCAGTAGAGCTTTTTCTAGATCTTCTTGGGATGCATTTCTCATGCGTTTTTTTCCTCTAGCAAATTTTGATTTTTCCCATGAATCTAAAATTGACTGCTTGTTTTTAAAATAAGTTTACAAGATATATTTTTTTAATTCTATAGTCAGCTGCTAACTTTGTTTTACATTCGCCATTCTCTACTCTCTTTAAAATTTCTACCTTTGTCTCCAAAATTAGGGTTTTGTACTTTCCACGCGTAGACAACCTGAATTTTTACACTTTCACATCACACACGGAGGAAGAAAAACTATATCACATTAACTTGTATGCACTGCAGGCATAACTGACGCAGCTCCCTAGAATCTGTAGTAAAGACTGGTTTTTCTGAAATTCGAAGAAAATCAATACAAATAACGGAAAATTGCTTTGTCCGTTAAGCACTGATAAGGCAATTGCCACTAACGTTTAGCGGAAATGCAATATTCTAGAAGTGCAGGCATGTGCCTCTTTACACATAAAAAAATACAGGTGATTTTGACACACAAAATAATAAATACCGCGTGCATATATTTTCTCCGTTAATTGAGGAAAAAGAAAATTTTTTGTCAAATTTTTAGTTCGAATTAACCGAAGTGATAAAAGTTTAGTTCGAATTAATGAGATATTTATAACATTATTTCCAATACAGGTTTTTTGGTGCGTTTGGATTAGTTCGAATTAACCGAAAGTTCGATTTAACCGAGTTCGAATTAACGAGCGTCTACTGTATATATATATATATATATATATATATATATATATATATATATATATACATTCTTGGCGGCGTATTCTTGGGATACATGCTATCCCACCCCGTGTGGAAAAGGTTAATAGACATATAAAGAGAACTACACTTTTAACACAGACTAATGACAGGGTAATGACTAATATCTTAAAAAATTAAATAAATAAAAAGATTCATTAGCTGTAAAATTTAAACTACGTATTTTAGAAATATTATATACACTTGTTGACAATGTTATAATTAATAGTATTTATAATTAAGTTTTGAATATTTGATGGAACTACAGATTTTAGTTTAATACTATGGAAAAATCTGAAAAGAACTTTAAACAAAGGCAATAGCTGCTGAAGACGAGCAAACAATGGCGAATTATTCAACAATAGTATAAAATTTTATGATAATTTAAAATATATTACGATTATTAATGTAAGATCCTCAATGTTATGATATTTTATTGAAATGGCCGTTTCTAGTTACGAGCCTACTGATAAAAGTCACTAATATACTTTTTACAGTGACTAAATATACTGAAAAATTATAATCGTTGGATTCACGAAAGATAATTTTCTTGTTATGTGTTAGAAAAATGATTATCATTACAGTCATAGTGCTTAAAATTAAAACATTTTCGAATACTTAGTATTTAAACTTTTTCTTTTTTTTCGAACGCGGAGGCACTTGTCGCTAGACATTTTCCTGTATGTACACCGTGAGACTGCTGGCCATTCGTTTAAGGGGGCACCGTATACGTGGCCAGCAGTACCTCCTACAAGCCGGTCCCGTAATTTAGAACCGAATCAAGTGACGAGACCGGTATACTTGACCCTGCATCTCCAGAGAATTTGAGAACTTAGATGACATTACAGCCACGACAGATATTTCGTGCACCAGCAGCCATTATTGTACACGGTGGTTAATTCGTCAGCGACGGGCGTCGAACCAGTGCCGTTCAGATCGAACCTGGCTTGCTGTCTTTGCCAACTGGGCCACCGCACCCTTTATTTAAACGTTAAATAGCTAAAGGTGTAGCTTTTAACAGATCATATGGATTTTGAAAAATTGGTGCTTCTAACAATAAAAAATATTCGTTGAATGAAAAATTTAAACTATGAATTGTACTACAATAACTACGGAATTTTAACTGCATGAATTATACGATAATTACATATTAAAATGACTAAAACGCATGGTAATAGCTGAAATAAAAGAACGAAAGAGCTCCCTACATTATCTTCAACAATGAAAAGAATGCGAACTCAGATTTATATGTATCCCAGATTTATCTCTAGAAGACAGAGAAAATATTTCAGTAAACATTTTTCTGCGTTCTCTACTAAGGTTTTTCATTATACACCGTTGTCATTTTTCAGGGAAGACGAATTGAACTGAGCATTTCGTTTCCAAAGGGAAGAATGTCTCACGATAATCTACAGCCCCCAGGGAATGATACAAACGATCAACGAAATATTCAAAATGTTTTTTTATGTATTTCACGCAATCTCCATGGGAACATTTCCACAAAAATGAGATTTTTTTTGTAAGCATCTTTATCTCACCGTTTGATTCCTAACATTTTTTTTTCTTCTTTGAGAAATATTTATCCAAATTTATCTGATCCCGAAATATGAATTCTGATAACATTTATTTCTTTTCAACAAACTTTTAAAATTTTGTGTAAAATCATGTTTTGAGGAATACACAATATGTGGATCGTTATTTATGTTTCCAAAAATTGAAATTACCGCTTCCGCATTATATTCTAAAATCCAATCGTGGTATACAATTTTCAATACATGCATACCTGCAACATGTATTACCTAAAATACTTCTAATACGTTTCGAAGTGCCACCCTCTAGAAGGGTTGAAGTTATGTATGAATCATACATACATACATATATATATATATATATATATATATATATATATATATATATATATATTATATATATGTGTATATATATATATATATATATATATATATATATATATATATATATATATATATATATATATTATATATATGTATATATATATATATATATATATATATATATATATATATATATATATATATATATATATATATATATATATATATATATATATATATATATATCAGAATAATGGAAACACTAAGAAACAAAATGAAAACTTCTATTAATATGGCCCAGGATCCCATTTGTCATGTAATATGACCTGATTCATCTAGGAATTGATTTATACAAGTCATGAATAGTGGTTAAGAATATATTATACCTTATTTCAGGGATAAATCTTGAAAGTCCCTGTAGAGATGCTGGTGGTGGAAATCGATTCCTGACTCTATCTGCTTAAACAAACAACAATGGTTGGGTGATATAAAGTTGGGTGGATAGTGCAAGGTCAGATAAGATGTTTGACTTTGTTTTTATGCTCTTCAAATCACTACTTTATATATTTAGCTGTATGCATTATCATCCATTTCCTGCAGGAGATGAGAGAACTCCATCTTCCTGCAGGAAACAATGTGTACACAATCGGTTGAACCTGGTGAGCTTAAATTTGGACGCAGTCGTTCCCAGTCAATCTCCCTTTTAGGGATGTAATATGGCCCGAAGAAAAAAAATAAACCATTCCTAATCCTAATTGACCTGCCTCCATGATTGACAGTTCATGTGAGACAACCAGAGGCTTCTATAGGTTTTCTCCAGACATAGCATGTCCTGCTGCGAGGAACAATGTGAACAATGATTTGTAGAACCAAATGTCATTTTTCGAATATTTTTCGACCAGGATTTGCACTCGTGGCACCATTGTGGACGATGTTTTTCATTGGCATCTGTTACAAGTAGCTTAGGAACTGCTACTTTTCCGTAAAGTTTCTGTTTGTGATGTTCCCTCATACCTGTAATGGTTGATACTGGAGCATGCAGATGCAAATTGAGCTCTATAGTCAATTTGTTTACAATTGTTTTCTTTTTTCATGTTACAATCCGCTTCAATATCTTGCCTGTTTCTTCCATTCAGCTCTCCCTTTCGTCCACTATTCTGTTTCGCAGAGGATGTTTTTCCGTGTACTCTGTATGCTGCAATGTTTTTCGATACCGTAACTCGAAAAAACACATTTCCCTGGGGGTTGCGGTAAGAAACACTCCAATTTGACGCGCTCCAACAATTTGCCCTTTTGCAAGTTCTACAAAGTTTGACATCTTACGCTATCCCCCCCAAAAGATGCCCTTAGCTTCATTACTGCTACCTGACAGTAGAATAAGATATACACTATATTCTATAAAAAAATACCAGTCGCCAGACTTGTTGTTCAAGGAATACGAAGCACATTCATATGTATATATGTACGTAAGTATGTATGTATATGAGTGTTTGTGCATTTAATCCTATACAAAAATATAGCAAAGATGCTAGTCCAGTCAACAAATGCTCAAAAGAGGGGTCTAGCTGGAAATTCATAGGGGGGAAGAACTGACTTCAGAACTTTGTTTGGACTAGTTAGGAGGTAAACATACTAAAAGTTCCCGGTCCTAGGGGGGGGGGGGGCAGAAGGTCCCGCTTTTTGGTTTTTCGCTTATAACTCGAAAACGATTGATCCTACTAAAAAAATTCTCATACAAAAAATAAAGCTGACAAAATTTCCTACAAAAAACATATATATAAAGTTTATTCGTATGTTCAATAGTTTCTGAGAAATGAGCCGAAGAAAATCGCTAATTTATGAAAAAAGGAATTTTCCCCCTTTTTTTTCGATAAACTTCGCCTCTGGAATTCTTTACCGTAGATTTGAGGGACAAATCTTGGGAATGAACTTGTACAACATTAAATTTCCTTCCACACGAATATATTATTTAATGTTTTACCTTCATCTGTTCAAAAATTAGAGCAATTTTGTGATTTCCTACGAATTTCGAAAAATAAACCTCAAAGCTGTAGTTTGCACTTTTTGCCATTTAAATGGTTATGCCATCCACAAAAATTCTTTGTATGTGTATATGAAACCTCCCGTAATTATGTTTTGTACTTCTATTCTTAAGGTGATTCTAAGGAGAGGGAGGGGTGTTAATACAAATAGTACCTACATGAACACGTGCACTTTTGATACACGCAGATTATGTTCTTTTATTAAAACATATCTACTGAATTATGCTCTTTGCATATATATGAACAACATTTACGACATGTTTGCTTCGTTTTCCTATTTTGTTTTGTTGTGCAATAGATGCATCATTCTTCTTTGGGGGATAATAGAGCTATTTTGGGGGATTTACAAGCGCAGGGTATGCCGCCAGGTGCAAATACCTGCTGACTCAGCAGTCGCGCCGCAGTCGAAACGACCGATTTCATCTTTCAAAAGTAATAACTTCCATGAAAATCGGGAGAGGTTTTTAGTATCTCACATGTGGGTAGGAATAATAGATAAGGTCAGTTACCAGGAATCTTATCTCATTCAGTTCAGGAATCTATCCTCATTCAGTTTCCAACGTCGTGTCGAGTCAGTTGTTTAAAATATTTAAATTTTATTTGTTGTCCTGCATCGTCATTCGCCATGACTGAGAAGTGTTTGATTTGTGATGGATACATGGATGAATCGAAAGCTGATGTGTCCATATTGGCTGAAAAGGGTATATCTTTACTGATACAAGCCAGCAGATAAAGAAATGATAGTAAGAGTTCTTAGCTACTTGGTGTGAATTCCCTCAAAGTTCACGCCTCATGCAGGAAGAGGTACACTAGAGCCAGCACCATCACGGCTGATAAGAAGAAAGCGTCATCAATTTCATCAGAATCTCAAGAAAAAGTAAGTTTGAGGTCAACAAAACCTACCTTTGACTTTAAGACTCAATGCTTGTTCTGTAAGGTATCTGTAAAAAATGAAGGGAAAAAGTGCTTAAAGAAACGGAAGGTAGTGAACATTGTTCGAGACATATATACCTTCAAAATCAAGTGTATGGATGTTGGTTTAGACAGAAATGATGAATGGGGTAGAGATGTAGTTTCTCGCCTTTCCTCAATCATTGATTTAGTTGCTGGGAAAGCATTATGCCACGAAATTTGTAGCAAAGATTTTTTAGACCGTCGTATTTTCCTCCAAAACATAAATCAGAAACTTACGACTATGTTACTAAAGCCATGAATGAAATTTTTGCTTTCATTTAAAATAGTGACTGCCAGTTTTCTTTTGATGAATTACGAGCTGCAGTAACAGAGAAACCTCCAACTGACAAGACTATCAAAGCAAGACTGTTGAATAAATTAGGAGACCGTATCATATTCAAGAGACACTACCTTGGAAACAGCTGTACAGTTGTCTTTGATGGATACTCCAACTCAACCAAAAGCACGAAGACAGCAGAACGGGAACGCCGGTATCGTGTAAACATTTCGGCTGATATTGTTTTCAGTTGGATACAATAATTAACGCCAAACAAGACCAGTTTCTCTCCAACAAGAACAACAAAATGAGACTGATCTCCATGCTTAGATATCAACACCTGATAAAGACTGATGGAATTAACACGCAAGAAGCACCAAGTGATGCTGAGAACCGCGATTGAGAAATCAAAAAATAATTCTTTTGTTGCTGTCGTTGAAGAAGATATACACTTAGCAGTTCTCCTAATGGCCATCACCCCACCTGATAAAGATATCATTTTAATCAAACCTGGTCGTCGAAAAGTTCCAACCACTACTTACTCCATACAAGAGTTGCAGCTGCTGGGGCTGCGAGATGTACTGTTTCTTCATAACTTAACTGGCTGTGATACAACTTCTGCTGCTTTCAGAAAGAGTAAAGTTGGAGGGAGCAGCTACGCAACATTTGTATCGATGTTACCACCAGGTCCAACTGTTGTTAGGAAAAGAGCTTCCTCCTGAAGAGGGGAGGGAGGGGACAGAAAGGGAATCATCTCTATCCAATACCAACGAAGGACCCACCCGCACCAGATGATATTCTGAATATGATATTTTGCCGGTGCACTAAAGGTTGGACCAGTAGCAAATGTGGGTGCAGGAGAGCATCGATAAACTGCTCTACTGTTTGCCATAACTGTCATGGGCATTGTACTAACGGTATCCTCGTTTTGGATTGCGAAGTTGAGGACCAGGAAGAAACTGAATCCTTTCCCTTCACTACAGAAATGGAGGAAGATGCGGAGGAGCCATTCGCACTGAAAGACGACCCACCCCCTGAGGAAATCTCTGGACCCTCTCGTCCAAAGCGATGCAAAGTGATTTAATCACATTTTCAATATGATTTTCTTTCTTAAAATTGTTGCGATTAAAGTTGTTTCACCAAATTTACATTACCAATTTTTCGTGTACTGTAACCTATTTTTTTTAATTATCTTACATTTACATTATATTCATTTAATGCAGTTATGTACCTGCTTTAATTACACTAAAACTTTCTTCCTGAGATGTTACGAAGGTATTGCACTTTACACAGCGTTTAAACAAATGGTTTAACCATTTAAATGACAAAAAGGACAAACAACAGATTTCAGGCTTATTTTTCGAAATTTGTAAGAAGTCACAAAATTGCTCTAAATTTTTAACAGATGGAGGTAAAACATTAAATAATATATTCGTTTTGAAGAAAATTTAATGCTGTAGAAGTTCATTTCCAAGGTTTGTCTCCCAGATTGACGATACAGAATTCCAGAGGCGAAGTTTATTGAAAAAGGGGCAAAATTCATGTTTTAATAAATTAGTTATTTTCTCCGGCTCATTTCTCAGAAACTATTGAAGATACGAATAAACTTTATATACAGGGTGTCCATAATTAAAGTCCCACTTTCAAAAGGCTGCAAAAAAGAACCACTGGTCAGAATGACTTCAAATTTGAACTGAATATACTGGAAGAAGGGGGAAACGATTTGGCATAATAAAAAATGTTCCAAAATGTATCAATAGGTGGCGCTGTAACATTTTGGAACTTTTTTTTATTATGCCAAATCATTTTCCCCTTCTTCCAGTATATTCAGTTCAAATTTGAAGTCACTCTGACCAGTGGTTCTTTTTTTGCAGCCTTTTGAAAGTGAGACTTTAATTATGGACATCACAGGGTATCCATAATTAAAGTCCAACTTTCAAAAGGCTGCAAAAAAAGAACCACTGGTCAGAATGACTTCAAATTTGAAATGAATATACTGGAAGAAGGGGTAAACAATTTGGCATAATAAAAAAAAACTCCAAAATGTTACAGCGCCATCTATTGATACATTTTGGAACTTTTTTTATTAAGCCAAATCGTTTCCCCCTTCTTCCAGTATATTCAGTTCAAATTTGAAGTCATTCTGATCAGTGGTTCTTTTTTTGCAGCCTTTTGAAAGTGGGACTTTAATTATGGACACCATGTATATATGTTTTTTGTAGGAAATTTTGTTAGCTTTATTTTTTGTATGAGAATTTTTTTAGTAGGATCAATCGTTTTCGAGTTATAAGCGAAAAACCAAAAAGTGGGACCTTCTGGGGCCCCCTTCCCCCCTTGCTTCCCCCCCAGGACCGGGTACTTTTAGTATGTTTACCTCCTAACTAGTCCAAACAAAGTTCTGAAGTCAGTTCTTCCGCCCTATGACTTTCCACCTAGAATCCTTTGATGACTAGACTATGCGGTAAAATATTTTAAAATAAAAACGTAATTATAAAAATACTTTTTATAGTTGTTTTATCGCATTATTTCAACTTCATTCATTGTAACTTTCTAAATACATTAATGATACTATTTTTGTAACTATATTACGATTTCAGCATTTAAAGAGCTAACTTTTTAATCAAAAAACTTATCTTCACTGTCGGGCAGGGAACTTTAACGGACAATTCGATAACAGACATCGAAACTATTCGATTCTGTTTAATTCCCCTAATAGAAAGGCCAGGATGTCCATTAAATTTTACTAGTTTTTCAACGTGTGTTTAGTCAAAAAATTACTTCTTTCACTTACAATACTTTGTTTTAGGATCGTGTTAGACCTGTTAACACAGATATTTTGTCAACAAATTCACTATAAATTGCTTTAGGAATTGGGTTTTCCTTCGCTTATGATATTACAATAATTCGAATGGAAATGCATGCCTAAACAGATGCGCTACCGCTAACTGATCTCCTATTTTCTTCACATCCTGTTTTCCCCACTGTTGCATCAGGGACGTTTCAACTAACTGCCTTTTATCTCTCTGCACGAATTATCGATATGAATTTTGTTTATCAAATAAATCAGAAATTGAAACAACGACGATATTTGATATTTCGGGGAAATAGCAACAATCGCGTAAAATGATACTAATAACTGCAATCTTGAGGGCACTCTTTATTCTACAAATCGAATAAAATGTTTGAAATTATGAATTAAATTTTAACTTGAAAAGGTAAAAATTTGTGAGTAGCTATATGTTGACTTGTTTAGTTTGCAAAAATTCCTTACAGCAAGTGAAATATGTTTAATAAATCTGAAGCGTATAATATTTATGTAAAGGGCACACTGTTATGTAAAACTACATACATATTTTTAGTTAAAATGGTATGATAAGAAAAGGGTATTTAATTGAACGACAGAGCTGTAAGTGTAAGGCAGTGTTTACTTTGCGAAAGTGTAATAATCTACTACAGATTGTATGAAAATATGATTCACATATCAGAACTTATTCGTTTACAACAAATACCCCGTTTATTATATTATTTAAGACAATAATTAATAGTTGTGACACCCGGTGGCATAGTGGTTAATAGCTTCAAGCTGCCACACTAGAGGTCCACTGTTCGATCCTGCGACTGGGAAGGTCGACTCAGCCGTTCGTCCCTTGAGTGGGTCGATAAAATGAAGACCAAGCATGCTTAGGAACTCACTCTGGGGGTTTCCGCGACAGGTTGACTACTTGTCCGATACATATGCTGTCTGGCAGCCCAAGCCCACGGTCAAGAAAACGGTGATGGGCCTCAAAGGCCTTGGTCCCCATTGGACTATTGCGCCTTGAGTTTAGTTTAATTAATATTTAATTGATTTCAAAAACGAAAGCTCAAAGAAAAACTCAATCAGCCCTTTAATGAATGTGTCTGAATGTTCAGATCATAACTCTAAAATAATATCTAACATATCTTTTCATATAAACTATAACATCTTAAACGTATATACATAACTTCGCCCCTCAATCCAAATTAAAGCAACAAAGGTATATTATTTTTTATCCTGAAAGGATTTTAAAAATACGGTAGAATATCAGATAATGAACATAGTACTATATCATTTCATAAATTTTTAATAAAATCTAAATGTCTCTATTAAAAGTCATAACATCTTGGACACATCTTCAAAAGACTTTCCAACTTAAATTCAACAACTATTACACCTTATTCTGCAGAAATAAGATACAATATGTATCATTTTCCTTTACATTAGTACGACGTTTGTACACCTTTTTATCAAACAAAACTCGTGTGGAAGTACATTTCATTCCTTTAGGCTACTCGTTTGAAAGTCTTTATAAGTGTCTTAAGGCCCGCTGGGATCAACTAATTGAACTTAAAGCACTTTACTTTGGAGTATATTACTTAGTTCCTATGAGCAGAAAGGTTGTATTAACTGAATAAAAGATCTCATCTGATGCAATGCTGGAAAACAAAATTAATCTTTATTTTCCACAGCAAACAATAAAGAAGTTAAAAGTTAAAAGTGTTTTATATGATTAATCAGAGTGTCTCATTGTTTCATAATCACGATTTTTAGTGACATGACATAAATATTTTTAGTGGCATGATGCAATCCCTCTTTCCTAATCCTTACTTTTTAGTAAACCGTTTTAAGTAAAACGTTTTTTCAATCAATAAAGAAAAATAATAGACTTAAATTCTTAAACTGCAATTTTATATCTTTTACTAAGCATTTTCTGCACATAATAGTTTACTTCTGTAATAAAAGCATTGAAAAGTGTTTTATATGATAATCGAAAGGTACATAAATCTTACATAGGGAACCTTTTGTACCTTGGAGCCGATGTACTTTGGTCCTAGACCACCTCAGCTCTATCTGTTTAGTTTTTGTTCTTTAAACGGTAAGGAAAATTTATGTATGTGCTACCTGGGCTGCTTAATGTACGTAGTATAAGAAAACATCGCCATTTTAGTGCAATTGTTTAGTGCAATACTTTGATGTTTTAATTTTGTTTTCTCTTGATACATTAATAGCATTTTAATACAAGACGAAGTCATTCTTAATGCTGAAGGTGGTCGTATCGAATCCGCGCGCCACTAAAATACCTCCGTGTCTAGGCCAGATATGGGCACGTTAACTCCGTAGACCGTAAAGTCCCTATATGTAGGTCAGTGAAGCGGGGGATTGTACGATCCCCCACATGTCGACTCAACCCTTGTGGTGCTATTCAAACTGGAGCCGCACTCTTCAGCCCGAAGCCTATATAGACCTGGTCTGGAATTAATTCCAGCTAGGGGGCATAAGCAACAACAACAAAAGAACAATTAATTGCAGTGAGAACCTTTGCACCTCGAATCGAAAATTATTTTTCACTGTGATCCAAGGTACCTTGGTCTTTTACCTTGGTCCAAGATACAACTTCCTGCTGGTTAATTCACATTTTATTTAAATTTCTTTTGTATTGGTTCCACTGACAAGAATCATGCCTTGGAGCACTTTCGGTGTTAAAAGGAAAGATACTGAAAAAAAAAAAGAAGAGATAGAGATAGTTTTAGTTCTCAAGATAGAAATGACAATTAATAGAGCTTCTAAATATTTCAATCTGTCTAAACTCAAATTGGGCTAGAGAAAAAAAATTTTAGAATGAGGAATGAGTACATTTTCATATTCTCGTAATAATATGAAATAAGTTTTAACTACTGAGGAGGAACTCCTATCAATGAGGATACATCCAAAGATCTGGTCAACTTCATTTTACGTAAAATTTAAAACAAATTAGCCAGTTAGTCTCGCAATTTTTGAAGGCAAGTGATAAAAAATAGGATAAATAGATGGATAAAAATCAAATTACGGGGGAATTTTGGCTTGAATGTTTCGAAAAATTTTGAGGTCATAATTTTAAGAAAATTGGAAGTGACAAATCTTTCCTACAGCTTTTAACCGAACAGTCGATGTTTCATTCTTAAGACAATTGATAAAAATATAATAAATTCTGGGATAGAAATCAAATTACGGGGGAATTTTAGCTTTGAATGTTTCGAAAAATTATGAGGTCATAATTTTGAGAAAACCGAATGCGACAAATTTATTCAGAGCTACAGATTTTAATCGAACAATCGATGTTTCATTTTTATATTTATTTACGACGTTTATAATGAGGTTTAATTGATCCACTTTGTGAAGTGTGCCGAGGTCTGCCTCACTGTTTCCTCTCCTTATAACCCAGTAAAACAGTGCAAGCGAAACAACTTCGTCCTTTGAATTTAAAAACATCTGGTCAATTTTGAGCCTGTGTGCATATCACAAATGAAGCAATACTGAGCTTCGACATCATTAAAGTTTCGTTCAGTAGTCAATCTCCTCTACGTTCGTCGAGGCTGTCTCCTTTATCGGCTATCTTGCTAGGCTCTCTAGGCTATCTTCTCATGGTCATCTCTCGGTAGGCTGTCTCAAGTTCTGGCGTTAGATATTTTCATTCCAGTCCTCTGCTCGTGGTTTCTCACGCTCATCTATATACAGTATGCCCACTAAAGTCCCTTCCCACCCTCTTAACTTCGGAACGGCTGCTGCTATATTCATAAAAGGGGTGTCTAGGTATAGTTAAGTAGCCATGCGCTACTGAATAAAACCACCTACCGCGCCACCTGGTAGAAAACAGCGGAGTTAGCATTCCTATCTCGAAAACGGAATGAGATAGAGGAAAAAAGTGATTCACAAAGTTGTAGAGCATTATCGATTTAGTAAGAAAAGACACCTTGTGGACATTAATGCGAAGAATAGAATGGTTAAAAAGCGCATTTGTTTTTTCGTGATTTCCTACACTGTGACGTCACGAAACTTGAACGGAAGGAGAAATGATTATCTTTCGGGCAAAACACGACACCGCAATGACGGTGAGAAGTTTGAACATCTCAAATAAAGGCATATTGTTAAAACTAGTTGTTTTTTTCTTTCTCAGATCATTTTGTCACGTCACAATGTAGGAAATCACGAAATAACAAATGCGCGTTTTAAGCGTTCTATTTTTGCGTTAATGTCCCCAAGGTGTCTATTTGTACTAAATCGATAATTTTCTACAACTTTGTAAATCACTTTTTTCCCCTATCTTGTTCCATTTTCGAGATAGGATTACTAACTCCGCAGTTTTCCACCAGGTGGCGCGGTAGGTGGTTTTATTCAGTAGCGCATGGCTACTTTACTATACCTAGACACCACTTTTATGAATATAGCAGCAGCCGTTCCGAAGTTAAGAGGGTGGGAAGGGACTTTAGTGGGCATACTGTACAGGGTGTCTATAAAAGAACTCCAGGGTTTTGAGGCAAAATATTTTAATGAAATAAAAAACATACATACATGTTTTATACATGACTGAAAAGCTTACATTTTCAAGTTTTTTTTAACACTTAGTAAAGTTCTATATGAGCCCCGTTAGTGGCACGGCAGACGTCTAAACGGTAGTCTACCTCTTCCCATGTCCGTAGTCTTTTATGAAGTACCTTACCGACAGTTGATCTTGGTAACCCCAACTCCAGGCTGCGTCTTGTCAACGATTTCTTAGGGCTTCGAAGGCATGAAGCTCGGATTCTGTCCACTTTCTCTTGAGACACACTCGGCCTACCCGGCGACTTTTGCTTCAAAACACTTCCTGTTTCCTTAAATGCACTGAACCATTGACGAATGGTTTTGTCAGAAGGCGGATTAACACCATAGTTACGTCGAAAGTTTCTTTGTACGGTAACTACAGACTTCGTTTCTATGAGCCAAATAACACATTGAGCCTTTTGTTGCGGAGTCGCCATCATTTCAAATTTCGCGACGTCATTTCAAGGTCAACGCCCTGCAGCGCCGCCAACAGTTGATACAAACATTCCCAATTGGTATGAGTAAAACTTTTTGAGCTACTCTTTTCAGAGAAGTCGACTAAATTTTGCTATCTTTTATAGTTAGTGAGATATGAATTTTTAAAACCCCGGAGTTCTTTTATAGACACCCTGTATATAAAACAGTTCCGTAACTGACTGACTGACTGACTGACATACAACGCACAGACCAAACCGCTGGACCTAAAGGGCTGAAGTTTTGCTTGGCGATTCTTCTTATAGTGTAGGGGTGCACTAAGAGAGATTTTTGAAAAATTCTTCTTAGATTTTTTTAAATTAAATTTTTGAGCTGTTTTAGTAACTTTTTTTTAAGTTTGCATTTAAAATAATAATTTGAGGGTTATAAAATTTATATCACGAGAAAGATCATAAATATTCCTTTAAAATGAAATTTTTTTCGAATCTCTACCTCCATTTTCTGATTTTTGGTGAATTTTTAAAGATTAATTTTTAGAATTTAATTTATTAAATGCTGATCACGTGATTTCTTTTTCTGGTACTTTAAATAAATTTATCGTCACGGGCATAACAACTAAATAGACAAAAAAATATTTTTTTCTTGCTAATGCGGCAGACGATTGGACATTATTTTGTCTATAAAAATATCCCTTACGATTTTTTTAGAAATATATATATATATATATATATATATATATATATATATATTTATTTATTTATTTATTTATTTATTTATTTTTTGGCATTAATTGCATACATTGACAGTTGTATTTAATTTGAATGTACTCCGTTGCGAATTGAGGGTTTTTAGCTAGTCGTCTATATACGGCAACGTCGAGTCCGGTCCGTCTAAGGCAGTAGTTCCAACACGTAGAAGTCTGCGGACCACTAAGCCAGTAATTGAACCATGCGCGGACCACCACCACCCCTCATCGACCTGAGGGGGAGGAGAACATTCCGGGGGATATGAGGATATAGAATATCCCTCAGGCAAAAGGATACAGGATTAACGTAGTCACATTGTAACGTATCATATTCTAAAAATAAAATAATTGTGTTAAACTTTTAAGAAATTTAAATCAACACCTGATAGTCATCGGATATATTCTACCCATCTAGTTCAATGAACATTGCTTTGAAAATCCCCATTTATTTGGCAACTTTTTTCGTGGTGTTGAACCACTCCCGAGGCTCTCGTGGACCACCGGTTGGGAACCACTGGTCTAAGGGATCTTCGAATCTCCCCTTGTCTTTCGCTTGGCAGGAACTGTCTTTCGTCTCCTTGGTTGGGGGTGAACGCCGCGGCGAAGGATCTAATTTATGCCAGTCGGAGCCGGCTTGCTGGTCCAAGGGGTCTTTCAATTTTGTGTACCTCTCTACGATACCGGGTCTGCCTGGAAAAATCTCAGACAAAGCCATAGACAGACTGTCACCTCTGACACACTTACCTGATGTTTTCTTAAACTTCTAATTCAGGTTTGGGTTAGGGTGAAATTTATACTTTTGAATTCAGTAACAACAAAAAAAAATCAGTAGGAACAGAGTACAACAGGGTGTTGTACCTTGTTCCTAAAGGCATTTTAGTTCTAAATTGTCCAAAAAGTATCAAAAGAATTCACATAAAAACTAATAAAATTACAGGTTAAAATTTGCATTCTGAAGTATCAGAAAGCTGCACTGATTTTATTATTTATGTAACACATAGAGGAAAAAAATATCAAAACATCTAAATAGGTCCGAGGCAAAACAGGTTCTCCATGTAAAATAAAGGCATTAAGTTGTATGGATGCGAAAGCATGCATAAAAGCATTTTAACTTTTATTGTATATTTGAAACTCGTCAAATTCCCATAAAAATGTATAGTTATTTCTATATGAAACACTCAAACATCATACTTTGACAATCGGAGAAGTATGACTGTTGACGACTTCGATGCTCATTATTTCTGAAGGTCTGGCGGAGAGAAGTATAAAAAAGAGTTAATATAAAACGGCAGTCAAAGAATAAAAGAATGAAAAATAACGCTGTAGTTTGAGCAAGAAATTGTATATCATCAGAAAGAAAGTGTCTTTCTTGAAGCATGTATTATAAATATAATATACATTGGTACAAAAATAGATATTTTGCCAAAGTTTTGGCGAAAACTTAGTTTTAAATAAAACATTTAATGTTTCTTAAAAGATTAGCTCTAACTCTTGTAGTATTAGTAATCATATGTCTAATTAAAACTTTTAACAGGAAACGATCTGTTAATAATAAAGTGTAATGGACTGTTTTTCTCCACTCCCACACACACAGACTCTTCTTTTTAGCACCTGCTATGTCATGTGACCATGTTTCCGGTGTTCGTGCTGTGTGTTAATTCGTGTTTTGTTATGTCCTGTAATTAAATGTTCGTGTGTTTAAATATTCGTTTAAGCATTCTTAGTATGTGGACTATATTTTATTTTAATTTAAAAAAAAACCCGAGATGACTTTTGACAAGATGTTAGAAAAAAATAAATATTCCTTATATCACATCCATTAATTTTTTAATCATTTTTTATAATGCTTATAAATTAAACTTTTTTTAAAAAACAATTTATACTAAATTCATTTTCTGTGCAGTTATGAGTGTCTTCATTTGAATCAAGTTCATTTTTCTAAGAAATTATTTTCATTTTGTCAGTTATATCTGAAAGTTATAGGTCGAAGAATTTCTAAATCTATGATTGACTGGGAAGTCCTTCATCCCTAAAGCGTTATTCCAAAAGCAGATTCTTTTTTCCCTGTATAAATTTTTTTTTCTGAATTTTAAAGTACGTAAGAAATTTATCAAAATTAATTAAAATTTTCAAAGTAGATAAAGCTATCTGTTTTTATCAATTTATTTATTTATTAAATATTTAGGTTTGTTTTGGTCAATGCATATTTGATATTTAAAGTTTCATAAGAAATGGTGGTATTTTCTTCTAACCCAACCCGGTAACTGATAGTGGATCTGTGTTCAAAGAACGTTATGTACTTAGAACTAAATTGCGTCTTTATTTTAGTCTTTATGATCGCAACTGTTTTGCTTGCAGTTAAAAGCTATACAAAATGAGAAACACAGAATTCGTTAGATATTCAGAAAGTGGCATATAAATCTCCATAACTATATGCAAACGTAGAAATACATAGACGACACAAAATCCCAACACACCCTCCAGGACTTGATACTTCGCCGAGCATAAACCAAAAATCAGCCATGCAGCACAAAAATATTCGTTTGAAATAACATGGTAGATAATTTTACGGGAATGTTTTCTCAGCTACATAATAAAGTAGAAATTACCTTACTACTCACTTAATCCCAGAGTGATGTTGTTTTGCTCGCAGCTGTGGTGAATTAGAACGATTTGAAAAAATCAATATAAAAACACTAGTACTAGTATGTTGTATCTATTCAGGGAGAAAATGAAATATCAACCGAACCACAGTGCTAATTATAAATATATGGAGGATTGAAACTCATGTGTTTGCTCCTTACCAGGAAAGTTAGAAAATACTTTGAACTAGGGTCTTAAAGAAGAAGGCAGAAACATAATATTGGGTATATTGTCAAGTTGAATCTCGAGTGAAACTTTAGATATGTCAATATTCGTGTATCTTCTATCATCGCATTAATTGGCTGTTTTCATTTAACATATTCATAGTTTATGAATGTATAGATGATTACTAATCCTTATCTGTATACTTGTTCTTTCATAAATTGAATTCGTTGAAGATGCAATAATTTGAAGCTAATCCAACCTTTTCTTCCATAACTCTCTTTTGAGAAGTTATTTCCTGTAGGATTTTAGATGCTGCTGCCAGACATGAATCCTGTGTTTCGGCAAAAGCTTTCATAATATCGGGAACAGGTGGTGAACTGCTTAGTGCGGCTTTCAATAGACTCGTATTTCGATAATCTGTCGCACACTTCCTTTGCAGGGTTGTAACCGGGAATCATAGATAGTCAACTTCTTCTACTGACTTCTCGTGAAATGACACTACCGCGGATATTCCTTTGTGAATGAATGCCCCGCGATGTTGAGAAAGGAAATGATTGTGGTTGAATCCTTAACAGCAAGCTTGGGGAGAACATTTTGTCTGTAATATCTTCAGTGATTTCAAAGTTAGCATGTACTACTGCTGGTAATGGGCCTACCCTGATTTTAAAACAAAACACCACCTCTAAATTTCAATTATCAGATTTCATCATCAGGTTTAATTCATTAAATTTCATAAAACCCAGAGTAGGACTTGACACTGACAGGAAATTAATCATGATCTGGATTTTCAGAGAAGTAGTTTCTACAAAAAAGAAGCTGAAGCACGAAGCATCAAAACCAGAGGTCAACATAGGTTTATCCGTTAGTTGTTGTCAGGCATATAAACACTCCCTCTAATGCTTATAGTTACTGCTCCGAGTCACAGGCTTCCTTGCAGACACTTGAACATCAAAATTCTTATTTTTGAGCCATCAACAAAAGGTCCTGGGAAACTGTCAAAATTAGAGACGAACGTTGGGGGTCTCTATATGTGTTTTAATCGACTTATCACATCACATATGTTTCTAAGTGTTTCATTTCATTGTAAAAGGACATAGAGTCAAAGTCCAAAACAGCTGAAAAAAAAGCCGTATTTCAAGAGCCAAATTTTTACCGAATATTACTGATGTTGAGAAGGGAGCACATTATTGTAATATCAGGTTAAAAATCATTTATGTGTTCATTAGAAACCATCTGTGTTTGATGAAAATTAATGACTTACCATGTTATTCTTTTAACGGAATCTCCTTAGCCAGATCCATTATTAGTAAAGGGTGACCAAATGCTTTTGATTATACGTATTTTATATGCTTTACACAGAATTTTCCAAATCTATTTCGTCTTTCTCCCACTTTCGCGGTTTTATTGAAAAAAGCTAAAAAATATATATTTTACAGCGCTATAATTAATATAAAGAACTTCTAGAAATGCAGAAAGCTATCAACTTTGTTATTTTTTGTAAGTCAAAAACCAAACTACCTTGTAACGGACTCAGAGGCAGTTCCACTCGCAAATCCGTCTGAATTCAAATATATTGAGTACATGCCTACGCAAGAGTACGAAGTTAATTAAAGGGCTAGCTTTGGTTATGAAATATGCAAATGAGTAATTTAACTAAAGGGGATGATACTGCTTCAGCTCTTTGCACCTGTTTCAATTAATTATAGGAGGCTATAAAGCAAAGATGCGAATATGAATAAAAGAACAGGTGCAGTTAATAAAGATGATAAACGACTAGCACTTTTAACACGTTTAACCTTCGTAATATTTATCGAGTGCTTTCTCAAGTTTGCAGTTTTTAAAAATTTATTAGATGTATCAGGAATGGAGATTTCATGATCAGATTTGTTTAGGATAGGAGCGGGTATAATTAAAAATTATAGTACACCTATTTCTTTATAAGAGATTTCATCGCGTAATTAATTAGATTTCCATAAAGTGTTAAGAGTACTTTTATTTCAATCGAAAAGGTAAAATTTAAAGAAGATTTAAATTTCAATACCTGTTTTCAAAAACGTTACATCTTTCCTTTATTGAAATAGAATATTGCTCTGAACTAAGCATTAGCCTATTATCAATTCATCAGTTTAATTCAAAAATATATGGAAAAAAACTTTATATATTTCAACAATTTTCATAATCATCAGAATAATACATTTAAATGTATTCGACTACACATTTGTTGCTCTAGTTCAAACGTATTGACCTCCTGTGTCAAGAATAATTCAGTTTCCCTTTTAGTAACACCAAATGCAATTTTTCTGATTCCAGTTAGTAAAAAAAAAATTAAAACGTATACTTAAGAAAATTGAATCGAATCTAAACAAAAAGACGGAACCGAGAAGGAACCGAAAATTGCATGAAAAACGTATTCAACAAAAAATACCACTAGAAAATTTCAATCTAGGAATGGTACATTTAAATTGAAAAGGCAACTTCATGATATTTCTACAGCCTCTTATCCGCTGTAATCATCATGACAAATTTTGATTTGGATAAATATTTGCTACAAATGATTTCTGTCCTAGATTTGAAGATAATGCAGCTGAACGCAATTAAAAATATCAAGTAAAGAAAATTTCAAAACGAATTTTGAAGAATAATCTTAGCAGAATATACCTACTAGGTTGTGAAATTTCCTGCTTATATTCTTCTATATCTCACACAGCTAAAAATACCTTTCAATTCCTCAAAAATTAACAAAAAGAGGTATTTTAGGTTTCATCAATCATCATGAATATCACTCAGTTTTCTTGCTGTATATAGGTTTTTTTTTTTTGAGAAAATCCAAAAAGAAACTAAATGGGTTCAGGAAATATAATATAATTTGTTCTTCATAGTACATAACGATATGATTATATACTATCTACCAATAAGTATTTGGACACGTGTGGTAGAAAACAAAAGCCAAATTTATTCATATTCGATAGTTGGTAGAGCTTCCACGAGAAGCAATTACAGCCTCAACCCTCCAGGGCATGCTTTCCACAAGTCCTTGTATTACGGCTAGTGGCATTTTCTTCCACTCGGCTTGGAGAAGACATGTAAGATCCTTAAGCGATTCTGGACGGTTGTCGCACCCCTTAATTCGGCGATCCAACTCGTCCCAGAGGTTCTCGAAATGGTTCAGGTCTGGGGTCTGGGCAAGCCAGTTCATTCGGTTAACCCCTTTGCCACCATGCCAATCCATGGTGGATCTCGCAATATGACATCTGGCGTTGTCGTCCTGGAAGTAACATGGTTCCAACCCGTAAAACTGCCACAACGTAGGAAGCACACTGTCATCCAAAATAGTGCAGTAAGCGTCGGCGTTGAACTTACCATGAATTGGGACACAGGGTCCCAGTCCATACCAGGAGAAACACCTCCAGACCATAATTCCACCTCCGCCGAACTTCACTGTGGACACAATGTATTCTGGCAGGAGGCATTCACCAGGCAGACGCCAGATGGCAGACCCTGCCATCCGAACGGTAGAGGGTGAACCTTGATACATCGCTCTAGAAAACCCGTTTCCATTGATCTACGGTCCACTTTCGACGTGCAACCGTCTCCGTGTTTCATCACATTAAACGAGCAGGTCAGTTGGACTTTGTGATCAAAGACTTATGGGCTGCAGCACGACCATGAAAACCAAACAGATGTGCTTCCTTACGGATGGAATTCATCGTAACAATACGCCTGGATACCTGTTGAAACTTCTGTAAAGTATCACCGATGTCCCACATACTTTTCTGAAAAAGTATGGGGGCCATCGGTTGGGTACAGTTCTCTAGACAGCACCCGTTGGTCCCTATCTCCCAGTTTCGTGGGTGTGCCGACTCGGGACACATTCCGACAATCACCGGTCACCGTCCACTTCTGAATCACATAGGCCACTGTCAATTTTGGGTAATTCAGCTCGCTAGATATGTCCCTTAAGGATCGGCTATTTCTGTGATACCCGACCATTACACATTTCACGAAATCAGATAACTCTGCACTTCGTGGAATCATGCGACTAATGCCAATGTCATTTCCTACACGATATTTAACGGCGAAGGGCGTGACGTATATCAGGACTGAAGATATCGTCATTTTCGTCTGTGTCCACATACTTATTGGTAGATAGTGTATAATACGTGTTTTCATATAAACGTGAGTATACATATAAAATTACTTGAAAAATTTGAAATTTAGTTTTGTAATTAAAAATAACTAACATTTCTATAAAAGACAAATATTATAAGTATTTCTAAATTTCTAAAAATAAAATTCAAAATTCTAAGCTTCTCTAGTCTTAGATATTACTGCTGTACTAGTACCTTTATTTGCATATTTTTTCTCTTTTGTGCATGGGAGATTTGTTATCAAAATTGAGAGAATATGCCGCAATGAAATATTTGACATGCACCGTCATTTCTAAAAACGATATATCTTCTTATTTTATGTAATTTTTTTACAAGTTTAAATCATTGTTAGTCAAAAAACTGATTTTAAAAATATATGACTTTCCATGTAAATAAAATATAAATTACTTTTAGGATCAAATTTGATTCAGTACAACGATTGGCAGGTTTTCTATCTTAATATTTATCTTGTCATTCGGATGCAGTAAATTTCACAAAAAAAGGTTTTCTCTGATTTCTTTGTCAGTGAAAGAGATGTTAAGAGAAAATTTATTATGACACTTACAGAAATGAACCTGAGTTACGAAACAATTTCTTAAACAACATTTTATTTACCAGAAAAAAGAAAATCTTTTTCCACAAATATCAATAACCAATACAGTTTAGACGGGAAATAAGAACTTTAAAAACCTCAGATTATGAAGTGAACGACTGAGATCTATTTTTATGGGAAATAAAAGATGAATACTCTTTTAGTACTAAATCAATTTTTCGTATTCTTATTATTTACTTAAGTTCTTAAGCTATATTTTTCTTCATAAGACTACTAAATATTATAGCAACGGAACTCTTTCTAAAAACGTCCATTAAATAACTGCAATGTAGCAGGTAATTTAAAAAAAATTGAAATACGAAAAAATACGCTGTAAGTTTTTTGTATACATTTTTCAAATTCAACAAATTCATTACTTCTTTTCCTTTTCATGTATATTACGCTGAAAACACTACATTGTTCAAATATACTTATGAACAGTTCTCCCTACTCAGGATACGAACTTCGAGACCTCTTGTTGACCGGAAAGGCAAGCTGTTGCATTACATCACTGTGACACACGCCCGCTGAACTTTAAACTTATTCCTAATATGTTAACCACAGTTTCACGTACTTTCTAAAGCCTTACGCCAGCATCCTTTATATTTCCCTTATTCGGCTAAAAAATTTTCTTAGTCTTGAATTGAAACTCGAAATCTTGAGTTAACCAGGAGAATTGAACAACTGCACTTCCGGTATTCGGTGGCTAAACCTCACTATCTGCCTCTGTAAAGGCTGATGTTAAATATCTATAATTAAATTGGCATTAATGCTGTCTTTATAGTAAATTCATGTAAATCCTGACAGCAGCAATTGAAAAGAAAATGACTACAATGAAAGCATTAAATGTCATCTAAACGATGATTTACACAAGTTGAATTTTTTTAGATAGAATAAATATAAAAATAAGACATTTTCGACTAGAGTAACATAGCGTTACTGAACAAGAATTTCCTTGGAAATTAAAAAAAAACCTTCTCTGTACTTCTATTATTCTATTTTTATGGTATTATCCTCCTAAAGAAAGCGTTATGGTCTGGGGTGCCCTTTCCTTTGATAGCCGGGACCCCTTTGGTAGTCATCAGTGACACACTTACAGCACAGAAGTACGTAGTGCGAGCCGTCTTGTTGCCGTTCCACTTGAGCCACTCGGATTTAATAGATAATGATAATGCACGTGTTGCTAGGAATTGTCTTCAAGTTTGCCGAATGACTTCCTTGGTCACCTAGGTCACCTGATCTCTGCCCCATATAGCACATTTGGGACTTCACGAAACGGCGATGGCAACTATCCCTGAATGTTGCCGATTAAATCCGACAGTTGGAAACAATTTGGCAGGAAATCCCGAGTGACACCATCCGGGAACTTTTTCAGTCTATGCCACGGTGGGTGACAGCTTGTGTCCAGTCCAGAGGTGGACCAACGCCTTATTGACTTCCTCACTTTGTGACGATTCAACTCTGGAATAAATCATTCAATTGTCCTAAAATTTCAATTGTTTTTATTTTCTGTGCATATTCTTCACATCTTTCAATTTTTGTCGCAATCGGACAATTCCGTGGTGCGTCGATATTTTTGTTCCAGAGTGTAATTAAATGTCCCTGATCAATATTACACGATATCTTTCAGTCAAACATTTGAAGAATAATTTTCAATACTATGTTAAAGGTAATTAACGTTTAAAGATAAAAAAGTTTCATCTCCGAACTTTGGAGCCATAGTACTAAAGGACATGTAATTTTGTCGTGGATGAAGTTACATGTATCATGATGACAATTAGTTTCGTAGTTCAAATTGCGTATTGTTCTTGCTATCAAAAGAATATCTCCTGACTTATTCTATATCTGTGTTTTCTAGTTATGGTGTGTTCTTTTTTTCCTCAATACTTTCCATTTGAAAAATTATAATATAGCTGATAATGTATACTTTCAAACGAGTATGTGAAGGCCCATTTTAAGACTACAATTAAACACATAACAAAGGATAAAGCTGAAACTGTTATTTAAAGCTTTGACATTGAGGTATCTTAAGATTATCTAATATTTGAGGCATTTTGAAGTATCTTAAGGAATAAGGTTAATCAATATTTTCTAAATATTCATGCATTTTTCATTCAACACTCTTGATAGCTTATTGGTCTACTGCAAGCTAATATGCTGTATTACATTTGGTTGTATATGTTTATTACTAATTTTTATTAAATCAATTTTTAATATATTACTGTAATTAATTAATATATTACTTTAATTTTATATCCTTTTTTCATTCTGAAACATGCAATTATGTTTAATTATATTTGACGATATATGTGTTATACTAAATGTCATTGTTGTAGTAGTAAATAGGTTTTCCCTAAGGTCTCTATTTTAAAAATAATTATTTTAAATTTTCCTTGCCTACTGACCTTCTGTTTACCTGCAGTTTTTCAGTTATTATGTTTACCTTAACAAAGTTCACGCTAACAAACTATGTTTATTCATTTTGGGACAAAAAAATACTAATGATTTTTACGTGGAAAATAATTAACTTTATTTCTCGATATCACAAAATATGATACAAAAACACTAAAGACAAAATATTAAACATACTTTTTTTTTCCTTTTTTTTCTTGAGAAGATCTTAAACATATATTTTTCGTGATATCCTGATTTATCTACGAGTGAAAACTCTTAAAACTTTTAAACTGATTTTTTACATTTCTGGAGAATTCTTAAAATAAATATATACCTCAGTATAAACATATATTTTTACTTTTGTTACAGTTTAACTTTTTTAATAAAACAGTAAACTTACAGTTTAAACTTTTTTCGTAGGAAATGTTCAACGAGTTCATTCATTTGCGAGGTATAGCTGTGTTTTTCGATTATAAAAAGTAAGTGAAATTTTAATATTTATTCAATTTAGTGGCTGAATATTTTTGTTGAGTTAGGTATCTGAATGTTTTGCAATACGCCTGTTAATTTTTTTTTACTTTACGGACTTTTAAGGCACGTATATAATCCAAACTTTGCTTCTAAGCCTAAAACAAAGACGTACAATGGCGGAGTGACGTTTTAAGTTGGGTGGCCATCTGTCCTTCAATTTCAGGATAGATGGCCACATGAAATCGAGGATAGATGACCACCTTTAATCAATATTTCAAAATTATACAGAGTGAGGATTTTAACTAAATATAATTATATTGAAAATAATTATATAACTTTTATTTTTATAATTATATTAATGGATATAATTGTTTCAATTTTAAGTAATATAAATATTTCAATAATAATAATAATAATATAATATGCCGAACGATGTTTTTTCCCAGTTTTTCAAGATGCCGAATAAATACGTAAGAAAGCCTCATTTAAACCTTGGGACCTGGACACAAAATGATATGTCTAAGGCAATGGATGCTGTGCAAACGAGATCATATTCCGTAAAAGGAGAGTCTGTAGCATTTCACATTCCCCGCAAGACTTTGGAAATCCTATTGAAGACCAATAATTCCAATAAAGGCAGCATGGGTCCTGGTCCGATGTTTGGAAAAGAAAACGAAAACAGATTTTAAAGCACATTAAACGAATGCAGAAACAAGTATTTCCATTTACTCGAGAATTCTCGCTTTTAAATCTGCCACAAAACTGGATATAAAGCACCGTTTTAATGATACAAGGTAAAAGGCTAGGTATATTTGTCTAAGTCTATTCCTAAGTTGTCATTCTGATATATCAATCAGAAAAGCTGAAGGTAGAAGTGAAGCTATGAATCGTGAAGAGATAGATGCCTACTTGAAACTACTCCATGACACTCTTGAAGAAAATGAGTAGTCTGATAAACCCTCGAACATTTTTAACATGGATGAGTCCGGATTGCAGTTGAACAATATACCTAGCTTAGTTTTAGCCGAAAAGGATGGAACTGCTCCATCACCAACAAATGTACTGTATGATATTGCACCAGTTACTAATGTAACCATGACAAAAGCAGTTAGAAAACGCACCAAACAGGTAGCTCTGCTTTTGACATCACCAGAAAATATTGACAAACGTCGGAAACTTTCATCCCAGAAACAGATAAAGTTGATAAATAAGCTTAAAACCAGTAAAAAATCTAAAATAAACGCGAGAAAAAACAAAAACACGACGCTTCCAGTAACGAAGAAGATGAAATACATTTGAAATTATCAGATTCTACAGATTCCGAGGGAATAGAATTTGATGAGTATAACTGTGTTGGTTGTGGAGAAGAATACAATACCACAACCAAAACTGATGACTGGATAAAATGCATAAGGTGCCTGTAGTGGATCCATGAAACGTGTACAAACTATCAAGAACTTTGCCAAAAATGTGGTAAAATTTTACAATAAGTGAAGGGTTGAAATTATACTTCAAATGTTGTTTATTCGAATTTTATTCACTCACTTTCCGTGAAATAATTCCATCTTTACAAATTTCTATTGTTTTTTCATGATTAACTACATGAAATGTGTTGTTTTTTGCTATTTTAACTTCGCATTTTCTTTCTTGTATTAGATGGCCATCTCTCATCGACTTGATGGCCATCTCTCCTCGGCTTGAAGGAGAGATGGCCAGCTGCCATTTTAATTTCAAACTATGTTTACCACTTTTGTTCTCAATGTTTAATGATATTTTGCCCAAAATATGATGAGTATATGTAAAAGAATTTTAAATATGCATAAATATTTCTTGTGGTTGCATTCTAGGACTTTTTATTTCAATCTTTAAAAACTATGGCCATCTATCCTAGAGTTACCCTATATTTGTTTAGATAGCTTTTGTATATAAAGAATAGGAATATTCATATGTATATTAGGAATCTATAACATTTGTATAATGTTAATAGAAATATTTATATTATACACTTTATTTTTTAATATAAGACTATTCCCATGTCACGTGAAGGGAAAACAAATAATTACACTACTTTGTCGCTCAATACACGCGAAAGTAGTTAAGGTTATGACTTATTTCATGATAAATAAAGAAAGCAACAATCATGCTGAACCAAACTTGTAAGTTTTATTGATGTTTGTAGCTGTAAGAAGAACTAGAATATAAATGCAGATGTCAACAAAATACAAATAACTAAATATAAGCAAACTGAAGGCTTTAACTGGAAATAAACAAAACTAAAAATCCTTAATATTTTTAAATATGACATGTGAAACACGATCAAACGTATAATGTTGAAGGTATATATAGTTTATGTTCTTTATATATCTATCTATCTATCTATCTATCTATATATATATATATATACACTCATGGATAAAAAAATTAGCGCACCAAGAAATAATTGCGGGATCGTAACGACACTTACAATGACGGTACATGTCGGGGAGATATGCAAATGATTAGAAATGCAGCGTGATTGCGCATTACGTATAGCCGGTAGAGGGCGTTGAACATCGTACTCTGTGGAACATAAAAAAGGTAACCAAAGCTTGTTTGATTGTGCTGAATCATTTGCAAAGGAAGAGCTGAGATAGACATGCCATTACGCCGTGTTCGAAGACAATATAAGCAGTTGTCGCAGTTTGAGAGGGGGAGAATCGTCGGAATGATGGAAGCTGGGTGGTCAGCTACGCGAGTAGCTCGTCAATTAGGCCGTTCTGATTGTGTTGTGAGGAGGTGTTGGGACCAGTGGACCCGAGAGATGTCATATACACGAAGACCAGGCTCAGGACGCCCTCGACAGACCAGTCGTCGAGAAGACCGCCACATCGTAAGAAATGCACGCGTACAGCCAACTGCTTCATCGGCCGCCATCCAGGCACAGGTAGCACCTTCAATAGGGGCCTCTGTGTCTTCTCGAAACATACGAAGGCGCCTGGCTGAAGGACAGTTGGTATCGCGGCGCCCATTACGTGTGCTGCCCTTGACGCCCAGCCATCGACGCCTCCGTTTGGAGTTTTGCCGCGCACGAGGAAACTGGACTGCAGCGGAATGGAAAAAGGTCGTCTTTAGCGACGAATCCAGATTCAATCTCGGCAGTGATGACAATCGTGTTCGTGTGTGGAGAGCAAGACAATATAAGCAGTTGTCGTGACGCAGTTGGTGAACGCTCCAATCCTGCCTTTGCTGTACAGCGACACATCGCTCCCACAGCTGGTGTAATGGTATGGGGTGCCATTGCCTACAATACAGGGTCACCCCTAGTATTGTTCCGTGGCACCATGACAGCCCAGCGGTATGTTCATGAAATCCTGCAACCACATGTGTTGCCACTCATGCAACGGCTCAAAGGAACCATTTTTCAATAAGACAATGCTCGGCCTCATACGGCAAGGGTGTCACACGACTGTCTCCGCACTGTTACTACCCTTCCTTGGCCTGCCCGATCCCCAGATTTGTCTCCAATCGAGCGTATCTGGGATCATTTGGGACGACGAGTTGGGCATCCCACGAGTTTGAACGAACTAGAGGCAAGGTTACAGCAAATACGGAACGAAATGTCTCAAGACATCATACAGAACTTGTATGACTCAATGCCCGATCGTATCGCATCATGCATTCGCGCTAGAGGGGATCCAACGGAGTATTAACTCCTCCGTTCTTTTGCCTTTTTCTATGAAATAAATTATCCTTTTTCTTTGATTTTCTTATCATTTACTTATATCAAAGTAGTCATTACGTATGTAAAATTTCGTTTCATTTTGACGACTCCTTCTTGGTGCACTAATTTTTTTGTCCATGAGTGTATATATATATATATATGAGCGTGTTTATGTGTGTGTGCGTACGTGCCTATTGGAAAACAATCTTGCATTTTTTAATAATTGGGCTTTTCAGGCCAAAATATTTTAGGAAAAATTATAAAAATGATAGTATTTTCTCTCGCTAAAAGAGATGTTAGTTTACCATCAGTATTTCGTAAAATAGTGTTTCGATGTTCCCCCTGGGAAGCAATCAGGAAGCGGCGAGCAGAGGAGGTGGTCCAGCAAAACTGATTTGAAATCGTGTAGTCCAAACTATAAATACTTCGAGAGTAAATTGAGTAATTACTTTGTGGTGTTGCCTTTTAACATTTTTTGAGGCATGATAAGCGCCATGTCTTGTAACAGCTTAGTGAGTGTCTCTACCAAACAGTTCTGTAACTCTCTCGATGAAAAATCCTGTCAAGATATTACCGATAATATCCCTGCTATACATCCACTGCCACTCCCTTAAGGGTGATAAACGAATGTAGCTGTGAGATTGCCCTTTTATATGTCAGTTACAGCTCGTAAAATTGATCTCTAGCTGACGAAATCAAAGCTGTAAGAAGCACACTCTATTAAAACTAGGGCTTGTTATTATATTAATAAGCTCAACTATAACACGAGGACAGAAATTCTCGACAAATTTTTCGCTTACTCTCAGTCATGATTGATAGGGCTGCAGCTAATTATGCAAGATTCGTCTAACGGTGCTTTAGGAAATAAGCGAAAACACGCATACAAACAGATTAGTAACATCTCGGCAAATTAGCCGTTCAGTTATGATAGATTGTAGGGGGGGGGGGCAGCCGTTTAAACAAGATTTTCCTGATGGTGTTTTCCAATATAAGCGAAAGCATGCGTACTAGCAGATTGGCGTTATTGCTCTTGCAAAAGCCGTATGTCTCGAGAGTGGTTGTTCGAATATCGCGCGAACGACTAGCAGGATGAGTGTTTGGAACCAGTTTCCTTAAGTCACTGATAAATGTTCCAGAGTATCTTAAAAATTCAATGGTTCTTCCGGGTGTCGTTCATGGAGCACTCGTTCAGCTTTGCGGGTATTTCCAAAGGCTATGTCGTAGGTAAAGCCCATATACTACTCATTCTGTCACCAGTGCCTTTTTTGGAAGTCATTGTTTCGGATAAAATGTAATTACTTACGCTCACGGGATTGGGCTGATTCGGGATTACATCAGAGAGCATAGATTCCTAATCGAAAATAACTATATCCATACCCTTGTACAAACAAAAAAACAAGAAAACAAAACAAAAAAGAATTTTTTTAGTCCGTTTTAAAATGAATAATGAAAATAGTCTTTTCACCTTGAGAAACATATCGGTCCTTTGTCTTAAAAAATTGTAAATTTCGTTTCCTAATATTATAAAATTTTAATTATACTTTTGAGATAGATTATATTTTTTCCTCATCGCCCACTCAATCGCTCATCATACACTCAAATCGCTTAAATTTTGAGAAAAATAATGCTTGGTTCGATTATTTTCCTAAGTTACTTTTTATTATGAATAAAATTGTTTAGCCAGTATTTTCTACATTTTAAATATATAATAAAGTACAGAATTATATATATTTTAGAATATTTCCAATGCAAAGATATGTATAAATCGTAGAGAATATTAAAATAATGATTTTTCCCCATAAACAGAAATAATACGATGTAACTATACAGTTGTATATTTACACAGTAAACCAACAACCTTTTGAAGCAATTGTATACGCAAGTACACATAATGTTGTTATACCTAAATAATTTTAAAGCTCTGGGAAATATACAACCAGCGAATTAAATGAGGAAAAACATAAAATAGTTTGAGTACTTTAATATATAACCTTTTTATATTTAAATTATACTTTAAAAAAATGCGAAAATTTAAATTCAGCATTTTTTCGTAGTTTAATTAGCTATTTGTCGAAAGCCATCATATTTAATCAGCCATAATAAAGGGAAAAGATCTATTGTTTCTTCATCTCATTCTCATTAAATTTTGTTCTAAAGCGTCATCTAATTATTACACCATTTTTCTAAAGACTTTTAGATTTTATTTTTTAATAAATAAGACGTAAATAAGCTCTTGAAGATGCTAGAGAGTACCTTATTTTCGTAGGGTTTTTATATTTCATATGCTGTATTTATAATTAGCATTAATTATTCATACTTTGACTTTATACAATCAACTTCAGGGTCATCTAAAATGAAACACTACGCTTATGTTATGTGCTACGATGAAAATTTATTTGTCAGTTTTAAAATTATACTACGAGTTTAAAATTTTTGCAATGAATAATTGTGACCATCGGAATACTTTATTTTTAGAAAGACTTAGATATTGAATTCTTTCACTGAAAACTTTTATGGAGTTTTCTAAAAAAATATAAATATCTAATTTATAGATAGATTAAAAGAAAATATATAACTTAAAGGAAAAATGTACTGTAACTAAACGTATCGAATATTCTCTTTCATGAAATCACAATTTTTGAAGAGGTATTAAAATTGCATCTTCAACATGAGTTACATATATTTTTATATTGTATTAAAAATGCAAATAAAATTCGCAACTGCAGAAACATTCACTGCTTCTTAAAACATTATCATTTCAATTTAAAACATATCAGAGAAATAAAACGGCTTTTAGAATATAATTAAATTATTTTCATTAAATCTAAATTTGATGTCTGAAAGACAATTACATAAAAGTGTAATTACATCGTATTATTTCTGTTTATGTGGAAAAATTTATATTGTCTACAATTTATACATATGTTTGCTTTGGAATTATTCTAAAATATTTATAATTCTGTACTTAATTATATAATTAAAATGTAGACAATACTATCAAAATTATTTTATACACAATAATAAAAACAACTCGAACTAAGCCTTTTTTAAAAATTTAAACGATTTGTGTGTTTTGTATAAATTAGTCACGAAGAAAAAATGTAACCTCGTTGGAAGGTACATTTAAAATTTTATAACATTCGGAGACGAAATTTAGATTTTCTTTCTTAAGATACAAAGGGCCGATGTGCATCTGAACGTGAAAAATTATATTTTTATTATTATATTTTTATTATCAGGCTAAAAATTTGTGTCTTTGTTTTATTTTCTTGCTTTTTGAAAAGGTAATAAAATTATTAGACGTATTTGCGCTTACACAGAACAACAATCTTCATCTATCATCATAGTTGCTGGGTCTTTCTTTTTATTTTGAGAGCGGTGTATTATTTTATCGAATTTCAATATCCCATTGCATTATTAGATGTCCAAATCCATGTGGGAAATGAATGCACATTTATAAATTATTTGACGCAAGAATCGTCCAAGGGATAAACAAGAACTTCCATGTGTCGTGAAAGAAACATTCGTTCCCATTTCAGTTCGTGAGTTATTATTAAATCACAACAATTTGCATTTTAAACCCGTGGTTTTATGCTGGTGATCAAATAAGGAAATTTCTCCGGTGGAAAGATGGACCTGTAGTTACCAAATTTGACAAATGCTTTATACTGTTTTATCACATTTTTATTAAACATACTGTAAATCAATAATTTGATCTTGAATATCAAACTTTTTAAACTAAATTATTTTAACATAAATTTACAAAAAATGTGTAATATACATTTTTGGGGAGAAGGAGTTATCAAAGCATCTGTAACCAATTTATAATATGTTGAAATTTAGCGTCTTCTCTTTAGGTATACGGAAACAGATTCTTCGGTTAGAAAAAAATCAGCTGGAAGAATATTTTTGATACCAATTTCCGTTTGGTACTGTTCAATACTAAGTGAACTTTACCAAGTTTATCGAAATAAAATAATCTGTCCTCTATGAAATACAACTACATGCGCTACGTCTACTGAACTGTTTACATGTATTCAAATTAAAGTAAATATAAGAACCATACTCATTTACTCGTCTACAGAGCTGTCATTAAGGCTGCTATGTACTAAAAAAAAAATCTTATTTCCCTTTTCCTCTTCTTGCAGACTCTTGTGGTGGGAAGAGTCCAGTTGACAGTTCGAGAATTCCACCCCCCTTAGGACTGACATTTTGAGGGATTGTAATGGCTCTCTCTCTATAGGAAGGTTAAGCGCTGCCCCCCAATTTTTTATTTAAATTATATTTTTGTCAACTATTTACAGGTACATAAATGCTGATAATGAAATAAAATTGCTATTGTTAGATAGCCTGAACTTTTCTGCAAAGCGCTACAGGATTTATTTTATAAATTTCGTCCACCGAAGGAATTTATGAGCATTTAAAACACACTCTACCAGATTTTTCCCCGAATAATTTAAATTAAAAAATATTAATTGCATTTTTAAAAAAAAATGAAAAATGTACACAAATGTAAAATTTTTTTCTCTATGACGGAGTACAATTTAAAAAAAAAATCTTTGAATCCAAGTCGGCAATCCGTGGACAAATTTTCTCCATAGGTTAACATTGAGGTGAGCGAATCCAATGGGGTTAGTACATAGCAGCCTTAAGCGTAACCAAAAGTCGATGCGCTTCGCTCGACAGCTAAGTAAGAACTTAAAATTAGTAACAGGCACAGAAAGTCCTGACGTGTGGAAGACTTGACGTAGTAAAACAGCAGAAAACGTTATAAATAGCTTAATGTGATCAAACTTTTTGAAAGATAGTACGTAATATCTGCATTACAATTAAATAGATGTTGAAAATTATTTAATTATGCATCGATTGTTTGAAATATGCTGCCCAAGATGAGAGATACTTCCTCTTATATCATTTTTCATAACTTTTTTGTGATTTGCTTTCTTCGGATTAATGGTAAGCAATTTGGTAGAGGATACATTATATAAATAATTTTACGAAAGTTTGTCTTAAAGTGTCCCCATTTCATCGGTAATCACACAGAGATGATAGAGTTCAATACTGTTCCTACAATACTGTTTCTTACAGATTATTTTAATGTTGATGAACATCATTAGTGTACAAATTGCCCAAAAATTATTAACGGAAATTGACGAACTTCACGAAATTAGCAGAGTAAAATATTAAATAGATGTACGCAATCTCCACTAAACTCACGGTACTGATTTCGCTAACAGAAATATGCCCACTTGAAGAAATTCACTTCTAGGGTACTTGTTAACCAGCAAAAAACATCCCCATCTAGAGAAGCTGCAATGTACCGTCCATCGCTGGTGTCATCGCTTATAAATAAAATAATTCCTGTATGTGTGTGCGCGAAGGCGTGTTTGTTTCTATTTGCTATCTTATCTTTATATGTACACCAGACGGGTGTCTCAGAAGGGTTAGCCCTAGGAACCTTAGCAAAAATAACAACAAAATAAGAAATTTACTAAATTAGTAATGTATTAAGAAATGTACAGATTCCTAGAAAATTCCTGATGCCCAAATATGAATCTATAAGATTCGTAAAATTGATGGAATTGGTTGCACAAATAGAAACATGCAAATTTTCCTAAATTCCTAAAACCAATTGCCCAAATATAAATATAAAAACCTCCAGAAATTCACCAAACCATGTTAAAAAATATGCAAACTTAATTAAATTCCTAAATTGAATGGGTATATATAAATATGCATGCTACATAAAATTAACTGAATTGATGACCCAAATAGATATATAGATATGCAAAACTAAACTAATTTACTTGCAAATTGAGTAAAGTTTAGCAGTATTGCTACTTCACCGTACTTTAACAATTTCAGTCTTCAGAGAAACATTCTTACTTCGTTATGTAGAAAGCTCCACCACATCGTTAGAATAACAAAATGGAACAGACATGATTAGAAATAGTCTTTCCATTATCCATATAGGTTTGCCTTGACAAAGATGAAATCCATCTAATCATCGATCTTGCTCCGTATCTTCCGTACAGATACGTTTAGCATTGTTTCTAAAAAGATGAAACGAATAAATAGAAAGAAATGCGTTCCATAAGTCTTCAAACGTAATGTTAAAATATTGATAATTTTTATCTCAGTATATTACTGCTTAACAAATGCATATTTAGCGATTTTAATAGCTTTCAAACATAAAAGGTGGATAAATTTAAAGTTATTTTATTTTCAGTTGTTATTTTTTACATGCATAAAATTAGTATTGTCTATACCTATAAAATTATAATTGTTTTTCCAAAAATATTAAAACAGCATAAAAGGGGTTTTAAAAAATACGAGCTTTGCATTTCATGATCTATTTTAAACATTATGTGAAAAAAACACATTTCCTAATATGTAATTAGGAATAAATTCCCAATAGATTAACACGGAAATTGAAAATATGTGCAGTCAGCTGATGCTCTCATAAACGATTAGATATAAGAAAAATGTGATACTTCAAAGAATAAATAAAAAAATTGCAACTGATATTATAATGGGAAAATATAGAAATTGTATTTGAAGCAAAGTGTAACATTCTCACTATTCAAACTTATTGTAATTCCCATTTTCATTAATCATTTCTTTTAAGGAAATTTATTTTACAGGACTACATTATTTACATTGTTGGCCATTAAAATTGCAACACCAGTTACTTGTTGTACGTATACAGCATAGTAGGAAGAAAACATGATTAAATTTTAGACAATTTGGGATTATACAGGGTCCGAAATAATTACACACAGCTGCTGCCTCTGGCAGCTTAAACGACTCTAACCCGTTTAGACATCGAGTCGAAATGGGCTTGGATGGCAGATACGGGCAAGCAATTCCATACTGCTTCAAGTCTATGCCACATGTCATCAGTCGTAGGGGCGGGAGAACGATGACGGCCCAGTCCGTCAGCAACCGATGACCAGATGTTTTCAATGGGTGAGAGATCTGGAGAACGTGCTGGTCAGGGCAACAGTCGAACACCTTCTGTGTCGATGTAGGTTAGGACGACGGGCAACATGCGATTTCGTGTTATCTTATTGAAAGATGACGTCCCCGAAGCCCCGAAGATAGGGCACAGCCACCGGCCTTAAGATCTGAGAAATGTAACGCTGGCTGTTCAGATTACCGACGACGCAAACAAGAGGTGTTTTTGTCGTGTACCCAATGGCTGCCCATATCATCACACCAGGTGCAGAGCCCATATGACGATATCGAATGCAAGCAGGCCACGTGCAGTCTCCTCGGTGCCTCCAGACACGGATACGTCCATCATGATGCTGCACTCAGAACTAGGACTCGTCTGAAAAAAACGACGTGGTGCCACTTCTGTATCCTATTTTGTCGTTGGGCGCAACACTGTCGCCGCGTGTCTCTATGCTGCAGTATCAAGGGAAACTGTAATAATGGTCGCCGTGCAGACGATCCGTGCTGCTCCAGAAGTAGTCGCACCGTCCGTGCGCATACTTTTCGTGCTGCAAACAAGCCCATTTCCTGACTCAAGCTCCGTGATCTGGCTGTTGCGTCTTTGTTCTTGCCTCAACGTGAGGCCGAGCTTTGTCGTGAAGCAGAACGACGCCGCTAGAGAGCAATTTTCATTGGTAATTATTGGATCATCCCCCATACAGCCCTGACTTAGGACCATCAGACTCTCATCTGTTTCCAAAACTTAAGGAATTTCTTGGTGGAAAGCGCTTGGAAAATGATGACATGTTGAAAGAAACTGTTACTAACTGGTGTAACGGTCAGGCGGAAAGTTCTTTGATGATGGGATCCAAAAGCTGGTGACACGACTTAACAAATGTTTAAATGTTAAAGGTGACTATGTTGAAAAGTGAAAAAATTGTTCATATTTTACTTTATGATACAATTTAAGTTCATAACTAAAGTTTATCTTACTCTATTACAAAACGGTTCTTACTTAAAAAATGACCCTCGTATATTCGCATGATAGTCGTTGGGTTTTGACCAATGCGAGTAGCAATATCACGGAACGATAAACCGCACTCTCGATAGGCCGCGATTCTACAGCTATCGAATTCCGACACGTGCTGGTAGTCTTTTTTTCTTCTTATACGAGGCATAACACGATCTTCCCACAAAAATTCAGCATTCAAATGCGATTTCCGAATGAGAAACCCGCTGAGTAACTTTCCTTTTATACAGAGTTTGAGATGCTGTTTCTAAACATATGCTAAACATATACATATTCCAGCATCTTCTTCCTTTCATGCGGATTTGACGTTTGTATCATCTCTCCTTCCTGGTGCTATAATTTTAAATGGCCAGCAGTGTAGAAAGTACGTAAAATTCTGAAAGTAAATTTTATTAATACTTTACTTTCGTGTATGTTGATTAACTTTTTAAATTCAAAAATTAATTAAAATTTTACTTTGCATAAACCCGTCAACCTCTCCACTGTGTTTTTTTTGATGGATTAAAATATTAAATTTAATACACTTTTGGTCTTGAAAAAACTTTCTCGATGCACTGCTTTAAATTTGAATAGAAAATAACATTACAATGGCATATAAAGGGTTGCTACCAAAGGTTAATCTTATTGCAATGGTTTAACACAATTACAAAGTTGGGTAGTTTAATGAAATTTTGACGAAATTTTAAACTTTTAAATAAAATTCGTTTACTGTCCGTGAGTTTCAGGATTTCGTCGCTCGTTCCAAGGATTACGGTGCTATTGATTTTAAAGAAGGGTGCACTGCAGTTTTTAACAAAACAAAAAACTTGAATTATTAACAACATCAACATCCTTCGATTCCTTTCCAAATGATGCAAGTTAGTCTAATTTTTATGTTGTTAAACAAATGATTTCCTAATTTCAGTTAATTTGCTTTCAGAATATGTCTGCATAACTCATTTTTTATTCCCGAGGGATGAAATCGATAATTTGACAAAGCGGCCAAATGAGAGAGAAAAGATGAATCCAAGACATATGTAAATATTCTCCTTTCATTCATAGTTAACTGCTGAATATGCAACACATACAAGGGTTAATAAGAAATATGCTTAATGGTATGTGAGTATTAATCAGTATTTGATTTTAGACTACAAAGGAGATGTCACCTTTTTCTCGCGGATTTTAGAGTGAAAATGTGTATGACAACGTAAGTTATCTAATGAATTCAGAAACTTTAACTTTGAAAAGTATCTTTGATTCCGTGCCAAGAATCTTGAATTAATTTGTTCAGCTTTTTCTTTGCATGATTATGCTTTAAATCCAGTTTCAAAGAATTTCGTTTTGTGAGTAAATAAGTGACATGAAGTCTTGACTTTTATTCTGCAGTTTTTATTTTTATGAAACTTGTAAATATAAGATAGAAGAAACACAAACTTTAACGCGTTATTTAACATGAAATCGCGTTAAGTAACGTAAAAATGAAATTGCAACACGATAAAGCTAAATTTGACGTTAAAATGATAAAACTGCAGAATGCTGATATTTTTAATCCAATTTGAAAGGATATATTTTGAAAGGAAATAATAGAAGTGACGTGAAGTCTTAAATTGCGCTCATTCATTTAATGGTTCGGAATTTTTTAAGCACAACTTTAAAATAAAAGAGACAAAAATTGTGAGAAGTTATCAAAACTTTATCATCTCACAGGGATAGTTTATTTAATAGATTTAACGTCGAAACTTTGCCCAGCTCTTGTAATGTTCAATTCTAATAAATCTACGTCACCAGTAAATCTAGAATTTCGGTTAAACTCAATAAATAATCTGTAAACACTGTGTAAAATCAGGCATGGGGACAGGATATTTAGACTTAAGTGTAGAATACAAATAATTTATAATGATAAAATTTAGTATTAAATACATATAAATTTATAATTTTTCTCTTGATGTAACGTAAAGAAATCAGCGAAGCTTTTAAATATTTTCTTCAAAGATCACCAGAGGATTACTCTGATTTAATAGTTACAAAAAAAAGAAATCTATACAGGTTCATGAAAATTCCCGACAAAAAAAAACAACGATGTTATCTGTTTGAAAAGGTCTAACTTTCCAGACAGTTTCTTTTTTAAAGAGCACATATTTTCGATAAAGATTTATAGTTTGTCTATGAAAGTTTTTGAAAATTGTAAAGCCGTTATATTTTACGGTAAATATATAAGTCATTGGTTAGAGTTTTTAATTTTTTTTAGATATCTTCGGATTTATTTATTTTCTGGCATTACAAAGATTACTGATAAATTTGAGTGTCAATTTTTGAAAAATACTACAAATGTTGAAAAAGGAATCTTTACGGCTAAGTTTTCTTTATTTTTTTCTAAATTATCAAAAAGCTCTTTTATAATATTACTAAAACTATATCCTAATAAATTATCGATTTTTCGAGTATAAACATTCTGTTTAATCAAAACAAAGGCAGTAAAGATTCTAAGTCTTCTCTTTTTCTCAGTTGTGATTCTAGTTGACTTCATTCTACAACACAACATTCAATAAAAAAGGAAAACCACGGAATAAGCAATAAATCACAAGACATAAAAAATTAGAGATTTATCCAACGAAATAGCATAAAAATCTATATTAAACACTCCATTAACTGATGTGATGAGAAAATATAAGAGCAATATATATTTCTTTTAAATTTTATTTTGTATTAATGCACTGCGATGAAAGCAAATCATAACTTGATCGAGGAATAATGAATATAGAGTAGGGAGGTAAACAAGCATTTCTCAGGCATCACACTTTTATGAATGTCAATATGATAAATGGAGATCTAAATTGAAAATTTTCTCTTCTTAAGAAATATTCTTTATCTTTGGCATATCAAAATGTTCACAATGTGTTATACTTTTAAATCACGCCTGGAAGCATAAACTTAAAAAAATATAATATGATACATAAAAAGATATTCATTTAAGAAAGGATTTGAGTATGTTTTAAAAATTATGTTCCTCTCCAATTATTCTGGAGGAAATACTTTGTTATAACAACTAGGCCTAGTGTTTAGGTCCTCAGAATTTGAGTGGAGGGGAGTATTTGGTTCTTGGTACAAAATTCTATTTTCCAATTGTGAAGTGCTGGCGGTATTTTTAACCTTATCTTTTTCTGCAATGTTTGTGGTGTAATTTTTACCTTATCTTTTCCTATAACGTCGGTGGTAATTTTTACCATATCTTTTTACATAAGGTTCACTGTTTTGTGTCTTAGGACGTAACGACTGTGTAAGCCGAATTACACTCTGCGGACCCGAAGTTTCAGCCACACAATTTGTTCAAATCAAGTACAAGAAGTGTGAGGGCAGTATTTGTGGACCTGAAAATGATTATTAGACAAGAATCAGTGTGATGTAGGAGAACACCAACATTAGTAACCGTCCACATTTATGTTATTGAAGTGTATCTGAATCAAGATAAGTATCAGTATCAGTTAGGCCTGTAAATATCGTTATTCAGTATTGGTAGTTTTATATCACTTATAAAAAGACAATACTCTGGTACAACACGAGCATGATCTAATTAGGACCATCTGCTTGTGCAGTAAAACTAGACAAAATTTAATTAAGGCTTTCAAAATTATAATAGGTGCAGTTTCATCAACAAGAAGTGGAAGAGAAGAACAGGTATGTAGCCTCTATCACTTGAAAACAATCGATGATTCATTGAGTAAAATTTACCTACAAGTCTGCAGAAAATCAATAAAATCATTTGAATTAGAGAGATATAGAGAGATGGACGTCTCCCTCAACATGGAAAAATGTCAAGGAGGATCATTTGCAATTGAATAATGGTTGAAAATGAAATCTTGGGGAAGAAAACGTAATAAGTCTTCTTAAAACAGAGATTGCAAATTATTTTCCTTATATCGGGATTTAAAATGATACTTAATAGGCATGAAGTTAAAGATACACGTGAGGTCGCACCGTAAGCTGTACGAATGTTTATCAGTAAATGTAAGTTGCAGATTGTCGACTGATTGTTGATTATTCATAACTACGGTGTGGTTTTGTAGCAAATTATTCCACGTCTATCGGTAAATTAGCATATTCGTAAATTCAATACTAGTCAAGGAAGTTAAATCTATCAAAATTCTTGAATAGACTCTACACAGAATCTCCAAGAACAGCCGTAACTTTCCGAAACGGAAATCAAAATACAAAACTAATCCAGACTATTTTACAATCATTGGTTCAAATTAATTTCAAATAACTGAGTTTCTTTTCTTTTTTAGAAATGAATACGTATGTGATATATTTAAGTTTAACAAAATCTCAAATTTGCCTGGATTTTTTGCAGTGTCACAACAGGAATTGTATGTCAGGAATGAATCGAAATAAAAAACAATATTTCGCAATAACATTGCTACAAAAATTAGAAAGAAGGATTCCATTTTACAGAGAAAGGATTAAAATGGTGATTAGATGGGCTAATTTTTATATCATATATAAATTAGTTAATATTAAAAGTTGTTACACTTGCAAAAATATACTATAACTATATAGCGCTGAAAAATGGGTAATTTATAAATAATAATTACCTATCTCATTTTTCTAGACAGAAGATTCTTTTATTTACCCTCTATTATACATAAAGTCATACAAATGGAAAATGTCAGGAAATTCCTTCGCGAAAGAACACTGTTGTCGGTGAATTTGGAAGTTTATCAAAGCAACATATGTTAAAACTGTATACATTTTATCTAATAAACAATTCATGGAAAATTTATCAAGAAAAATACTGGAAAATTAATTATTTACGTTGTAATAGCATACAAATTTTACATTACTATATTTAATTAAATATATATTATTATAACTAAGTAAGAGAAAATTTAATGAAAATAAAACGTTTATAGAAGCGAGCGAAAATCATTCTTAATTAGGAAAAAAAATCTACTTAAAGTTCAGTCATAGACTGGATAGATGTAATCATATCGGATGAATCAAAACTTTAGATGTGTGGTACCAAAGGCTACATGTTCACCTCGTGTTTGAGAAAAATGACATCATCCTATAACTTCTTTTGTGGTACTTCACGATTAATATACGAACGTCTAGATATACATGAATTTTTATTTACATTCTCGCTATACTGAAAGGATGCTATATTACAGGAAATGTAATGGTCGTTTCCAGCTTACAAAATGACGTACTATGCTTCGTTACACTGAAGCTTTAGAAAATTAAATGCGAGTGTGAGGATATATTTACAAAAGATGGTTCAGCCTTTTACATATGGAACAAGTACTACACAATTACTTACAGTTATTTCAATCCCGTTTAAAACGCATTGCATGAAATCACGCTGGAACAGAATGTGTTATCTTTCAATATGTCTGTGTTCCATGTCATCCAGCTTAATATTCAAGTTTTCTAGTTCCTTTTTCAAAACTCCGAAACATGTTCTTTGCCCACAGTAGTTTATATTCTGAAATTTTGGCCGTTAAGGCTGCTATGTACTAACCCCATTGGATTCGCTCAACCCAATGTTAACCTATGGAGAAAATTTGTCCACGGATTGCCGACATGGATTCAAAGATTTTTTTTTTAAATTGTACTCCGTCATAGAGAAAAAAATTTTACATTTGTGTACATTTTTCGTTTTTTTAAAAAAAATGCAATTAATATTTTAAAATTTAAATTATTGGGGGAAAAATCTGGTATAGTGTGTTTTAAACGTTCTTAAATTCTTTCGGGGGACGAAATTTATAAAATCAATCCTGTAGCGCTCTGCAGAAAAGTTCAGGCTATCTGACAATACCAAATTTATTTGATTATCAGCATTTTTGTACATGTAAATAGTTTACAAAAACATTTTTAAATAAAAAATTTGGAGGCAGAAGTTAATACCCCCTATAGAGAGAGAGCCATTACAATCCCTCAAAATAGCAATCCTAAGGGGGGGGGTGGAATTCTCGAACTGTCAACTGGACCCCTCCTACCACAAGAGTCTGCAAGAAGAGGAAAAGGGAAATACGATTTGTTTCTTAGTACATAGCTGCCTTAAGGATTATGTACTAAAACCAATAATAAAATTTCTTTTGCCTGCACGTAGTCCACCTACTTGCGCAGTAACACTAGACAAAATTTAATTGAGGATTTCAAAATTATAATATGCGCAGTTTCATCAACAATAAGTGTGAGAGGAGAACAGGTATGTAGCCTCTATCACTTGAAAACAATAGATGATTCATCGAGTAAAATTTACCTTTTAGATGTCTTAAAGGAGTGCCCTGATCAAATGCGTTCTTTTCAGCTGGGACTGATAACACACCACTTCCCGTACTTTCAAGTCCCAATTACGATCTATTGATCAGAAGACATACTAGATTACACATAACTCTAAAGACATAATGTACGAACCTCGCCACCCTCGTCTTTGCAAATCACCTACAAATCTATAATCTTTAAAATCTTCCTCAAAGAAAGAACCTATATATTACAACTAGCTGAAAACCCGCACTTCGCTACGTAGTTCATTCAAATTAAATACAACGGTCAATGTACGTAATTAATGCCAATATATATATATATATATATATATATATATGTATAATAAATACGACGATCAATGTATTCAATTGATGATAAAAAAACAAAAATATATACTTATAAAAAAAATCGTAAGAGATATTTTTATAGACAAAATAATGTAGAATAAAATATTCAAATTAAATATAATAGAACATTCTAAAGAATATAGTACAGTTAATATAGTACAGTTTGAGGAACATATCTTTTACTGTATTTTAATATTTCTTTTGGATAATGTCCAATCGTCTGCCGCAAGGAAAAAATATTTTTTTTGTCTGTTTCATTGTTATGGACGTGATGATAAATTTATTTAAAGTACCAGAAAAAGAAATCACGTGATCAGCATTTAATAAATTAAATTCTAAAAATTAATCTTTATAAATTCACCAAAAATCAGAAAATAGAGGTAAATATTCCAAAAAGATTTCATTTTAAAGAAATTTTTATGATCTTTCTCGTGATATAAATTTTATAACCCTCAAATTATTATTTTAAATGAAAAATTAAAAAAGGGTACTAAAATGGCTTAAAAATTTAATTTTAAAAAAATCTAGGAAGATGTTTTCAAAAATCTCTCTTAGTGCACCCCTACACTATAAGAAGAATCGCCATGCAAAATTTCAGCCCTTTAGGTCCAGCGGTTTGGTCTGTGCGTTGCATGTCAGTCAGTCAGTCAATCAGTGAGTCAGTTACGGAACTGTTTTATATGTATAGATGAAAGAATTCAGAAAACCACATATAGTGAAGGCATACTCTAAAGAATCCTCAGACTTTGGAAGACCTCTGAAGGATTCACTTTTAACAAGGAGGAAATCGTCTCTATTCTTCCTAATTCTGCAAAATCATTTGAAAAACTTATGACTGATACAACAGCATTTAATTTTATTAGAGCCGTCAAAATGATATAGTGGTTAGCTTTCTGAGATGCCGTGCAGTGGACTTGGGTTCCAAACCCGAATAAGGTTTGGTCGTTTCCGTGTCGTCCCCCTCATAGGGTGCAATGCTGACTTGTCTAAATGGTGCTTCCATAATACAGTTTTCAGGAAGCCAGCGGTGAATGACAAAAAGCGAATGTCTCACCCGCATTAAAAAAAAAATTCAGGCAGTCTCTTCTAACGAAACTACTGCGGGTTATTTATGTAGGATTACTTATCGTTGCTTACCTCTTTTTTCTTTTTTTTCTTTTTTTTTACAATAAAATTTTTACATACGAAGAGAAGGATGAGTGATAACCCTATGCAGGTCGATGGTAAGAAAAATAAGTTACAGTTAAGTGTCAGAAAATCGGGGATAATGTGTCGTACAAATGTGTAATCAATAAATGAGTTTCCCAGTGTACTCGGATAGTTGGACGGAACCACATTTAAATTAAAGTGATGTTTCAGGAAATCGAATGCCTTTTCGTTTCGTTTTGCGTCTATATTAAAATCACCCATCACGATGATCGGCACATTGGCATCAATATCAAACTCTTCATCTATAAGGAAACTTGATTCGGAATATTTCATGAGCACCGTAAACAGAAATAATTTTATATCGGAATTGACAATTGGGTGTATATATACGGATGACAGTATGAAACGCGGTTAAATTTAAAAGTTCATTGCGATTGATAACGGCAAAATAAAAAAAAGCTAGCACGTGCCTTCTAGGGGAAGTCAAATTGTGTAATTCGACATTAACAATTCGCACGAAGCAGACATCATAATCTTTAAAATGGTACCTCATTGGTCGATTTTAGTTAAGTATGAAGGGAGAAAAAGGGAGAAAACAAAAAAAAAACCTGTTAGAAATAATATTCTGCCACTCTTGATTTATAATTCGCGACGACGGTTTTAACGTCTGAAATTTTGCTTTACGGCGGACCGTTATGGAGGAACGTAATCCTACATTGAAATATCATTAAAGAACTACGATTATAAAAAAAACTTTTAGCATTCACAGATTTACTACAGATTCTATTACAGATTCTACAAAAGACATCGGTATATTCTCAAGTTCTAAATGTATTTTTAAGGTTATTCAAAACAGCAGCACTTAAATCACCAAGAATAGCCTAAACTTCTCTTATTGAATAGAAAAGATAAACACAAATTAAGAAACCCCCAATGGACTCCACCACATATCGACATGGAAATAAATATGCCAATTTTCTGGCTAGTTAAATCTCAAAACCAGACTATCATATTCAAATACTTACAGATTCCAGGGATGTTACCAAAAGTAGACCCCCCCTTCACAAGAAATTGCACTAAAACAATCTAATATCCCCAAAGAAAACACATACTCAATAGCTAGACGTAGAAAACAGGTCATTCATTTTGAAAGAATGAGAATTAACCAATATATCTCAAGTAACTGTAGCTCCCGTGAAAACTACCCTGAGACACAATTTCCCCTACTACCTGTTTCAGTGTCCATCTATCGTAACAGCTCCACACAGAACATTAAAAAAAATTAATACATTGACAAAGTTTTCACTGTCACCATTGTCATGCTCTCCACTTTCGGATCTACTTTATGTCTTTCTGGATGAGCTGTACACATTTCATGGACATAACAACAACAACAACAACACCCTTAGAATATAATTTATTTTTCTCACCTATTTTAAAAATTAATATAGACTCCAGTGCTAGTATACTGTATGAAAACATATGGTTCGTTACTTTTCTCTGAAATTCAGTCTCAAATTTGGGATTTGGGAATAGCGAAAATAATTACAAGATAAAAAGAACTTTTTATATACCATGTTTTTAAATTTTCTGTTGAATGATATAAACTTGACAATTCTATGTATTAACAAATACTTTTTTAAAAAATTTTTTATGAATTATCCCATCAACTTGAAAGAAAATGAAGTTAACTTGCGTTTAAGTTTTTTTCCCGTCCCGGACGATAAATGGCTGCACCAGTCTGCAAAACAAAATTAACTGAATATGTATTCGAATATGCTTAAAGATGGCTAAAAGTATTAAAAGAATGCATTGTCATCGTGTTCTGAGCTAGTCTAAAAGTTTGAAATGTCTAGCTAGTCGGGAAGTTAGTTAAAAATCGATTGCAAGATTTGTAAGGAACAAACACACACACAAACAAACAAGAAAGCAAGTTAATAAAAACATGGTAAAAATAGTTAATTACGTGCACTAAACTATCTCTCTAATACAAAATTCTTAATGTAGTGTACAGAACAAAAAAAAGGAAGCATAAACTTATTCACCAGGGAAACATGATGAAGCTAGTGAGAGATCCTAAATTTTGAAGGTATGCCTTGTCACGCTTGACACCTCATGGCAAATTATCCTTCGAATCTTCGAATATCAGAAGAGAGTACTCGTAGGGAATTCAGTGCGCGAATACTCCTATCAATCGAGCCCTTTAACTTAATTTCAAAAATTAGCAATAATTCCTAATAAGTAAACTCCCAGCAAGAAATTAATAATTAATATTTTAAAAGTAAAGAGTTCGCCACTTTAAAGGAATTTACGAATCACGACATAACTACCCTTAGAAAACCTATATAGGTTTACAGTTTCGATATGTATTGAGATTTATAATTTCAGTATAAAAAAAAAACAGAAAAACTGTCGAAAAATGTGATACACTCGCATTTAAATAATTTTTTTTCTCTATAACGTAATTTCAATAGATTTTAATATAAATTTAAGAGCCAAAAGTTTTAAAACCTTAACTGTAAAAATAAATAGTATAAATCTATAAAATATAAATATAAATTAAGAGGTACAAAATTGTTCCAGCTAGAAACTTTTCCTTGACTCTTGTTGATAAGCAAAAAAGCTGAATATTGGGGTGTTCGAAAAGCTTTAAAAAATAATTCATATCTGCAGAATCATCCTAAAAATTCGATCTCAACCGTTAAAATGCCATCCATTGCTTAGTCTTCTGTTTTTAAATGATATATTTTTTCTAAGCTACAGAAATATCGGGTCCAAATTTAAAATATGTTTGAATACATTTTTATCCTGAAAGAATTTTATAAATTTGGAAAATTATATACTTACACTCGTTAAAGGGTGTCATTTATTTTCTCTGTCATTGGTTTATAATTTTCATCTAATTCCGATCTTCCACATTATGCTCTAACTTCCACTTAGTAAAACTTAAACTTACTACCTTTTATTCCCTGATTAAGTCGCGAGATGGGTCTGTCGGCTGGAACGAACATTGCGCATTTTTTTCTGGCATAAGTTGCATTCTCCATTATCGTGGGAAATTTACACTTTTCTGCTTACCGTCTTTCCATATAAAGACTTGTTCACATTGCTTCCAAGAGCGTAGAGTTGCTTTCGTCCGTTTACGCCGAGGTTGTTGACATGGCCTGTGATTGGTCTGACGTATCACGTGGTCATTGCGTTTAGCCCTGTAATTGGTTTAGATTTTTCTCACTGACTCTCCCCTCCAGAAGCAATGTAAATAAGGCCAAAATAACCGACGGATCAAATACCATTCCACCTATTTTGGAAATATGTTTATTTCTTTTGTAAGAGAGATTAAGTACCGCGAGTACCAAGTACAATGGTACAAAGTAATATAATGAACAATATGTCTGTTGATTAAGCAGATAGTTGAAAGGACTGGGCAAATAGCTGATAACTTTTTAAGTTTTATGGACCTAAAACAACGGTTATGAAGCTCAAACAATGGTTTTCAAACAAATAAAAAAACAATTCAATACGTTTCAAACGTTTGTGTCAAAAATGAGCTAAATGTAAGAATATCATACATGTATTGTTTCTCATTATTCATTTAACGATAGGGTAAATTCTTTAACTCTAAATTTTACTTTAAATAGGGCTTAGAAAATATTGTAATTGCTTATCATTTATTATTAAAATTATGAATTCACCTTGGAAAGGACTATCTCCTTTTTCATACTTGAAAACTTTAACTTTCCATAGAAAATATACATCCCAAAAAATAAACTTTCTATAGAAGTAATAATAGAAACTTTGAACGTAGCTATCCAAATGTATGACAAATAACATTTTTCCAGACATTTCTCTCTTTAGACAACGTTCACCTTTCATATTTAGAACCAATGAACATAAGTTATATCTGTCTGAATACTTTTGTGATTCTTTTGGACTGAATATCTAGAAAGTTTTCTGAATGCACATTGGACTCTTTATATGAATATTATTTAAAATGCATGCGACTCCCAAAAAGAATGATATATTCGTGTACTTTGTCTTAAACTCTCTTATTATTGAATAAGAACTTTTAAAATGTAACATTCATTTTTACTTTCCCATATATATTCTAGAAACTTATGTAAACCTGATTGATAAAATCTTTTAAGTTACTTTAAACGTAACTAAAAAACCACTGGAGGTTCAAAAGTTTTAACCGTTTGATTTTTTTAAAACAAAATACTAAACAAGTAATGAACTACGATAATACTCCCTGAAAAGGACACATCAAAATTCCTTGGCGGATATGTAACTGCATCAATGTACTTTAGACACTTGATTTGTGGATATAAATAGATTCTGTTCACAACACCAGATTAGAACTGCTGAACAAATAACATTTAATCTTGAAAAATATTAAGGAAATTCCTCCCCCCTCCCCCCCAGAAAAATGCCACTCATCTAAATGAAAAAATCCCCCATTGTGTGATTATAATAGACTTTGAAAACGTTAGCCTTTGAATACAGTATCAAAATATAGTTAACCACTACTGTTTCGTACAGTGCATTCCTCAATAAAAATTCGATTAAACGAGAAAATAACACATGATAGGGGTGGAAAATAAGGGGCACGGCTACTTTATAAATTAATTAATAACTTTATAAATTAGAGATTTTAAACTAGGATTTGAAAAGTCAAAAATGTTTGTACTAGTTCATTGCTTCCTCAACAAGTACAAGATGAAGCAATCTGAACCTTAAAAATACACTACACACCTTGACGTATGTGTAATCGATTGTATTACATGCGATGCTGGTAATGTCTCCGTTTTCTGTCAGTCACGTTTCGACGTGGCACTCCAAGTTCCTGAAAGTATTAGCAATGATATAGTGGGTATAGGAACGATATCCCATTGGCAGTCTTTCTGGGAATCTCCCACAGGGCGAGGCTTGTTCTGTTAGACTTTTCCCAAAGTCTGGTGGGGTCAAATCCGGCGACCGCGGTGGCCAAAGTTCCTTTCATATTACCCTGTTGCCGATGAAAGACTCAGTTTCCGCCATGCTCCTTACCAATGTGTGACACGTTGCTCCACCTTGCTGAAAGTCACCTCCGTTATCTCGCATTCTTCCAGTTGATTCACGAACTGCCCAAAAATGTCCAGGCACACATCGGTGACAATGAAAATAATGATGCCCAACCATTGTGCTCCACACACCAACTTTTTGATCATGGAGCGGTGTTTGGTGACTGACAAAGGGACTTTCATCTTCCAATATACGGGTATTTTGCTATTTAACATAACCCGACAAATGGAACCACGCCTCATCCGAGAACACTGCGATGTGCAATCTACCGAGGATCACATTGTGCGTTGTTTCGTTCAGATTCACTGTAGCGGGAGTTATTACGGAATATTCGGGGCCTCTCAAGAGGGAATCGCCCTATATAATGATAGCAGGTCTATTAAATAACTAATATGTATACTATGCGTTTGCAGAATTATAATTTATAGAATTTATGTTTGTGAGAGATTTATCTATGTCCATCTTTCAAAGTTACTCGTATGTTACGCCACATTTACACAGTCGTGCTATCGGCGAATCGAATAGCGGGGGGCGAATGTGTAAACGGTGTGCCCGCCGTTTGTCCTCGCTCGCTTCGGAATCGGTTTTCTGGCACGAGTCAGAGAGGCGATTGGCGCCGTGGGGGTGAATGGCGACGGGAAATCTTGTTCACAGCAAGAGACGCGAATGTGAGAACGGTCACTCTCGTCGATGCGGGAACGTGACGAATGTCTCACGAATGCCTTGCGGGTGGCGCGATCGCGAATCTGTAAATGCGGTATTAAAGAATTATGTTTTAACACATTAATTGATATTCTTTAAACTATCTTATACGAAATGTCTGATGCAATGCACCTTCCTCATGATGAATTAACTATTTTATACAAAATATTTAGCAAAATCTTAAACTGCTCTGATAATTGCATCTAAATTTATTTCCTACCATTTATTTAAACGTGAAATCCTCTTTCAGAATGTGGGGTAGATGAAGTAGTACTTAAAATAATATATCTGCCAACTCATTCATTAATCGCCTATAAAATATATTATATGAAAATCTATTCATTTATAATGTGGGTTATTTTAAAATTATTTTGCAAAATTTTGTGATATGCATAAATTTGAATATTATTTACTGACCTATTTATTATAAATGCATGAATAAATTGTGTAAAAAATATGGAAAAGTGTGTGAAAAAAGTTTTGTGATTTTATTTTCAAGAATATTCAAAGCAAAAATGCTGACTTTAAAATGCATCTGATAGAAGATTGCTGAATAGAAGTGCTGAATATAAGATTGAAAAGTTTCATGCAAAAATTCTGATGCTGAGATCTTCAATTTTCTGTGCGGATTTACAAACTTGCTATCCCTTTCTTTAATGTGAAATTTATACTATGAACACATGGAGCACCCATCAAAATGCTATTTCAAGAAGTGGAACAGTTGGAGACGTCTTTTTTAAAAAGAGAAAATAATTTTGTATGAAGAAACCCTTTATACTGTAAATTATGATTTATAACTTGTTTATACTGTAAATTATGATTTATACTGTAAATTATGATTTAATCTTGTTTAATATATTTAAATTTTCTTAATTTAAAAAAAATACGCATGGACATTTTTTTAAATGTATTATGAAAAATAGCAAACTCATAATTGTGAAAATGTACTATCATGTTAGACATTTCATATAAAGCAGTTTAAAGGATCTAAGTGAATGTGTTAAGATATTTATATGAAGGTTTTTTATATAGAAATAAAGGTTTTTTACCCTACGGGGTTGAGAAAAAGTGAAATATGTCCCATACAAAAATTCTGTAAATTATTCTACTGGAGAACACATACAGAAAATTATCAAATTAAGAGAAACAGTGACCGTTTCCGCAAAATTCTTTAATCAAAAACTGTAGACCCACCTTTAGCTTGCAAACAGCATGAATTCGATGTGGAATAAACTGATATAAAGCTAATCCACAAACTATATGAATTTGGTACTTATCCTGCAATATATGTCCAAACTCCTCGAATGATATTGTAGAGGGAAAATGATATCGAATCTTTCTCTGGAAATATTCCCACGAAGGCTCAGCAACTGTGAAGTGAGGCGATAGATATTGTACCTTATTCTTTCTTGCTTTTCAAACCACATGTAGACAGACACATCTCGCACGATACGCTGGTGCGTTATTAACTTGGAAACACAGTCAGTCGTATGGGAATAATGCCCGTGTCTTGTGGTTTCACAGACTTCCGATGTCCCGGGACGATAAAAAAGCAATTAAGGAATACCAAGAGATCAGATCGTCAGAGAACCACCACCATGCTTGGCAGCAGACACTGTTGCAACTTCAAATTTATGATATCTAGATGGCACTGCTACGCACTCTTCCCGCAAAGTAAGCACTTTTGATTTTAACAGTGTCCTTGTCATTGGCGGCTTCAAGGGGGGGGGGGGCAATAGGGCAATTGCCCCTTCCAAAAAAGCCCGAAGTATTTTTTTTCATAGCCAAAAATTATATAATCGTAGACCTAATACTAAATGAGTTTAAATTTAAAATGAGACGATGTTCATTTCCTATATATATATATATATATATATATATATATATATATATATATTAAAAGGAACACCAAGTTGTTGATATACAAATTTTCATCAGGACAGTTCTCACGTATGCACCTCAAACGTGGACCTTGTCCCAGGCTGATGAGAGCACCCTCGAAATTTTTGAGAGGAAGATTCTCCGAACCGTTTTTGGTAGCTTTTCTAACAACGGAGTTTGGAGAAGGAGAACTAACTCTGAAATTTATAGGCTATTCAGAGAACCGGACATTTTGAAGTATCCTAAAATCTAACGCATGAAATGGGCCGGACACATTTTAAGAATGAATGATGACCGAACGACGAAAAGAATCTTTCTGGTGAAGCCAACAGGAGTCAGAAGAAGAGGCAGACCCAGACTGAGGTGGGCGGACTACATCCAAAGTGACTTTGTCTCAATCAATGTTAGAGACTGGAAAGCTGTGGCTCACAAAAGGAAGGACTGGTTCCGTCTTCTTGAGAAAGCTAGGGTCCAACCAGGACTGTAAAGCTATTGATGAATGAATGATTATATATATATATATATATATATATATATATATATATATATATATATATATATATATATATATATATATATATATATATATATATATTTATATATATATATATATATATATATATATATATATATATATATATATACGTATATATATATATATATATATATATATATATATATATATATATATATATATATATATATATACATATATATATATATATATATATATATATATATATATATATATGTATATTTATATATATATATATATATATATATTATTTCACAGAAAAAGGCAAAAGAACGGAGGAGTTAATACTCCGTTGGACCCCCTCTAGCGCGAATGCACGATGCGATACGATCGGGCATTGAGTCATACAAGTTCTGTATGATGTCTTGAGACATTTCGCTCCATATTTCCTGTAACCTTGCCTTTAGTTCGTTCAAACTCGTGGGATGCCCAACTCGTCGTCCCAAATGATCCCAGATATGCTCGATTGGAGACAAATCTGGGGATCGGGCAGGCCAAGGAAGGGTAGTAACAGTGCGGTGACAGTCTTGTGACACCCTTGCCGTATGAGGCCGAGCATTATCTTGTTGAAAAATGGCTCCTGGGAGCCGTTGCATGAGTGGCAACACATGTGGTTGCAGGATTTCATGAACATACCGCTGGGATGTCATGGTGCCACGGAACAATACTAGGGGTGACCGTGTATTGTAGGCAATGGCACCCCATACCATCACACCAGCTGTGGGAGTGATGTGTCGCTGTACAGCAAAGGCAGGATTGAAGCATTCACCACGGGCTCCCCACACACGAACACGATTGTCATCACTGCCGAGATTGAATCTGGATTCGTCGCTAAAGACGACCTGGTTCCATTCCGCTGCAGTCCAGTTTCCTCGTGCGTGGCAAAACTCCAAACGGAGGCGTTGATGGGTGGGCGTCAAGGGCAGGACACGTAATGGGCAGCACACGTAAAGGGCAGCACACGATACCAACTGTCCTTCAGCCAGGCGCCTTCGTATGGTTCGAGAAGACACAGAGGCCCCTCGTTAAGGTGCTACCTGTGCCTGGATGGCGGCCGATGAAGCAGTTGGCTGTACGCGTGCATTTCTTACGATGTGGCGGTCTTCTCGACGACTGGTCTGTCGAGGGCGTCCTGAGCCTGGTCTTCGTGTACATGACATCTCTCGGGTCCACTGGTCCCAACACCTCCTCACAACACAATCAGAGCGGCCTAATTGACGAGCTACTCGCCTAGCTGACCACCCAGCTTCCATCATCCCGACGATTCTCCCCCTCTCAAACTGCGACAACTGCTTATATTGTCTTCGAACACGGCGTAATGGCATCTCTATCTCAGCTCTTTCTTTGTAAATGATTCAGCACACTCAAACAAGCTTTGGTTACCTGTTTTATACTCCACAGAGTACGATGTTCAACGCTCTCTACCGGCTATACGTAATGCGCAATCACGCTGCATTTCTAATCATTTGCATATCTCCCCGACATGTACCTTCATTGCAAGTTTCGTTACGATCCCGCAATTATTTCTTGGTGCGCTAATTTTTTTGTCCATGAGTGTATATACCACTAAGAGCTGACGTTGCCCCTCCCTCCAAAAAACCCTGGACTGGACTCGCCCCTGGTCCCTGTATTATGTATGTTCCCAGCGTCCTTATGTCTTCTTTGTTTTCAACAATCGCATTTATTTGCGATGTTTGTAGCATACAAAATTAAACACTTTTGTGTGGGCTGTGCTGCTTCATTGCATATCTGTATCGGGCAATACTTTCGCCACAGACACCAAGCAGAAGGGCCGTGGGCCTCCGAAGTGTGAGTGCTTAAAAGTACACTCGACCAATGGCAGAAAATAATAAGGTGATCGATTCATACGACCAGACGTTGCCAATCATTCAAACTTTTGTTTTTTTTATGTTCGTGGCATCAACTGATATGTTTTCTTGCATTGATGTCAGACAGTAAGACCATATCATCTCGTGCAGTTCCCCTGAATTCAACATTTGTTTTCTCCTTTGAAAGATTTTTGGGTGTTGGAAATTTAAGTATAATAAAGAGATCATTAGAACTATGCAAGTTTGGATACATATAAAAGCCTTCTATAAAACAGTTTGTAAGGCAGTACATCAATTCATCTGATCTTCTATCCCAGTACTAAACAATGAAGAATTATCCTGTCGGTGCTTTTCTAATTACATGTTAGCAAAGGCAAGCATTTGAATTCTGTTTTCTGGATTTGAAACCAGATGTTTAAATGCGAAGTACTTGCATTTCAAAACTCTTTTAAAGTAAATTTAAGACCTTAAAAAATTGTAGTAATTGATATCAATACTTTAAGTCATTGTTACTGAAAATAATTACAAGATAAAAAGAACTTTTTATATACCATGTTTTTAAATTTTCTGTTGAATCATATAAACTTGACAATTCTCTCTTAATTGCACTAACCTTCACTTAATTTTTCTTTTTCACTTTCTTTTATTTAATTTTAATCACTTTTTAGTCGTTTTCACTATCCACAGACTTTATAAACTTTGATTTATATATTTTTTTAAATTTTTCGCACAATATTTTTGTAAACAAATTAAATTTACATGTATTCTGTTTTCTAAATCGTCAAACGCCGTTACGCAAAAGTGCAAGCATTGAATTCGATCGAAGAGCTACCTTGCTGATTTTTTGGGCTAAAAGTATTAAAATAATGCATTGTTATCGTGTTCTGAGCTATTCTAAAGGTTTCAAATGTCTAGCTAATCGGGAAGTTAGTTAAAAATCTATTGCAATATTTGTACTAGACAAAAACACACACAAACAAACACACAAGAAAGCAAGTTAATAAAAACATGGTAAAAATCTATAAATATAAAAACTACTTCGTTATTTAAACGTTTAAATGCACATCTTAAAGAAGATTTACAAAAATACTCATTTAAATATCTGTGAATACAAATACATTAAGAGGAATACTCCCTACAGTTAGGATTGAAGACCAACCTACATACGCCGCCTTAACAAGCTTATTGAACTTCTGAAATACATTGCAGTATTCCTTTGAAAAATACTCTGAGATTTCCGTTTCATAAATTAGGAGGGTATTCTAAAGAATTTCTCGTCTATATATTCCTCGTTACTTCAAAAGGATTCTTGACAATGAAAATTTTCATGAATTTTCGTTACGAAGGCCAGGAAAACTTTTGTGAATGCAGGATAAATGGAATAGCTCTTCAGTACTTATCGCTAAGACTCCGATACCACATTCACATATTAGAGATTAGACAACCAATATTTAGAATTTTTTTCAGTTTGATGCAACTTTATATGCCCAATTAAAGCATAGAGGGACCCTAAAAGTGGTTTCTTATTCAAATTAATAGAGGCTTAAGAAGACATTGTAAAAAAGAAATATTTCATGTAAACATGTCTCTTTGAATTTTATATAGATTCATTAGAGGATGTACATAAATTATTGTCTGTATTTTCTTACCTCATAACTTTTGATTAAAGAACATGACGAAAAATATTATTACATATTCGTAAAGTACAACTCAAGGAGTTTTTTAATAACACAAACAAAGTTATGAATAAACAAATTCATGAATTATGAGCACTAAGTTAGATAGTTTCCACATGGCACAGCCTTTCGTGGCACGTAACACATCTAGACGGAACTCAAGTTCCCTCCAAGTGTTCTCTATCATTTGCGGTGTAACACTTTGGATCAAAGCAGTAATTTTGCGCTTGAGTTCAGGCAGTGAGGAGAACAGGAATTTTGTAGGCAATGTCCTTGACATACCACCCCCCCCCCAAGAAATGTTCAGATGTGTGATATATGTTGATCTCGGAGGCCATTGTATGGGTACATCTCGTCCACACCATCTGTTAGGAAAGGTTATGTCCAGGAAGTCACGTACAATTATTCCCCAATGTAGTGGTGCACCATCTTTCTGGAATATCATATGGCTGACGACAATGTAACTGGGGAACCACATACAACTGTAGCATGTACAGGTAATTCACAGAGTTTATTGCTTTCTAGATAAAGAAGAATGGCCCTTAACTCCGTTACTCCTGAAGCAACGTTGTGTACTGGTGACTGATTTTGTTTCGAAGAACCACTGTATGCACATTGCTTTCGCTTGTGCACTCGCCATTTTGAATCCTCACGTGTCAGCCTTCCACAATGTGACACTTCTAGGGTTGCCGCATAAATTGGACGGGAGAACTTGACGTGAAACTGATTTCAATCGCGATAGGTTAGCTGCTGTGGAAGGATGCCATGTGGAAATTACTTAACTTTGTTTGTGTTATTAATAAACTTTTTGAGTTGTACTTTACGATTATGTAATAATATGTTTCGTTATGTTCTTAAATTAAAAGTTATGAGGTAAGGAATCCTCGACAATAATTTATGGACACCCTGTATTATAGGGGTAAAACATATAGATAACACTTTATAACTTTTCAGGGGAATTTCTCTTTAAATATAAAGAACTAAAACAAAAATTTATAAAAATTACAAAATCAAATTTATTGAATGTAATTTACATAGTGAGTGGATAACCATTCCAAGAAAATTGCAAATTCCAAAAGGATTTTGTAAGATACATTCCAAAACGGATCATGTCTTCGTAACTTACATGAACATTTAAAACTACAGGAAGAAAAAATGATATGGATTGTATTTCATTGAACCCCCTCCGGTGCAATACAACCTCAAGCACCAGTAAAATACATCCTCCAGGGTGTATTTTACTGATGTTTCCGGGTGTAATATGTACGAGCCAAAATATATTCGAAATAGATCCGAGATGTAGCCAAAACGAACTCAAGGGGATTTATTTTACCGCCCTATATGTTCATTTTCGTCTGAAACTACACTGGCATTAGCTAGTATTTTTTCATTACAGTCATAACTAAACTTACCAAATCTGATCAATTTAACAATCATGGAAAGTAATTGTTGATTTAACTTATTTTTCTCCTTACAGTTTAAAACCATGTACCAATTACCATATACCATATACCATATACTAATTTTTACCTGTGATTTCCAGCTGTGCATGAATGTACCATAAAATTTAAACCATTTATTAAAAATAACCAATTATTATAATGATCTTTCAAAAATATAGGCACTGTAAATAATTTGTACCGATAAGCTAAAAGAATGGTAATAAAAAATAACATCCAATAATAATTTTTTGATCCCTACATTGAACATTACTTGCTATCTAAATAACGTCAATAACAATCCCTGCTTAAATTAAAATATAAAAAATAAATTCGATATTTCAAAATATAGGTAATGTTAATAATTTGTGCCTTTGAGCTAAAACAATGTTAATAAAAAATAATCCCCAATAATAATTTTTTCAGATTTTTACATGGAAACTAACTTGTTATCTAAATGACGTCAATAACAATTCCCGTATAAATTAAAATTTAAAAGATGAAGAAATGAAATCTGGAACAAATAAGAAAAAAAGACTCTTTTATACCTAGTGAAGAAAATCAGAGCAAAAAAATGAGTTTTTCATTTCTAAAATTATTTTCCTTCCCAAGAAATTGGTATTTACCGTGTGAGAAACTTGGCGATGAGGCAATTACCCCGTGGCTAAATGGGGATTATTTAGAATTAAGTCATACAGCTCGGTAAACAAAAATTTCAGAAAGAGTCACTTTTCTCGAGTCAAGTCAATTGCTGACTTTGAAATTCAAAATTACTATTTACACTTAAAAGATATTAAAGAGAACAAAAGTTTACGTAACATAAACTGCACTCTTTGCAAGATACATAATATTGTATTTTAGGTGGACCCAGTGAATATATCCTTTGAGAGTAATATTTCTGGATGCTTTATATTAATATTAAATTCTCAGTGTTAATTTTTGTATCTTTACACTAAGAATAGCTATTTAGAGAATATAAAAAAACAGAGCACTTTTGTGATAGTAGAACAAAAATAATATTATATTTTAAAAACTTTTATCATTGTATTCGTTGAAGTATTATCCTTAAAAATGACTTGTTACTTTTTAAAAAGACATCTTTCAACAAATGTTAATGTCAGCAAGTCTCAATGTCATAATAATTTATTTTTAACGTAGGATTACGCTCCTCCATAGCAGTCCTCCAGAAAACAAAATTTCAGACACTAAAACTGTCTGTCCGTACCTCTCGAGTTATAATTTTTGCAGCCCGCCAAACCCAGTCTGTATCCCTTGGACAATCAGTAAACAGATAAACAGAAAAGTACCAAAATGCGTCAAAATTTCGACATACATATATGTATATATATTGTACATACATACATATATATATATATATATATATATATATATATATATATATATATATATATATATAAATAACACATACATACTTATATACATACAAAAGAGGTAAGCAACGATAAGTAATCCTACGTTTACTTATCGTTTCGTTAGAAAACGTTCTTTCGTTACTTATCGTTTCGTTAGGTAGTTTCGTTAGAAAAGACTACCTGAATATTTTTTTTGTAAATTCTATGTATGTTTTGCACATTATGTATGATGAAATATATGTATATAACAAATGAAAGGAATGTCTTAAAGTTAATTTAAAGTTTTCGTATAAATTCATGAACTATAAACGTGTGGCCCTTATAAAGTATAAAACAATAGAACAGTATAAAAACGTTTCTGTAGCTGTCAAAATATAAATGCTTTCCTTCTTTTATCTCTTATATTCATGAAGTCAAATGTTATCATAGATTAATAATAGCAAAATAACTGGTGTTAAGATAGCCCATATGATCTTAGAATAAATCCGTTAACCTATTAACCTCGTAAGAACTTTTAAATTTATTGTCCTAGAAAAGAAATATGGAATATGACCGAAACATCAGCAAGATTGATTGAAAATAATAAACTTAACATTTGATCATGAAGAAGAAAAAAGTAGTATTTAATTTGATTATTATAAAAATACTAGCAAGCTTTTATTTAAGTATTAGTAACGCAAAAGGAAAAAGGAGAATACATATTATCGCTTTCAGTATTAATCAGATGTTCCACATTTTTCTCCTACACAATCCTGTTATCTTTACAAAATTTTCTCTAATTGTTTTGGCATCTCTTAACTATTTAGATAACCATGCGTGCATCCAAATTTTACTCCTCTTACATGACCGAATTATTTAACTTTGATTGACATCTAATGATGTATTGTCCAGAAAACTTATTGTATTATAAATTATGTTTTTATTCTGAGTCGGGAGGCACTTGTATAGAGATTATTTGCCCATACACAACACGAACTTGTTGGGAACTTTATTGTGGGAGCACAATATAGGAGAACAAACACTATATCTTTTAAAGGGAAGTCTTTGAAAGTCTAAGCCACAGGCAGAATCCAAACCTCAACTACATGCTGGACGCCCACATGTTGCTAGCCACTATATGATATGGGCGGTGTGCACTATAAAAATACTGAATTACAAATCAGCTATGTTTTTCTGTACAGTCAAACCTCGTTATAGAGAACCCGGTATAAAACGAACTGACAGATATAACGAACAAAAATTTTGGTCCCGCCATTTTCCTGTTGTACGTTATTTAATTAGTATTGTGTCAGTTTAATGTAATCGATTTTAGTCGATTTAATTCATTAATGACAGGTTTTAATAGATTTTATCATTTTTTAATACATCATTATTGAATACACATTGCAACTAATGAGTTAAACATTTCGTGAAATCTAGCATTTTTCTTAACGGTTCGGGTATAGCGAACCGCCGGATAAAGCGAATAAAATATTTGGTCCCTTGAAGTTCGTTATAACGGGGTTCGACTGTATAACATTTCTGAGGAACATCATGCTTTCATTTTATAAAATTGTAAAATTAAAACACAACTCCTTCAATTGGTTCAATTGGAAAATTATATTAAGAATCTTTTTTAACAAATTTTAACTACATAATACAAATTTTGACAAAGATATTTTTAATTTTATCTGTCAAAGGGGTTAAGTGTGAATACACATTATGATGTAACTTTTGTTAAAGGTCTTAAAATTTTTATCAACAGTAATAAAAATTCTACGTATTTTCGCATATATTGTGACGAATTAAAATAATTCTCACAATTAAAATATACGCAGCACATGGCTGGAATATGTCGCAACTAACCGACACGCCCCTCCTTTAACGTATAGCAGGGACAGCGAGCTAGAACGAAAGGAACACAAAGCGGTTGGAAAAACGTGACATCTTGGCGGAACAGAAATTCGCCACGGTGCTCCAGATTAATGATGCGGACCACCATGAAATCACTAGAATTTCAACCTTGCCTGCCAGCAAATCGAAAAGTCTAGAATGACATCACGATTAGCAGAGCCAATAGGAGACGAGTTCTCTGGAAGGAGCGAGAGAGTCCAAAATTAGACGGGGCGAGAAAAAGTTAGTTAGCGACCGGCTAAGCTGTGGTAGACTCCTCCGACCTTCCAGGGTCGAAAGAAAACGGCTATACGCGGACTTGCGTAGTGGGCGGCTTATTTCTCACGAAGAGAACTTTTAGCTTCGGCTAGGAAGCTTGGGTACAGTTCAACGAAATCATCAGTCCGGATCATCCTGATTCTATAAAGTGCCTCGCAGTCATCCGCCCTGCAGGGAGTGAAAATCGAGGGACCTGCTCTAATTTCAACGAACTATTCGATGATATTGAATTAGCGAAACTCCAAGTGGTAACTCCTCCTAACGGACTCAGTCGTCATTTTAGAGGACTTTCATTGACTATGTAACGGATCTTCAATCTCCAAATTTTCTCCTCCGAATTGAAATAAATTCGTCGATTTTAATTTATTTGGCTGTGATTTTTTGTTGAGTCGATTGCTACCTCGATCAACGCGTTACAGCCTTTATATTGGTGGCAGCGAACTAGGATAAAGTATCGTCGTTTAATCAACAGCGACAGCCCACGACATTGTGCACATTATCGACGAAGATAGATGTAGGACACCCTGTTCAGGAAGCACCCCTGTTAGGACACCCCGTCCTGGAAAGTAGAAGTACCAGGAGCCTCAGCCGGTGGAAACCGCCGTGTACTAATATCTGTTGCCGTGCCGACAAAATTCCGCAAAGGAGCCACAACATTGAGCTGACCGACATCGATTGCAGAACGAGGGTCGTCAGAGAAGATAAGCCTGACTCATTCTTAGAGGCAAAGAAATTGTGTAGTAAAAGTAATATATGCTAATTTTAAATTAAAGACTATTCTTAGTTTGCATGTATAATTGTTAAACGGTGCTGTAAGATAAATTAGTAAATGCACTTGATTCTAATCGAAAAGTAATTGTGTTGGAATTAAAATATGTGGAAAATATTAGAAGTGAAAATTTAGTAGAATTGTGTTTTTTATGTGTAGAGCAAGAGTTTCCCGCAAGCATCAGTAACTGTTCAAACAGTATGCAAGTCTGAATTATAAAATTAATTGAGTAAAATTTTAAGGTGGTCTTAATTGCAAAAGTTCTGAGTGTATTTTTGAATTGTGTATATTACGAATTAAATTAGCCAGTGAAAGAATTGAGTTTAGTGTCGTATATGAAAAGTGTTTATTGCAACTAAGTGTAATATTGATGTTGAAATAATATTATTATTGCTAGTAATGGAATTATTGATTCTTTATTGTATGTTGTAATTTGAAAGCAAACAACGATTGTAGAGGTTAAGCTTTTCTACCCTACTCAAAAGCAGTTGCTATTGAATGGAAGAACAGTTCCTTTTCTTCTGGTAAGTCGATAAGAGAATTGTGTATTATTGTATTTCTGAGTGTATTGTATTTTGTGAAATTTTGGGAAGGGAAGCTAGGAGTGTAAAATTGTCAAGTAAACTTGTGTCCAGTAAAATTGTAAGATATTAATATGGCTTTCTTAAAACGGCATAGAAAAGCCGATTTTCAAAACCTCGCTAGGGAATTTCGATTAGAGGTGGGGGATGAAGAGACGATAATAGACCTCTCTAAGAAAATCGTAGGGAGCGAAGATTATGATGAAGAAAGTGCCAAATTAATGCTGGAAACCATAATTGAGGATAGACTAAAAGTTGAGGCTAGAGAATTGGAATCGCAAAAGTTAAGGGACGAACGAGAATTGGAATCTCAGAGACTAAGGGAGGAGCGAAATTTCGAACTTGAGAAGTTACGGTTAACGCAAAGCGCCGAAATCGCTAGCGTAGCCTCTATGAGTACTGAGAGCGCGAGACCCCGCAAAACCCTTAGAATGCAAAAATACGACCCAGAAAAGTCCGATATGGCTTTATTTCTTATATTATTTGAGCGTCAAGCTCGGAAAATAGATATTGATCAGGCTGATTGGGTAAGCGAATTAATTGAGTTTCTACCCCTAGAAATTGCGCAGATAATTGTTAAAGTGCCGGAAGATAAATGGGATGATTATGACCATGTTAAATCCGTGTTGTTAGAAAGATTTAAGCTTAGCTCAGAGGCCTTTAGAACAAAATTTCAGACACACAGGAAACAAGAAGGGACGCTATGGCAAGATCTCATCTTTCAGTTGCGTAGCTACCTAGAAGGTTGGTTAGAGGGAATCGAGGTCATAGATTATTTGAAAGACCTGATGATAGCGGATCAGTTGAAAAAACGCGCCCCTAATGAAATGAAAGAACATTTCATAGATGACTGGGGAAACTTAAATGATCCGGATGATCTAGCAAAGAAACTAGACCATTATGAAGCATCTAGACGCTTCTTAAAGAAACCCCAAAGTTTTAAACCTACGGAAAAGAGAGTCGTAGACCGCCCGAAAACTGAAAAACCCCAGGTTGAGAAAAGAGTTGAAACTAGCGAGAGCGGGCAAAACAATGGACATAGTGCTAGGAATATAGATCCTGATTTTCGAACGAGGGAGTTTGAACGTAAGAAGGATATCGTATGCTATAATTGTAATCAGCCAGGCCATCTTAAACCAAATTGTCCCGAACGCAGGAAGGAGGTGGGAATTGTAAATTATCTGGCCGTGACAAAAAATTTTGATCGTTCTTTTAAACCCTATCTAAGCCAGGCCAAGGTAAATTCTAGGGAAATGACTATTTTACGAGATACAGGTAGAGTCTTGATTTAGCTCCATTACTCGTGACTAAACCCGAGGATTTTACAGGGGAAAAATATGGGTAAGGCAGCCCCTAGAAAATGAATTGAGGTGCTTACCGCTAGCTCGAATAAAATTAGAGAGCCCCGAATTTGGAACCATTTTGACCAAAGCAGCTATCGTAGGGAAATCCGTAGAGATGAACCATTATTTATTGGGGAATTCCACCCAAAAATTAATTGACTCCCGTGAAAATAATTCTCAGAAAATTAATGCGGTAGTGACGCGAGAAAGTCGACGCAAAAAGGAAACGAGTCAAGAGACTGAGTCAAAATTTAGCGAGGGTATCCTTAGGGAATTCGTAGGAGCCGAAACTCTGAGGGAATCAAATAAATTACTCTGTAAGAATAGAGAGGAATTTCGGTCAGGCGAAAGGCCGGAACTTGCGTTTTGTAACAGGATTGAAACAGGTATTGAGGGAAGTTCCCCTGCAACCATTTTTCAGGAATCTAATTCTGACCAGAGGGAAACTGGTTTCGTGAAACCGCACTCACTTTTGACGAAGGCGAGTTCAGAGTCTTTTGTGGGCATTTCTTTCCAAGTGGGGGGTTTAGGAAAAGTCATTGTTGAACCTCCAAGCCAGAGGAGGAGCGCTAATCCGCCCACCCTTGATTGTCAGGTTTCGACGGAGGTTAAGGGAAACGCGAACAATAGGGTCGAGCGTGGTATATCTCCCCAGGAGAATGAAATGACCAGATGTTTCAGTAGTGACGCTCTGAAAGGGGGGTTGCATAAGACTGAGACAGTCAAAAATGTTGAGTCCCCAGGAGTAAATGAGAAACCGAAAAAGGAACTCAATAAGCTATTATTAAGAACTCGAGGGCGACGCGAAATGCGTGAGGAAAATTTGTTCTGGGCTTATGAGAGCTCAAAATTTAGAAATGAAAGTAAATTAGCCAAGAAGGCGCAGATTTGTCTAAGACTTAGGCAAAAGAGAAAGTTGAGGAAATTTTCTAAGATAAAGGGAACTGTTGACTTACCGAGACCCAGTGAAAAGTTTTCTTGGGCACTTCACAACAAGTGGGATGTGAGTCAGAAAGTTACATCCAAATTTAAATGGTGTAGATTCGAGAAATTAGAACCTTTCAAACGAAATTCTTAGGGTCAAATGTAAATATAATAATCTAGGTAATCCGTGTGAATAGGAAACCTAGGAATTTAATCGTATTACTGTGTTGAATTTTTTGTGTTGTTAATTGAATTTTAAATTGCTTATTTTTATGTAGGGATATTACTTAATAATGTGTCCAATTATATAACTGTTCTGTTTTTGTTAAAAATAATGAGACGGTTTTTGGAAACGCCGCTAGGCTTTCCGAAGGGAATTTAGTTTAAATGATTTGTATATGGGATGTTTCACTAGAAAAGAAACATACACGAATTTTGGTTAGTGATAGAATTCTTCAACGGAAATTAGTTAAAAGGATTTGTATTTTGCTATAATTCTCTGAAAAGGAAATTGAACGCGAGGATGCTGTCAGAATAAAAGAGTAATTTAATAATGTGTAATCAATTGAATAATTTAAGAATTTGTAATTAATTGACTAATTTAGTAGTGTATAATTGTATAATAGTGTTGCAAATAATGTTTCTTTTGAAAATTTTTAAGTACTTAATTTTGTAATTTTAAATATTAAATTATGATTGCCTCTAATGATGCTGTCAGGTGAGCCATGTTAACCTTTGTTTCCAGATTTTGCCTGCAAGACAAAATCTCCCCAACGGGGGAGGGATTGTGACGAATTAAAATAATTCTCACAATTAAAATATACGCAGCACATGGCTGGAATATGTCGCAACTGACCGACACGCCCCTCCTTTAACGTATAGCAGGGACAGCGAGCTAGAACGAAAGGAACACAAAGCGGTTGGAAAAACGTGACATCTTGGCGGAACAGAAATTCGCCACGGTGCTCCAGATTAATGACGCGGACCACCATGAAATCACTAGAATTTCAACCTTGCCTGCCAGCAAATCGAAAAGTCTAGAATGACATCACGATTAGCAGAGCCAATAGGAGACGAGTTCTCTGGACGGAGCGAGAGAGTCCAAAATTAGACGGGGCGAGAAAAAGTTAGTTAGCGACCGGCTAAGCTGTGGTAGACTCCTCCGACCATCCAGGGTCGAAAGAAAACGGCTATACGCGGACTTGCGTAGTGGGCGGCTTATTTCTCACGAAGAGAACTTTTAGCTTCGGCTAGGAAGCTTGGGTACAGTTCAACGAAATCATCAGTCCGGATCATCCTGATTCTATAAAGTACCTCGCAGTCATCCGCCCTGCAGGGAGTGAAAATCGAGGGACCTGCTCTAATTTCAACGAACTATTCGATGATATTGAATTAGCGAAACTCCAAGTGGTAACTCCTCCTAACGGACTCAGTCGTCATTTTAGAGGACTTTCATTGACTATGTAACGGATCTTCAATCTCCAAATTTTCTCCTCCGAATTGAAATAAATTCGTCGATTTTAATTTATTTGGCTGTGATTTTTTGTTGAGTCGATTGCTACCTCGATCAACGCGTTACAATATATAAATTACAAAATTTTTCTGTTTGGGATGAGCCGTCATAAGTTTTTTAGCCTTTCATTACTATTTAGAAAACTAAGCTTGCATCCAAATTTCTTTTTTAAGTAGCACATTTGAAAAACATTTATTTTAGTTTGTCATAGATGCGATGATGTGTTATACAAAAAATGTTCAAAATCAACATTCCTTAAAAGTAATGATCTATGAATCCTTCTTTTTTTCTGTAAAGTCACTTATTAAATGTTTATGACAGCATTGTAATTGAATCTTTTTAAATTTAATTTACTCGTTTTGTTTACGTTAATATTAAAAGATACATGTCAGGAAATAGTTTTAATAATATTTGGCAATGTGGCATTGCCTTCTTATTATGAAAAAACTGTGTATGTAACTATATAAAACAGAAAAAAAATTATAATTTCTTTATAGGTGATATTTAATATAATTTAATACAATTAATTAATGTTTACATGACAAGAATTTAACTCCAATCGTATTAAACTTAATTATAGACCTGAACAATGTGCCTTTACTTATGTCTAAAATTCTGTGCTCCCATATTTGAAAGGACGCCTCTAGTTCAAGAAATAAATTTTAAGACAAATAATTCAACTTCAGAAGCACAGTGTTTGTGTTCGGGTAAAGTTAATGTTACACTTGAAAGGCTACAAATGAATCACAGTGACAACAAATTATAGGTCGGTCTATCAAATTAATGACGATGTCAAGATCTTCAGCAATTAATTTGCTCTTCTCTCTTAACTTAATAAGCTCGGGGGCGAATTCATTTGTCTTCTGCTTTCCTCCAATTGATAAACCAAATTTATTTACAGAGATTTATAATGCATCAATTCTTCCAGGAAATATTTGCACGAACGTAACTTTGACGCTCTTTGTATTTTACAAAATACATACTTTACATTTATAAACAGGTGAAATAAAACAAGAAAAGTGATGTACATGAACCATTTCATAATTGTATCTTACAGTATAAGTCAGGTATAGATCGTTATGAATATTGAGCCATGCGTGCACGAATTAATATTTCTAACAGTTAGTAATGGGTTTTTATTAAAGTGACACTCCTGCATATAAGTTTATCTGAGCTATGTAGTGAAATTCTCTTTTCATTGTAATGTTAAATTGTGTGGTTATCTGCAAAAGTATTTTGCAATTTACAAAAAATCTCTTATGGTAGATAAGAACAAGTTTCAAAATCACCGTCTCAGTTATATTGATAGGTTAATTTGCAACGACTTAAATGTGCCAAAAAAAAGATATAAGAAATGACATAACATTTATAGATCTATATTTATGTACCGAGATTTTAATCGTGTTGAGGTTGTTCTGTCATTATGTAAAAATTTGTAAATTCTGTACTGTAAAACGCATAGAGATGAAGAGGTTAATAAACTTCCATTAAAAATGATGTTTTTAATACAAAGATTACAGGCTGCCTAGTTAAATTTTAAGGTTTTGTTGAATAACTATCAATTCCATAACAGAGTTTCTTATTTTACTGGAATATAAAATAGATAGGCTTGAAATCAACAGCAAAACAATCCATGAATTTTAAAAAAATCCAGAAAGTTGAAATGAAAATTTTCAAGGAACTATATCAGATTGTCAGACATTTTGAGAATACAGTTTTCGATTTTTAAGGGCATATGTCTTCATTGATTTATACGATATTTAATAGTGGTCTCTCTTTAAAATATATCTATGAACATAACAATTTATTTTATTGAAATCTGTAAAGCAAAATTTTCAAGAAATTATACTAATTTTATGAAAACATTTTATGACTTTCCGGCTGTACACTTTTAGCATATAGCGTTGGGAATAAATTTGTCTAAGTTCAGATTATCAAGGAAATTATTAAAACACTTTTGAAAACACTTTGAGCATTTAAAATGTGTTTATTGAAACACTTCTGAAATACTTCTTTCTAAATTTATTTAATAGTATCTATTTGCTAAATGAATTTATTAATTTGATGAAACTACTTAAAAGTGCAAATCCACTTGATAGTATCCATGCATGCTATGTAATTCATTATTCACTTAACTGTGAATTATTTCATTAAGCAATTTTCGAATATCAACTTGAAAATTATCGTATAAAAAATAGGATAAATATACATAGAGAAAAATAAAATGGATATGCCTAAAGGAAATCAAATATTTCTCTTACACAAAGCTGAAAATCTCCAATATTTTGTCTAAAAAATAACATCGTTGCTTTTAAGAACAAAATTAATGAGATTACATAGACACTTTCACTTTAAAGACAAAAGTATTATGAATGGAAACTACCCTCATTACCCTCTGGGCGCCTCTAGAAAACAAACAAATAAACGGGAAAAAATTTTAAAAATAAATTCGCTTGCTTTAACTAATCAATTTCAGGCTTGATTTATTTATCTATAGCAGCAATGCCATGAAAGAGAAGAAAAATTTAAATGACTTAAATAAAAAAAACTTCGTTTTTATTTACTCACTTGCAAATTTTCCTTACTTTAAGTTAAGAAGGGTTAAAACGCTATTTATTCGCTGAAAGGAATGTTTGATCTCCATTCAGCTATTGTCAAAGGTAGCATATCAACTCACTCTTTGTGTATCTTAAAAATTATTTGCTCGTGTATTTTATCTTATTCATATAAAACAATAGAATTTACCTGTTTTTGACAATAAAACCAACAACGTTTACAAATCTGAAAGATTTACTTTCCGCGATAGTCTGGATATAAATAAAGGAGTCAATTAAATGTATTCGCATTGGATTTAATACTAAAGCTCATTTTGTTGAGGTAATTAGCTGGAAGTTTGGAATTTTACTTTCAATGAAAATGTTTGCAAGTTTTATGTGGGTTTTGCAAAACTGTTTGCATTATTTGCAAGTGTTTATTTAACCGCGATATTGTGTGAAACAATTATGTTTTAGCAAGTTATATTGGCTTTAATAAACTGTCTTTAAAATAAGTTATTATTTTAATAAAACTTACAAGTTCTGTATAAATAAATTAATCTAAAAATTTCTTGAAATATTTAAGCAATAAACTTTAAAAAAATTAGCAAATTTAGTTCATTAGTACAAACATAAGTTACTGAGTAACAAACATAAACGTAACTTCAAATTAAATACAAAGTATTAACTCAAGCAGCTTGTATTGGTATTGCAGCAACTTTCTAATGTGTGCACAGCAAACTAAACGATTAACTCTTTCTATATAATTTTTATTCAATCACTTTCAAACGTCTCTACGGTCTCAATTATCTCATTGACGAAATCCTTTATAGTTGATTTCTCCTGTAAACAATACTTTACAGTCGCTACAGATTTCCCGTCTTTGAATCTAGTTCAGAAATGGATGATAATTAAAAACCGTTATATAAGATTAGATTTATACTTTATAAATTTGATCTTGAAAAAACCAATTAATTTATTTTTACATGTGTGTACTTCTTAATATCTCTCCCTATTTGTTTCTCTGGACCATTTTATGTATATGCAGCCTTATTTACTTTAAAGCCTTATAATATAAATATATTTCTTTAAAAATGTTATCCAATTAACGATATCCCTTCAATAGCCCATTTTAATTATAGACAATCTTATCTCTGTTACGATTGTTTTCACCCCTATATAATTGAGATAGAAATGAAAAACATAAAGAAAAATTATGTAATGTATAGAAATGAGTCATTACGAGTTATAATTCCCTAACTGAGAAAACCATATTTATTTTTCAGATGTATTTCCTAAACTCTCTCATGTTTTCATCATAGTTTACATAAAAGCTCTGCGTGTTACATTTTAAACATTTTCAAAAGTTATCTATCGTACTAGACCGTTAATGGTTCATTTTCCTGATAAACTATCTTCTCACAGTCATCATGAATTTCAATTCTTTTAGTTTTAGACAGATATTAAATAAATGAAAAAGGGAAAAATTGAGGCATAAAACTTTTAACCATATTTATGAAAAATGTGACATGATTTACAACTCCTAATTACCTAATAATGTGTTATTTCATAGCAATGAAATGTGACTCTCTTGTGTTTATAATATTTATTAAAATTTCTAGGCGTCACATTTTAATTACTTTCAAAAGTTATATATCGAACGGGATCCTTAATGGTTCACCTTAATGATCCTTTTTCTGATAAACTATCTTCTCACTGCCATCATAAATTTCTATTTTTTGTACCTGAGAGAGCTAAAACATTTATGAAAAAAGGAAAAAAATATTTTTAACCCATAAATATGAACAATGGGGAATTAACAATTATAAATACTAAATTATGTGTTATTTCATAGTAATGAATTTTGACATCAAGATTTATAATTCCTTAATTGAATAATTCATATATTTATCACCTGTATTTCCTGTTCTCTCTCTCTTTCTTCCTCTTTTTATCTCTCTCATGAGTATATTTTAATTTACATCACAGCTATCATAAATTTCAGTTCTTCGAGTATAAAACTGGAATAAAACATCAAAAATGTAATAATTGTAACTAAAAGATATAGAACATATAATTATGGAATATGCAGTAAAGATCTGCAACACATAATTACTCAGTTATATGTTATTTAATAATAATGAAATGTTACTAAAGATTTATATATTTAATAATTATTTAATTAGGGTGGTTAATATTTTGCTCTCCTTTGCTCATTAATTTTTTAATAAATAAATAAATGAATTGATAGAAATGAGTGGGTGAAGTCCCACACAACTCAGATTTAAGCAATAACTACTACAAGTCTAAGATAATAAATGAGAAATAAGATGAAACATTCTATTAACAATAAGTTCTTTTCTATAAATTACCAATTATCATCTTTCTTTTTCATTTGGTGCTCAGTTTAAGATACCAGTCATTAAGTCTAAAGGAAAGTCCTCCAGAGTCTTAAAAATTTGGACAGAGAGTTAATTATTTTATTTTTTAATTTTATTTTGTACGTAAAGAGTAATACAGTGAAAAACAGAATCAAAACTTTAAAATATTCATCAAACAAAAGTTTATCAGAAATAAATTCTGTTCAACAGCTGTATTGAAATCTCATAAATCTGAAACATTCAGCATCATGCGTGAATGGAAGCGGTTATCAATCTTCGAAAAACTGCCGAACTTACCGTATATCTTACAATGATTTCTTAGAGTGTTTATTGTATTTTTACTTTAATATTTATAAAAGGTGTTGGATTTAATATTTATAAACTACTTTTGACATGTGGGCATTTATTTGCGTTTTTTGCGTAAACATTATTATTTTTCACCCCATTATGGTTAGTATGTGTCACGAATTATATAAATATATATTATGTTCAGTATACATTAATCATGTTTATAACACATCCTATTAAAAATAGTTTAGAATTTTGAACCTGTTTTCAGATAATGAATTTTATATTAATGGTTTGCAGCATAACTGCTCACAACTGTAGTAATAATACGGCTGTTCTACCATTTCACTCAATAAGAAAACACCCCGAGAAGTTAACACCGGGATGTCGACTGGAATTATGTCCTCTCTACGGCTTTTATGTTCTCTCTACTGCTATTATTGCTTCATGGTAGAATTTTTATATTCTTACTGAAGACTGTGACATGACGCTAAGGCGTAATAGACGTTAAATACATTGGTAAAACCTTAACAATGTTAAACATGAACACGCATTTAATTCAGGAATTTTATATTTCTGGTGCCCCTTTGTACTTGAGTGGGCTTGCAACATAACTGGTCACAGTTGTATTAACAAGACGTCTGCTTGACCAATTGACTCCATCTAGAAACACTACGAGGAGATTACACTGAGATTTCGACAGGGATTATGTTCCCTCGACAACTTTGACTCCTGCGTGGGAGAATTTTAAGTCATATAAGTGAATACTTCCAAGTTAGTTTAAGAAGAAATTGTTAGTAAAGTAGTCCGAAAGGAAGACACTTTACAGAAGGATTCTAGGAATAGTCAAAAGTATTCCATGTACAGAAAAACGAGTAATATAACTGTGACTGTAGCAGAGTAGTCGTTATAAGACTTACTTTTATTGGTCAGGTTATTGTGAAGAATTGAAACTTCAATAATTTATAAGATATATTAATTAAGTCTGAATGATTTTAATACTAACCTTGTTCAGCTGAATACAAGTAAAACCCTACCACACTTTTTTATGCCTTTTAACTCGAAGGTGATCAATTACATTGGTATTCACTTTCAGGAAGTGAGGATTTCGAAAGGTTCTCTATGCCTGAAATATGAGATGAACCTAAATTTAAAAGAATAGCAAAGAACATTTAAAGTTCAGTAAAGGGAAAATGAAAATAGATTATTCTTATCACACATGCACAACTAAATCAATACTCAAATGGGAAGTAAGAATGAAGAAGCAAGAAATGCTCTTCAAAATAATAAATGATTTCATCCTAAACAACAAATATAAAACATAGAACAGTGGAAGTTTTATTCAAAATTTCATTCATCATTTATTTTCCTTTGTCGAGAAAAAAAAAGAAATTAATGTAACAAAAATACCAATAAAGGCATAAATTACCATATTTTTAAGATTTATGAAATATTTTGGCAATGATCTCAAGCTGTACATACATTTTTATGACATTTGAAATTCATGTTCTGTATATCAGTTAAGTTTTGCAGAATCCTCCATATTTTCGAATGATAAATATGTCTGACTTGAAATTACAATGAAATTTCAAATGTAACGACGCTTTCATTTATATTTGAACTACACGTAAAAACAATAGTGCTACAACTAATGAAACAAGTTAAGGACTAGAAACAAACTTAAAATATTCACTATAAATAGCTGAAAACAAACTCTTAATGAATTTAAAAAGTAAATGACCTTTTACACTTCAATATGCAATACAATATGCAATGACTGTATATTGAATTTTCAAGAAGCTATCAAATTTTTTATTAAAATCTAATTACATTTTTTTCTATCTTTCACTTGATGCGTATTTAAATTTTTTTTTCAAACAATAAAATTTTAAAATGTCACGTTTTAAATAAGCGTCAATTGCTAAAAATAAATTCCTATTATTATTATTATTAAAAGTAAAATAAACCACCTTAAAAGCATATTATATTAGAAGTTAAATAAAAATTGATTTATAAAAAAAAGTAAAAAATAATATTGCAGCAGGAAATTAATTTTGAAAAACAGTGACTGAATATCTACTTAAGATTTTATGATACTCTATTCATTTTAACCGCTATTAAACTGCAGATAATACCGTTATCACAAAAATGATTTCAGTAATTAATACAGTAAAATACAATTCATTGAAAAGAAGAAGATAAAAACCAAATGATATAGTTTTCAATATTAAAAATTACTTCAGACACAAAGAAAAGATAGGAAAGCTTTTGAGGTTTCTTTAGAAATAACTTACGCTCTAATAAATAAGAAATCATTTTAAAATTAAATCAATTTTAAGGTTATTTTAAGATAATGCACTGATTATAAAGTTGATTTTCGTATTATTACGGAGTAATGGAAATTCGAGATAATCAAAATACGCTGAGTATTCACTTATTTTGCATCCAATTATATCAGAATGACTGAAGACTACACATTTGAAAGAAATCCTTGTTTTGGGAAAACAAAACCGAAATTGCGTTTCAATGATATATGTTTTTGATCGTTATTTTAACTTTTATGAACAAAAATGTTCCGATAAATAATAAACTCTTGAAAAGATTTTTAATGGAAAACAATTTATTGATATTAGCTGAAAAGTAATTAATGAAAAGTTTTAATGGTGTTGTTTAGAAAGCTGACGTAGGATAAAAAAGGAGAATAGCATTCATCATTCCTAGATATACAGATAAAATTTTCTGCTCGGATGCTTAATATTTCGAATCATTTAGGTGTTTTACTTTATATTACCTATTATGAGGATGAAAAGATATTTTTACATGATTAAGTTTCATAAATATATCTGTGATAAGGAATTTAACAATTCTATATTTGTGAAATCTGTTTGACCCAATCTAGGAGAAAGACCATTTATTTTAATTTTCAATTTTAACTTTAATAAATTGATGCCATTCATATTGGGAGGAATGGGTAAACTATAGACAAATAGGAAAATTAAATTTAATGAATTTAAAAATCAATTGTATAATGATACATCATAAAGACCAAAATATTAAGTGGTAAAAATGTATGAAATCTTTTAGTTTTTATTAAAAATTTGGAAGCAATACATAAATGAATAACTAACAATGGTTTCAGCTTTGAAATTCCACTATCTTTGCCTGGATATTTTTTCAAATTATAATATGTCCTCCTATGAGATATAAATGTATATGAAATATATATGAGTGTTCAAACTCGATTAATCAAAATCAAAATTCTCTGAATATTTATTGTCGGTTTGTTGAAGACGATACCTGATAGACGATACCGACGATATCGTGAAGTTGATACCCGATTTTTTCTAGGAAGTCTACGCCTTATACTTCAAGGGAAACATTAAAGGGACCAGTTATACTCTTTAAAGGCTAATACTTCAGGTGTGTTATATATTTCAGTATCGATTGCTTTGCCAATTAATTAATGTTTTCTCTTTTCTCCATCCTTGTATTTGTCTATACGGCCACAGACTGATGAATATTTAGCTTCAAAGTTTCATTTAAACCTTTCGATCTAGTCCGACCGAGTTTCATTTCCTCTCATCTAAACAACTTCGCTTCTTTTGATGTTTTACTTATCACGTTTAATTTTTATTGCTGACTTCTACCCACGTGCGAACTTTCCTTGCTTTTGCATGACAGCGTTTAAATTTAATTTTTTTATGCAAATAGTTGTAACACTTAAGGTATTAAAGTTAAAAGCTTTCAAGCAAAAACGAGGGAACAGGCGCTTTTGCTTGAAAGAGTATAAGTTTAGTTTTTTATGCAAATAGTTGCAACACTTGAAGGTATTAAAATTATGTTGGGAAAATATGCATTTTCATATCTTAATAAAGAGGAACTGTGTTTGAAAACCACTCTTCTTCGATAAGTTCAGTTGGTTTATCGATGTCCTAGTGATAGGTTGGCGGTACGGATCCATTTAGAGCAGCGGAAAGAATTCTAGGAAGTATATTACAGATAGATTGTTAAATTTCAATAATTGTAGGATTATCCTTTATGTTCCACAACAGGATACTAAGGCCACTTTTTAAAGATACTTTAAAGATATTTATCTCGAATATATCTTGATACTAAGATATTTACTATATATATATATATATATATATATATATATATATATATATATATATATATATATATATATATATATATATATATATATATATATATATTGTGGTGAAGTGGCCCACAGAAGCCAAAATTCTCGATGAAGTATACATTTCTTAATCACGGAGACAGAGACTTAATTTAAAATATATACAAGTCTTTATTAAGACCTCCTGCTTATATTACAAATATGTACAAATCTTAAAGGTAAGTTAAATCGTTATGCAGTGGTTAGCAAAAAGCCATAGTTACGCCACAGGTCTCTGCCTCAAAGAGCTGCAGCTCGTTCAACAGTCGGCTAAGGTCTCCCCCTCTCTTCCGAGGAACCGCCTTTTTATCACCTTTCTTCTTTTCTCGAAATCTCTGGAAAATTCTCGATTCTTTAATATCCCCAATTTCCGGATCCGCCGTTCCGACGCCGGCGCTTTCGGTTCACCTTCTCTAGATAGCCAGAGGGAGCCTTTTCCATTCTCCCAAACTGGACAGCCTGTTCGGAACAATCGAAGGGGTAATGAATAGTATTTCCCTAATTGGGAACATGGAAACTAAACGATGCTCCACTGTCCGCTTGCCATGGGGTCTCGATAAGAGTAAAACGAATTTCCGGTCCTTGCCGAAAGCTCTCCTGGAAAAGATCACACACAAGACCACACACATACACTCTTAAAAAAATATATGGTATATATATATATATATATATATATATATATATATATATGTCTGTGTGTGTGTATGTATGTATGTATTTAGTGTATTAGACCATTATGTCACTTCTTTTATTTTTGGTGACACATTGATGTTCACAAAATATAAACTGAGCCTCATGAAGTTTTTTTACATAACATTTTGCATTGAGCTTTCCATTAGATTTCATACTGCTTCTGATGTAAAACACACTATAAAGAGAAATGACAGGAAGAGATACAGCCGTCGAACAATCAGAAACAAAATCTGAAAAATACATAAATACATATTTAGCAAATTGACTTGTAAAACTATATTTGGACTTCAAATCTTACGGTGGACCAACGCCATATTAACATAAATGTGATGTCTTTTCTAGATATTTTTTGCGATATTTCAAAAAGATAGACAAATTGTTTGTGCACTAAGCATGGTATTTATATAAAAATATAAGCTCCATTAATAAATGCAGATATATACAACTTTTAAAAAAATCGACTTTTATATATGTTTATTTTACAGTAGCATCTAGATGTTTTTGAAAATATTCCTATGGAAGACTTTGCAAAGAAGAGTTATGTATTAATACTGAATAACAACTTGATAGCTGCATTCGGGTCATAAAATATCCATTTTGAACACGTCGTAATTTGCAGTGTTACATCTCTACTTTCCGATAACGAATTTTCTTATATTTCTATTTAGCTGGGTAGATTTTTATATGTTTTTTGTGGCTTAAAAGCTGTTATGGGTGGTATTAAACTTCATAGAGAGTCAATATTTCAGTTTTATTATCTAGCATATTTTAGAAAACTTTTATTGAACTGCAGTGTTTAGATATAAAAATATTATGAATAACATTTCTTCGGATCAATCTTCTGTTTAGTTTACTCATCGAAGATTTCATATATAAATTCACCTAATGTGGAAGGACTTCCTTAAGTATCAAATTCGTATATTTTACGATATCCTTTTAAATCACTGGCATAAAAAATATAATGAAATCACGACCGTTTTTTAAGGTACAAACTCGTAAGAAAAAAATATTTAATCTGAGACAAAACAAGAAAACTTTTTTTTTACAAACATGATAGTAGAAAACACAAAAGAAAATGAAATTACCCGCTGAAGTGCATTATAGAATTAAAATTAAAAATCTTGTCATAAAATACAATATATTGGCTTATTCAAATTAGTTCGGTAACTTTTTTATAAATTCGCTCAACATTTCTTATCATGTAATTCACCTTATACAAAATAATTTTTCATGCGAGACTTTAGTAAAGGGAAACCAGACAAGTACACAAGAACATGGCAGATGACTACATAGTGACGTTCGCCAAACTTAAGGAAAGTTCAAGGTAGTGCCTAAAAACGATATCTACTGTTGAGAATACAGCGTGATCATAAATAATTTTGAGTAAATATGTTTCGTGAAGTATTTTGATTATGTACCTAAAATTCGGCTTGACCTAGAAATTAATTAAATTTATAACAGATTCCTCTTTCCGGCCGCTAGGGAGAAGAGAAGAGCGTTTCAGATAGTTATCTCTTTAAGAGAGAGACAAAGCCAATAATCTCAGTCAGTGCTGCTAGTTTAGTAGCTGTTAGTTTATTGAGCCTAAAAGTAATACTATTGTCTGGGTAAAAACAAATGATACCTGGACCTAAGTTATTTTTCTGGACTTTATAAATAGTTTAACTTAAGGATGAGTTCACAGAAGCATTATTGTTTATCTATGTAAATTTTTCAGTCACATGCGATAAAACATTTCTGGGAAAAATTAAAAGCTTTTGGAAAAGAAATATTTAACTACTTTTTAAAACACACTCTTGTAAATATTGAAACTTTCAGTTCATGTCTTCACATTTATTGAAAATTAAATAAATTATAATTTTAAGTTACAACAGAGTAATTTTGTTCATAGTTGTCATTTTTGTCATTGTTGTATGCTCTGAAAAGAGCAACTAAGGTAAGATGGGGTAACTGGGCCATAGATTTTCAACTTTTTTATATACGATATTTTTAACACATTAAAATTATGCAAATATGTATAATTTTCTAAATTCTTTGTATTACATGTACTTTAGTAAGTCTTAGGGAGTATGTTCAAGCTATGATATTGGTTTTTATCATATATATATATATATATTTTATATATAAATGTTGTATACATTTTTAAATACAAGTGGGCCCAGTTCCCCTGATAATTGGGGTAACTGGACCACCCAGGTCTATTTCTCGTGGTAAACAACAGAATCTGTGACTGGGTATATAGGTCCAATGTTTGTATAACTAGAAAGAAAAAAATTGTACCCCCATTTAAAAATAATTTTTCAAAGCAATTACCAATGTTGCAAGATAGATTGTTGCGAACACCGGAAAAAATAACATACAAAGTAATTAAAAAAAACAATGTAATTGATTATAAACACATTTTCAAAAGTACAAACTCTCTAGCTTAGTTAGTAGCTGTAATGGCCCTTTCTATTGAAAAATGAAATATTAATTTGAGTTTAACAAGCCCTGGGTTAGTTAATGAGTTAACAGGCGAATTAATGTGTCACTTGCAAAAAAATGTTTTTTGTAATAACTTAACCAGTAGTAAGCTTAAGTGAAAAAGAACACAAATCAGTGACTTAACTTATAATAGTTAAACTTACTCATACTCAAATAAACAACCTTTTAACCGTGGAACACTGAAAATTCCACCTTTGTACATGGGGATTGGGGATCTAATCAATCTTAAAATATCTTCTACATACCACAGAATGTCCTCCTTTTCTGGCCATCGCCAGTAAGTTAAACCAACACTTTTCATGTGATTTATTTTCACTTGGTCTCTATTCAAATCTACAACTTGTCCAGGCTATTTTGTACCATTATACGATACAATAACATAGTCATTTGATAACAGTCATACCAGGCACATCTTTGTCTGATTCAGTCCGCTATGCACATACCTGTTGATCCATCATCACCAGAGTCTGAATTCACTACAGGTTTCACCTTTTTAAACTTGCAGAGGCCAGAAGTTGAAGGCAATGGGTTTTCTAAATCTACTGAAGTCATTGGTTTAAATCCAATCTTTCTTTTCTTTTTCTGTTTTTTTCTCTCGTATTGCATCTTCAATTTGCTGTTTCTCTCTTTCTTTTTACTTTCAAGTTTGTCTTTTTTTCTTCACAATGTCATCTTTTTTTCTGTATTTTTAGGAATTTTTCTTCTATTTTTAAATTTTTTTCTTCTAAAGCCAAATCATCCAACCTCTTTTATTCCTGTCTTTTTCTATGTAAATATGACGCAAATCTTGGGTGAGTTGTAAGATAAAGAAAGAGAAAACATGTTTGAACTCTCACAAGCTTTAAAAGTATAAATTTCTCCAACAACATTCTATCTATAAAGGCTTATGTCTTGATTGACTTTATTGCAACTTATTAATATAACTTAATTAGTTCAGTTACTTAAGTTAGATTATTAGTAATTAATATAAGCATAAATGGATCAGTGTGGGGTAACTGGGCCATATATGGACCCAGTTCCCCTGAAGGTATCGCCCAGTTGCCCCATATCACGAAATCTGATGGGGCAACTGTGTCATACCCCTCCACAGACCTTTAACATGCAGGATAGGTTAAAACACTACGCAGGAGGCACTTACGTCTATTTTGACATTAACTGAGCTGAAAATTCTTGCATTCAATTTTTAAGAAATAAACATAGACTTATAAAAAATTATTGAATTCACCCTTGCAGAAAGATGTTTTGAGATGACAAATACAAAAAACATTAGCAGCCATAAAACATTCTTCAGCCAAGATGGAGACCAAAGGGCTGTTGTTTTGTTGACTTCTGCTTACCAGTGTTGCCACAACAGAGTGGAATTACCCCCTGATATGAAAAGGAAAGATCTGGGATGGGATGGCCCAGTTACCCCATGAGTCCAGTTACCCCAACTTACCTTAATGTTTTATGGGGATGGTGGACATTACAAAGCAATTTTTGAAATTTTTACCTCAGGGATATGAAATTTTGCGTATATATTCATTCAAGTATAACTATATCAAAAACATTATAAAATTTTATGAATATTTTAAAAAAATAATTTTATATTTTTAAATTGAAATTTTTATTATGTTTTTTGAAATGATCCTTGCGATCCAATTTTTAACTTCCCCCTTAATTTTGTATTTATATTGCTTATAAATATATTTTGAATAGAGTTATGCATTATTTTGTCGTTTCGTTGAATAGTTAATTTTTAGGAAAATTTTTATGTTTGTACTCTTAATTTTCGTGAAATTTTTGTACCTTTTTACACTTAAGTTAAACTTTCATAATCTTAACGATGTCGAAAGCCGAAATGGATGCATAACTTTATTTTAATGTATAAGAGGAGTTTTTGCTATAAATTTTGTAAAATTTCGTCAAAAATTGTGACGCAAGGAGCATTTCAAAGACTTGCAAATCTGGAAATGACACAATTTGATAAAAAGCCATTTAAAACATTTTTTTCACCTACTTTCAATATTTACCTTTCTAAAGCCACCAAGTTTTTATTCTACTACTCATTACATATTTTAAATGCATTTTATTCTAATATTTACATATTTTTTTAAATATTAATACACCCTCAAAAAAATTTCCTATTTTTGTTCGATTTTTGGTAATTTGAAAGTCCACCATCCCCTTATATAGATCATTTGAAATCAAATTTCTCTCACGCAGCTTAAGTAATGGGAATATTTCTCTGAGGAATCTTTAATTAAAGATTTTCGGTTATTATTCTAACCGCATAGAATTGTCATGATAGAGGATGGGACCGTGTAAGTTATTTAATAAATAGAGATGATTAGATTTTAAAGCAATTTTTATTGCTGCCTGAGACAAATGAGGAATTATGAGTGGGAACATTTGTTACTACAACTGTGTTAAAGGGAAATTTGTGGGGTTGTATAGGAGTCGGTAGTTTAAGGGCCTGTTCACATAAAATCCGTTAACGTCAGCGTTATTCTTATTGATATATTTTAAACGAATCACAAGCCTTAACAATTTCGTTGCTAATCGTTTGGAGGTTTGTAATTGGTTAAATATAATTCAATACGAGTAAAGCTTACGGGTTCTATGTGAACAGGCCCTAAGGCTACTAGGTAGTTGCCCTATTAGATTCACTGATCTCAATGTTAATCTGCTGAGAAAAATAAAATGAAATAATATTTAAGTGAATAAATTAAAGAAGCCGCTTGAGATATGCTAATTTCGGCATACGCGGTTAGTATACCCAAAGGTATGGTAGAAGGGCAAATTCTCTATAAGTTTATTACTCGGGTATACTTCTCCGTATTGAATGAAACTCAAATAATATTGTTAAATTCCAATTATTTGGGGGGAAAATGTGGTATATTGTGTTTTAAATGCCCATAATTTCCTTTGGTGTACCAAATTTCTAAACTGATTAAGGTAGCAGAGTAAAAAAAAAATATTTCCCAATTAAGGAGTACAATTTAAATATAAATCTTTAAATCCAAATTGACAGTCAGTGGGAAATTGTTTTCTCTATAGCTTAGCAACGACCTAAACGAATCCAATATGGCCCCAGCATGCGTCAACCGTAAAAATAGGAAGTCATGAAGTAACGAAAAACCCTCTCTATAGCTTATCTAACAAGGAATAAAACTACCTGCATTTATTTTTAATTGACGTAAACTGTCTATGTTTGTCTAACAATACAATCTTTGAGGACCATATGAAGTAGACAATAAAGATCAATATTTATATCATTAAAGATTAGACTGAACTACACTGAAGTGCCACTGAATTAGGGATACCTACCTAGTAACGAGTTGGGCCTCCTCTGGCCTTGATAACGGCTGCCACACGACCAGGCATAGATTCAACAAGTTTCTGGAAACGTTCCACGGGAATGGCTTGCCAAATATTGGCTAAAGCTGTCCATAATTCAGTAAGGTTCTTTGGTGCTGTGTGATGGCCTTTCACGCCTTGTTCCAAAACATCATAAAGATGCTCAATAGGATTTAAGTCTGGGCTTCTAGGTGGTCAATTCCTGACAAAGAAGTCAGAGGAATGCTCATCCAACCAGCCAGTAGCCAACCGAGACTTGTGAGAGGTACAGTTGTCTTGCTGGAAAACTCCATTACCGTGCGGATAACAGATCAGCATAAACGGATGGAGGTGATCACCCAGCAACTCTACGTACCGAATTGCATTGAGGGAGGTTGGTACACGCACCAAAGATCCCAAACTGTGCCACGAAAAAACACCCCAGACCATGATTGAGCCACCATGCCCTTGTACAGTTCCAGCCAGGCATGCAGGATCCATGGCTTCATGAGCCTGACGCCATATTCTCAGCTTCCCGTCGGCGTTAAGTAGTCGGAATCGAGACTCATCACTCCGTGCTACTCGTTTCCAGTCCTCTACACTCCAGTCTCTGTGCTCTCTTGCCCAGGCAAGGCGTGCAGCCCGATGGCGAGTATAGAGCAATGGTACTCTCGTAGGTCGACGGCTCCCGAAACCCATACGGTGAAGTGAGCGTTGCACAGTCCGTTTACTGACTGTACGACTGGCACCGTCATTAAACTTGGTGGTAATTTGAGCTAATGTTTGGCTTCGCTGGCTACGTACAATACGCCTGAGCCGTCTCTCACCACGCACTGTCAAGGCTAATTGTCCTTTGCAGTTTGCCCGATCGCTAGTTTTTTTCCACCATCCATGTATTCTTGGTATACTCTTGACACTGTCGACCTTGAACATCCTAGCTGTTTGACGATTTCGGAAATTGAATGGCCCATGCGTCGCGCACCTACGATTTGTCCGCGATCGAAGGCGTCTAAATCAGGCAGTTTACCCATACTGGCAATTCCAACAACTAATTCAGAACAACCACAGTACGCGCTATATATGCAGTTACCACAGCGCCCTCACTTGCGCATACATGATGCGCAGCGCTACACAATTTGCATAGGCTTTGCTATCCCTAATTCAGTGTATATATATATATATATATAAGTAACAGTGCTTCCGCCATTTATTCTATTTTTTATTAGAACATTAAAAACAGAAGGCTACATAAACAAAATTATTGATATATTTGACCTTGTGTTCCTGAAACTAATACATCAGTGTCCTGTTCGATGGAAGTGGTTGGAATTAATGAATTCTTAAAGTGCTCATCATATTTTATTTTACTAATCACTTATTTTACTTCACTTGCGCATACATGATGCGCAGCGCTACAGAATTTGTATAGGCTTTGCTATCCTTAATTCAGTGGCACTTCAGTGTAGTTCGGATTAAAGCTTACATAGGAAAAATGGGATAACATTATAATGCTCTATGTCGTGATGAATACTTTTCAATACCATTTCAAGGACTTTGATTAATGAGATTATAGTCGTAGAAATAAAGGTGTAATAAACAAAATGTCGAAGAGACAATTTTGTGCAACTCTTTGATATTATATTTCTGCAAAATGAAACTAATGTGACGTTTAATTAGAGATAGTTCTGAAATATTCTATGGGAATATGAAATATTTTGACTCACACCTTAAGAGAGGTGGTGGCAATGGATAAGCTAAATAATTTCTGTCCAATAGTAACCAGCGAAAAAACTCCAGGACTTGAATCATTAACGATCCTTTCCATTTTCCAAAAAGCTTCATTTTAAATACTGGATTTTAACGTGTAGAGAACTATCTCTTTGAGTTCAAAGATCTCTCAACAGATTGTCGAGACTACCAAAAACAGTTACGGGTTAATGACATTTTTCATTTGTTCTGATCGCCATTGGTAAATTTCAACAGAGCAGAAAAGTTAAAATCTGTTAAAATTATCTTTAAAACAGAGTAAACTTACGCATGTATTTCTTATTACGAGTAACTGTTTCTAAAAATGAATTTGGATAACTCTTCGTGTCAGTCTGTCTATGGTAATCTCATATAGCCTGCTTTAGTCACGTGATATGCTAGTTGGCCTTCCTTCAAACTCTAATCCTTCAAAAATACATTTCTTCAATACATTACTTCAATACTATTTTTTTACATCTGTGAGCTAACATTTTGACATCGAACCGCTGAACCTTAAAATAAAATTACCTTTTTATAAAGTTTCGAAATATGATTTATTCCTCTGGAAGACCATGACCTTTCATGCGATAAATCATGAGCATACCGATATTATATAAAAGTTGATGCCTCTTTATTTTGGAAAAAAAGCATAAAAATTTCATTCTTAAAAAGCATCAAATTTTTAAAACTTAACTTAAATGATTGATGCACATGTTTGTCTATCAAATAAAATGAGAATAGTACATACATTCATCTAGAACACTTATTTTTATTTAAAAAGAAATAGTTATGGATAAAGTTGACAGTTTCATGATTTCCTGGTTGAGAAGATTATCAATATCTTTTTCACCTGAAGACGAAACACATTTCCTTCTCAAAAAGGTGAAAAATAAATAATGCAAACATTTTAAGTAAACCACATTAAAGAAAGCAATTATTTTTATAAAAATTAACTAATTTTTAATTTTTCTTATATTTAGATTAAAATTTAAAAAACATCCTACAATTTATAATTATCTTTGAAATGGAAAAATTCTAATGCATTCAAAATAAATTTTCGAATTAAAATTATTTTTCACCATAACTCAGTAAATTCAGTTCTTTTCAATTTTTTTTCTTTATGAATTTCATAATGCAGTTTCTATTGCGAGATGTCTAAATCATTTTCATGAACAAATACTAAAACATTCAAGTTCCAAAAAATTAAATATTACATTACTGAAATACTAGATATTTACATCAAAAATAGTACAAAAAAATTTGATTTTTAACCCGCCCTTAAATTTTTTCTACTAATTTGTGTAATTTAACCTGACGCGTATTTCTAAATCCTCCTTTAAACCTCTTTTAAAACAGCATTCAGTGCTCTCTTCTACACCTAGGGATTCCATTGTGGATCTTATTGCAAACCTGCTGCAGGGAATTTGAAGTTTTCCTTTAGTTGCTCCTTACGTTTGGACTTCTCCAGGTGTCAAATAGATTACAGAAATGGACATTGAAAGAAATTCTATTTTTATTATGCCCTCAACTATTAGAATAAAAATTTTATTTAGGATTTAGTTTTACTCTTGGGGACATACTCAACTGAATTTTTCCAGGAAAAAGTAATCTCGAAACCCGAATCTCAAATGCTTTTAATTATTAAGAGTAAATGAAACAAAAATACTCTATGAAACAGGTTTTGAAACCTCTGTATAATGTACAAATTTTTCGTTCTTTTTAACCATTAATTTATCTATAACTTTCATGAGGAAATCTATTTAAACGTTTTTTATGAGCATATATGTATATATTAAAACAAAAATATGTACACAAACGACGAGAAATTTCACACTTATCTTATATATTTATAGAAATGTATGTTTGCAGATTTTTTACTCTCTCTCTCTCTCACACACACACATATCTATCTATCTATCTATCTATCTATCAATCTATGTATATATATATATATATATATATATATATATATATATATATATATATATATATATATATATATATAAAGAGCTCGTCTGTTTGTTTGTCCGCTATAGAATCCTAGACTGTTTCAGCCGCCGGGGCCAAATTTGGCACAGTTAATGTTTAGGACCCGAGAAACTTAACGCAACAAAAACGAAATTTGGGGCTCAATTAGTTTTTTAAAATTAATTTTTTAATGATTTTTGTTCCCCTAAGAGGTGCGCGTACCACTTAAATGTGGATACAGCCCCTTCACCACAAACAGCTGTGTTATCAGTCAAATTCGATGCACGGGGGAGAAGAGGGTTGTTCTGAGGGGTGACGGGCGGCGAAGTGTTCATTTTATTTTTCTTACGTTTAGTGGAGTTGTGGGTCTAAAAAGGTTGAGAACCGCTGCTTTAGACAAATTTAGACTATGGAGTTCAAACTAATAAAACTTAATAAAGTTTGGAAAAAAGGAATAAAAAAAAGAAAAATTAAGTTTGTCCCATGGCCAGTTTTTGGAAGCCTTCTGTTGATCTAAATATATTAAACGTTTGAGGATCCTAAAATGGGAAGAAGTTTAAGATTTCTACAGGTTTTTTCCTGTACAAGTTCGCGAAACAGAGTTAACATACGATATGTATTTGAATTACTTATTCCGTGAAATCATATAAGATAAATCTTTTAGAGTTTTGGGGTTTTTTAAGCAGTGGAAGGAAAAACTCTTTAAAAAGAGAAACATAGCGACACATAACTTTCATTCCCAAGTATTAGTCCATTAGTTATATTAAGGCATAAAAAAATTAATGAAATTATTTTTAAAGAATTATTGCCCGGGTAGATATATAGATATAAAATTTTTCCTGCATTCCATAAAAAAATACTGGGCTGCATCCACCGCTCTTCATGTTCATCTGGCCAGACAGAATGCGCTTAGCACGTTTCTACTGAAATGATATACAAACAATAAGAAAGAAAGAAACTTTGGGCCTAGGCTTCATGCAAAATCCAGCCTTTAATAAAGGCAAATGTAAATTATAAAACTTATTTCTAATTAAACAGTAGATCAAACAAATCTAACTAAACAGTATCTAACAAATTTAATTAAACCGTAAAATTTTTCAGGCCAAACGTGCGAATCCCGCAACACTGTGTTATTAATTCTCAATAAAATCAGACGAAGGTCCTCAGACTCAAAGATTCTTTCTTCCTTATTGTTTGTATATCCTGTTAGTAGAAACGCGCTAAGCGCATTCTGTCTGGCCACATAAACATGAAGAGCGGGGGGTGCAGCCCAGTATTTCCAGTATTTTTTTGATGGAATGCATGAAAAATTTTATATCTATATATCTACCCGGGCAATAATGCTAGTAAATATATATATATATATATATATATATATATATATATATATATATATATATATATATATATATGTAAGGCAATGTTCGTATGTGTGTCCTCTATAGACTGAAAAACTACTGGACCGATTTACACGCGATTTTTTGTAAAATGGCCCGTGTTGTCCCGAGAAGGTTTAAAGCTATTGAAATCCTCGATCTGACCAGTAGAAAGAAAGTTAAAAATATTTTACGTTCACCGTATGTTCTATGAACCTTCTACTTTAAAAAAAAGCATACGGATGGCAGCACCTAACAACCCCTTATAGCCACCCCTCTCATATAGATGTTCAACATTCCTGTGAGGGAGGCGAGGGGTAAGGTCAATGACCTCCGAGTCTTGAAGGAGGGAGAGTGTTTTCTGTCAACCGACGTGAGAAGACGTGCTGTCTGTAAACTCTGTATGTTACCAGAAGAAATAGCTACTTACAAATTAATAGATAATGTTATAGATCAAGATGAAGCAGTAAATTATCCAACTGAATTCTTAAATTCACGATTTATCTGGATTTCCACCATACAGCATTAATCTGAAGGTTGGTGTTCCTATCATTCTTCTTAGAAACATTGGCCCTACCCGTCTTTGCAATGGTACCAGATTGCCAGTCAAAATATTATTAAACAATGTAACTGGAGCAATGATTTTAATTGGTAAATTCAAAGGAGGGGATGTGATAATACTACGTATAACAATGATACCAACAGATATGCAATTCCAATTCAAATGATTGCAATTTCCAATTAAACTGGCTTTTGGAATAACGATAAGCAAATCACAAGGTCAATCATTGCAAGTATGTGGATTGAATTTGGAGAATCCATGTTTTCCTAATGGACAACGTTGCATGCTCCCGTGCAAGAAAACCAAGAGATTTGTTTGTATATGTGCCAAATGGAATCACCAAAAACATTGTATATCCAAGAGCATTGCAATAAACTTAAAATTGAATAAAACAGTAATCACAATTTATGTAATCCGAAACATAAAAATTATAATGTGTATGTAAATATCTACATTTAACTAAATACAATAATTGATACCAAACTTTCAATTATGTTCATTTAAACTACATTTATATACTCAAATCTAGCAGTAGCGAAGCGTTGCCGGATCGGCTAGTATATATATATATTTATATATATATATATATATATATATATATATATATATATATATATATATATATATATATATGTGTGTGTGTGTGTGTGTGTGTGTGTGTGTGTGTGTGTTCGTTCTTGTCGTTTCCTTCCCTCCATTTTTTCAAGGATTTTACAGTGTAATATTGTGTTTATACCGAAGATCACAATTTTTGAGTACAATCATTCATTCACTGATAATTTTGGCACTGTTTACAAAGAGATTTTGCAATCATGTCCTGAGGCATAAGTATTTAGAGACTACCAATAAATGAATGGCATTTCTTTTTAATAATTATAGGATTTTAGTTTAAACTGTACCTGGTGAGACCAGTTGATGTTTAACATATGCACATGCCAGCGAAAACAGAACTGTAATTTTTCTCTTTTTCGTCACCATTACCATCCAATCCGGAATTGCGAAAATTTTCATTTGACATATTTTCTCAATTTTTTTAAAAGGGAGAATAAAGGGAAATATAAGGTTTTTTTTTCAAGCTTTAAAATATTATTTTTCCCGCATAAAAAAGGGAATTGGTGGTCATATTTAAGAGTAATATTAGAGTTGCAGAGATTTGAAGTGATCACTTTCCGACAGTTGTCACTCATTAAAGGTCTTGTTATTTCTCATTTGAGATTTTAAATTTTCCTGTTTCCTCACTTTAAGGAAATATAATTACACCATATCAAATAAAATGCAAATAATTCTAATATCCTGAATTTGTCCCTTAGTGGAACTAAAAAATGATCCTGAAAGCCATATTTTGGAATTATTTAGATTAGACATAAAGTACTTCCTATAAGTACTAAACTTTAGTAATTATATAAACTACTTCATATAAGTACTTCATATAAGAACTAAATAAGGTAATAAATAACTCTAAGGTTGCCGTGACGATTTTTGTTTGCTGTATAAATATTTTTAAATGCCTTGCGGTCCCTGTTCTCGCCCACAGCTCCCGTTTCTTGGAATGGTTGCTCAGTTGTCTTTGTCGCAGTGTGGGGTGGCCGTGAGATAATCGCCTAGGCCACCTGTCTCGGAGATTTGATGCTGTCTTGGGGGCCCTGTCAACAGGGCCGCCCAGAGGGGGAGGCAACTGGGGTACTTTGCCCCAGGCCCCCAACTGCCGTGGGCCCCCGAAAATTAAGAAAAATGTATTTATTAGATTTCATCCGAAAGAAAATTCTGAAACTTGTACCGTACTTCAAAATTCAATCCAATAATCTCCTGAAAAAATGCCCCCCCCCCCCAAAAAAAAAAATAATAAATAAAAAGAATTGTTCGATTAATTAGATTTCTCTTATTCCAAAATAGTCTTCTGAAAAATACGCGATTTAGTTTTGATGAAATATATAACTGTTTAGTCCTAACTGCTATAAAATTACATTCTTTCTAATAAATTGAAGACAGTACTAACTACTAAAATAGATAGCAAAAAAGATACCTCAGTTGATAATCTAAATATCTGTTGAATTACTAAGTTGTTAGATGTAATTAAACTCTAGTTCTTGTTTCTTAAATAAACATGTTGTCATTCATTGGAGAATATAACAAGAGAACAGTGCAATGAAATATAATAATTATGTTAATTATTCATGTAATAAAATTTTAAGTATGAGTAACTAAATTTGAATGTATGTTTTAGTTTCTTTCGATTTTTTATTTTTCTTGGGCCCCCAACAGATTTTTGCCCCAGGCCCCGTGAAGTCTCTGGGTGGCGCTGCCTGGCCATCATTAGTTTTTCTTGACGGACCCCACTTCTGGATGGAGGCTTTTCGGAACTTGCTGCTATCTTGGTCAGGTCAGCACTTCCGGTCCTTATGTTTAACTAGCTGAAAACCTATACTTCGCTATGGAGTACATTCAAATTAAATACAACGTTCAATGTATGCAATTAATACCAAAAGTATGTATAAATATATTTATAATGAATACAACGATCAATGTATGCAATTGATGTAAAAGAAACAAAATATATATTTATAAAAAGATAGAAAAGGATATTTTTATAGACAAAATAATGCAGAAGACAATATTCAAATTAAATCTGATAGAACATACTAAAGAATATAGTACAGTTAATATAGTACAGTTTGTGGAACATATCTTTTACTGTATTTTAATATTTTTTTTAATAATGTCCAATCGTCTGCCGTATTAGCAAGAAAATAAATATTTTTTTGTCTATTTCGTTATCATGCACGTAAGGATAAATTAATTTAAAGTACCAGAAAAAGAAATCAAGTGACCAGCATTTAATAAATTAAACTCTAAAATTTAATCTTTAAAAATTCACCAAAACTCACAAAATGGAGGTAAAGATTTGGAAAAGATTTCATTTTAAAGGAATTTTTATGATCTTTCTTGTGATATAAATTTTATAACCCTCAAATTATTATTTTAAATGCAAACTTTAAAAAAGTTACTAAAACAGCTTAAAAATTTAATTTTAAAAAATCTAAGAATTTTTCAAAAATCTTTCTTTGGGCACCCCTTCGCCCCACCCCCAGAATCGCCATGCAAAATTTCAGCCCTTTAAGTCCAGCGTTTTGGTCTGTGCGTTGTATGTCAGTCAGTGAGTCAGTCTGTTGCGGAACTGTTTTATATATATAGACTACTAAGGTATGAGGTGCTGGCCTTCCACTTTTGGCAATATTTATTTTTGTTCGCGTTTTGCTGTAGACACACTTTTTCTGGCAACCCTTGCTTTATAACGGCTGACCATAGTAGTCGAATTTAAAAAAGAGATTTTTTTGCCCGTTTTTCACAGGCTAAGGAAGTCTGTGCGAGATATTCGTATGTCCAATAAAGTTTCCCTGCAAACTACATCAACGTTGTTTTTTGATGATTTGCGCATTGAAGAGAGCCGATTTTCTTTCCCGCTGAACGTAACGCAATGTCGAGTTCAAAGAAAAGGATAATGTCGCCGTGACAAGGTTAATAATTGTATTTAAACACAAAATGAGAAGGTTTACCTTCACATAGTAAAGGTCACAAAAATCAATGGATATAGCGCAAAACAACAGTCAAATGCAGGCCCTGATTTTCTATTAGGCCTCCGAATGCTGCCCCCCCCCCCCCCCAAAAAAAATTATTTTAAAAGAAAAAAAGTAAAAAATTCCCTATTCAATTTTCTTTTTAATTTTACCTTTTTTAATAGCAATTTTTTTATATATATCCTTTCAAATTTGATTGATTGGTTCATCATATGTATAGTTATATGTATAGTTCTTCATATGTATGTTATAGTGTATGCAAGGAATTAATAAGGTTTTTTGGTTGCATTGTATTGGTGTTTTAATGATGAAGTTAATATGTTGTATTGCTTTTTGTTATTTGATAATGTTCTAGGCTTCTACGCTTCAAATATCCAATTCTTGGTAAAATGGTACTTTCACAGTGATTCATGATTACTTTTTGTGTCAATTTTGGAAATTTTAGGCCCCCATCCCAAGTTGTGCCTATAGTCAAGAATTTTCTAAATCAGGCCCTCGTCGAATGTCCTTGGAATTATCGCCAGCCGCATTGAAAATTATTTCAATAATATTTTCTAAATTTTACATAGATTTCTCTCTTCTGGAAACAACTTAAAAAATGCTATTTCGCATTAAAACCTACCATTGTCCAATATCACAATTCACTAAGCAAGTAATGGATGGTATAGAAATCAATTTTATTGAAAAATAAGATCATAATTTGAGCATAAAAATTCCGATAGACTCAATATTTAATTTTCACTAATTGCGAAAAGTAAGGAAAAGCATGCTTAAAAATTACTATAAAACTATGGTAATTATTTCTTATAAATTTTTTCATTCTAATTTAGTGTTTACTGATGAATGTAGTAAGAATTTAAGATAAAAAAATAATTCTAAACTTTGCATAGATTTAGTTGAACGAATAAAGATATAAAACAAAAAAAATTCCTTAAAAATTGCAAATCTTTTATTTCCAGCTTATTTATTCTTTGAAATGATTTTAGTTTCAGATAAAATTTAAAAAAATTATATCAACATTTACCATTTTTGCTTAAATTTAATTAAAAATATAAAAATATTTTAACCTTTTATAAAAAATTTCGTTTTCTTTTTTTGTACAACATTTTGCCTAGCAGAGTGTTTAGTATGAATTATAATAAAAATTTACAATCAATATAACCCATTTCTCTTAATACTTAAATTTAAGTTGAAGTTAAGGAAAGCAAATCTTAAAAGTTTCTTCTGACATATTTCTGCTTAGCAGTATTTGCTCTGCAAAAGTATAAGTAAATTTTTGTAGTTAAAATTTAGCTTTTCATTTTTGTGATATTTTGTTTTAAAAAAATCAGAACTCATTAAAAATTATGTTTATTTTCTTGTAATATTTTTTTTCGTCTTGAGAGTTTTCTGTTAAAATAAGATAAAATTATTATGAAGAATTTAATTATGAATAAAATATTTTTAAAAAGTTATCCAAGTTTATATTTTCATTATAATTATTTGGGACTTAATAGACATTTATTTATATTTATGACCAAATACTTTTACTGTTTAGTTGTTTTTCAGAAATGAAAATCTCTTATTTCAGAATTCCCATTCATAATATACAGAGGAGTCCCGATAATCTGAAATGATTGGGATCAGATCCTTTTCGGATTAACGAATTTTTCGGATAAAGCGAAATAATTCTTAAAATAAACTTAAATTACATAATAACGTGTGATTACATAAATATTACATATTACGTGTGATTACACAGTTTAATTTATAAGGTCTGTCTAAACATAACCAAATCTCGGGTTTGAAATGGGTGATAAGAGAAGAGCGGAACGCTGCCTAGTAAAGTACAGTAGAGTGTAAGTTGTTCTAAGAATACATCACAATGCTCGACAGTTGGATTTTAGACGATCAGCAGATTATTGAAGTGGTTCTGAAAGAACCTGTCAACGTCTCAGATGAGAGTGGCGAGAATGAAGGTGAAGGAGACAGTGACAGCGAGCAGAGGGCATTCCACTGAGACGCCACGGCTGCATTTGATGTAGAGCTAATCTAGATATAGCAACACTAAGGGAGAGGTATTCTTCTCTTCGAAAAACAGATTTAACATATTTCTTCAAACCAATGTTGCTCAGTAATAATTAGTTCACTACATTGTCTAAAATTGAATTTTCTTGTGATTTTCACAAACATACTTCATATTACTTAGTATCACTGTGGTTTTATTGTAACCTTAGTTCTTTTTGACTTTTGGATTCGAATTAAGTGGACTTTCGGATTACCGAAGTTCGGACTATCGGAAATCCACTGTATAATGAATGAGACTAAGCATTCATTGTATAATGAACGTTTACATATATAATGAATGCCTTTTTTACGCTTCGGTATTCCAACAGTTTTGATACATCAGAGAGCTTCCGAAATTTTACCCAAAAGGATTTACTTTTAAAATTAATTGGATAAAAAATGCACACAAAAAGAAGTGTTCCCCAGCACTGTTTACGGGAGAAAACATCAATAACAAATTTTAAAAATCAAACTCATTATGAGACGTCCATGAAGTGCCTTAAAACTAAAAGGAATTCGTCATTCATATACAATACCAGATACAAATTTCTAATTTTACACAGCAATCAGCTCAATATACACATTATAACAAAAAAAATCAACGCACCAAGAAGGAGTTATCCGATTGCCACAAAAATTAAAGGATGTTAAGAACATGCACAGAAACAAAAACGGTTAAAATGTCTGTAAACCTGATCGCCGTGATCCTATGGTATAAGCAATTCGTAATATTAATGTAGATACTAATACATGTCTATTTACATCTTGTTTAATATAAAATCAATATCTAGACTAATAATAGTGTACATAAGTTTGTTCCGAAGAACGCTGATAACATTAATGAGAGAGGGGTTCATAATCCCGGTTCGATCTAGACTTCACGTCTCGTCTCCATTCCCTCCGCTCTCCAGTACCTCAATATCTCCTCATCGTTCAGTCTATAAAAAAAAGCCCTGTATAATCGTCTTTTCTTCATTTATATATTTTTCCTCGTTTTCGAATGCTCCACTGTCTCATGTGTCTGATGCAATCCCCTCACAAGGGGTTCGTCATATGGTCACAACCAGGCCTGCGCTTCCTTTTTGTCAGCCCGACACCCCGGGGCATAGCATTGTTTCTTAGTGCTCTGGTGGTCTATTCCTAACGAATGACCCTTTTTCCACTTAGGGAAGTGGGCACCGCACCATTGTCTGTCTAACAGTCTGCCCGATTCCTTTCACAAAAAGTCACATCTGTACTGGATTTTCCAAAGTTAGGATTGAGTCTGTTTTCAGACTATGTGAGAGTGTCACAATGTCAGTACTATTGAAGGATTTATTCCAGACTTTGATCGTTACAAAGTGGGGAAGTCAATACGCCGTTGGCCCAACTCTGGCTTGGATGCAAGCTGTTACCCGGCTTCGCATAGACAGATAGAGTTCCCGGATGGTGCCCTGTGGGATTTCTTATCAAAATGTCTCCAACTGTCGGAATAAATCGGTAACATTCCAGGATAGTTGCAATCGCCTTCCCATCACTTCCCAAATGTGCTCTATAGGGGAGAGATTAGGCGACCTAGCTGGCCAAGGAAGTTTTCGGCAAGCTTGAAGACAATTAGTAGCAACACGTGCCGTGGGATGTAAAGTCCGAGGTAGAGCAAGAGGAATGGCAACAAAACGGGTTGCAGAATGTCGTCTACGTATCGCTGTGCTCTCATTGTGTCACTAATGACTACCAAAGGGGTCCGGCTATCAAAGGAAATGGCACCCCAGACCATAACGCTCTATTATGGGCCTGTGTGGCGTGTGATATTAAGGGCAGGATCCCCAAGGTGCCCTGGACGTCTCCAGACGCGTCTTCGGTGGTCGTCTGGACACAGTTGGAAACGGGACTCGTCACTAAAGACTATACGTCACCAGTCAGTGCAGTTCCAAGTTGATCGAATAAATACTGTAATCAGACTTGACGGTGAACAGACGTGAGGAGTTAGCAGCGTGATGATCGGCGCGAGCGTAGATTCCGTTCTCTCAGTCGTATGTTAATGGTCATGTTGGACACTTGTGTGAGGGTCACATGTCAAATGGTTGATAATGTAACGTTTGCCTGTGACTTGGTGTTTAAGCCAACACTCTAGGTAGCGTATCACAGGTTCCGTGAAAGAATTTAACAGCCAACTAAATCATCATAGAATTAAATTGATATTTAATTTTATAGGAATGCTCATGATTATATGCACATGATTAGGTCGTGATGATGGGAATCTTAAATTGTGCACAGATGGGCGTCACTTGAGTTCGCACACACACAGTTTAGGAATAGTCTTCACAGAAATCTCGATGCACCTCCACTGCAGGTCGTCTCGGGAATTTAGGCTCGAATGCTGGAACCACTGTCCGGGAAAACTTTCCGTTCGTTAAAGTCAGACGAATCGAGTAACGTTCGTACCTCGTACTGCACAATCTGGAAATAGAGCTATTAGCTCTCTGGCTGTTTAAGCGCAGGCTCTGCTACTTAGGACCGATGTCTCTTGATGCAGTCGGCTCGTCTCACGCACTCTCTCAAGATCGAAGCTCAAAGCTCCAAGAAAATCGACGAAGAGCAATATCTGCTCACTATCTAAGAAGGAAACCTGGAGACTCTTTAGCAGAAACTAGAAGAGCTCCGAAGAGTCTATAGAAGAGCTCTTACAAAAAAACGAAGACGCTGAGCGAGACCTCTCAAAAATCTCTTGCATCCTCTTTTATGAGTTTTTCCACTAGAGGAACATTTTAATCTCCGCGCTCCTGAATCTTTTTTCATTGGCCCTCCTAGGATGATCATTTGAATATCGATACAATATCGGAATATCCTTAATCGACTTGGTCAGGAGGAGAAGTTCCTTTTATCTTTTAATGTCAAACTCGCAGACAGCCATGAGCCAGGTATTGTCCTTCTCGTCATCTAGCCGCTGGTCGATTAGCGGATTCGATTGTACTTGCGCGACCCTTGCAGGGGGGGGGGGAGATTCCTGAGTGCTGAACCCGTTCGAACAGGGTTGAGGTTTTAAAGCCTCCTCTTTGCTTTTTATCTAATAGTTTTTTCGGGCCGTGAGGCTGAAATTCCACGATAACGACAAATCCGGTGCTGTGACAGCTGACCTGACAATCGCTCTATCTTCCCGTTCGGTTGTGGTCCTAGGTCGACCGCTGCCGTCCTGACTCTTAAATCTGCTATTTCTGACCCACTCTTGCCAACATCGTCTAATTGCTTCATAGCTTCGAGCCAGATGTCGAGTGATTCTTCGATTCCCTCAAACAACTTTTTTCAATCCGATGAAACGACTTCTTTCAAACTCTGAAATATACTCGTAATGAGCACAAATCCTTCGGTGAGGCATTGTTACAGTCGACGTAAGATATCCGCAGTCGAAATGCAACAGAAATTTTGAACATCAGATCAGACAATCGCTCCTTATATACAGCTGATGGATACGAAGTTCTGATGCGCAGGGGGTCCCGCTATTCATTCGTCGGACACCAAAATGTTAATAATTTGCATGTTCGGTCGAAAAAACGTTGCGTACGAAATCTCATTACAATCAGACATCTCCTTCTTGGTGCGTCGATTTTTTTGTAATACAGAGTATTTCGAAAATACTCTGATGAAATGGTATTATTATGCAGATAACTAGGTGGCCCGTGCGAAAATTTCGCATACGAATAAAATACGATAAATTTTATACCGATTTAGTTGGTTTGTATAGGATAGAAGAAGAACCGGTCCATTTGTAGGCATTGTTTATTATTTGTCAATAGTAAGTGCAATTGTATTTGAAACGCCCAATTAAATGTAAAATTGTAAGAGTAAATGTTATTGTATTGAAACTGCACCTTAAATGTTAAATTGTAGGTATATAATGTAAATCGTAATTGTAAATTGCAACATCCTTATAGCGTAATGATTAATTTATTTGTCAGTGTAATAGTAACTGGAATTGCTGCTAAAATGTAAAATTGTAAGTACATAATATAAAATGTAATTGTAAATTGTAAGATGTGTGTTGTGTAATTGTTAAACGTAATAGTAAGTGCATTGGAGGCATATGAGCAAATTAATGCTTGAAATTAATAAAAAAAAGAATGATTCAATTACTTACTTTTAGAAGAAATAATTATTATAAAAATGTTTACCAGTAAACCTGTTTTTAATGGTTTGTAATATAATTGTATTATGTATGTAATGTAATTGTTTAATGCAATAGTAAGTGTAATTATGTTTGAAAGTGAATCTTAAACGTAAAATTGTAAGAGTAAAGTAATTGTATTGAAATTTTACCTTGAATGCAATTTGTGAGTGTACAATGTAAATCGTAATTCAAAATTGCAATGTATCCATAATGTAGTGGTAAATGTTATTATAATTGAAATTGAAATTGAAATTGCATCAAAAATGTAAAATTGTTAGTATATAATGTAAATTGAAATTGTAAATCGTAATAAGGTATTAATGCAATGGTAAATGTAATAGTAAGAGTAAGAGTATTTGAAATTGCACCTTAAATGTAAAATTGTAAGTATATAATGTAACATGTAATTGTAAATTGTAGTATATTCGCAAGCGTAATTGTAATTGAATCTGCAGTTTGAATGTAAAATGGCAATTTTATAATGTAAATTGTAACTGTAAAGAGCAATTAGTTTGCAAGGTAGGGATAAGAAATATATGTATAAGTAAGTAAAGGGAAAAAACAAAGAAAGCAACAAGGAACTGGTGTATAACTTAAGCGGGGTTGCCATTATAAATTGGTTAAATAGATAGTTTAGGATTGCGAATTGTAAAGGGAAAAAAATCGGCTTCGCGGTGTCCGAATAAGTCATTCACCCCCGAGCCAATGGGTCCCTGCTTAGCGGATTGCTAGGGGGGGGGGGGCGACTTGGCTCCAATTAATTAAATATGCCGTATAAGCTTATCGTTGTGGTCGGCGGAAACTTTAGAATTGTCAAACAACAATGGTGCGTAAGGATAATACAAAACAGATTACAAAATGCCTTTGGTCATAATAATGGATGTGAAGCATAGCTCAAAATAGGGGAACATGAGATATGTACATGTCAAAACATATTTGTAGACAATATTAAAAGTTAAGTATGACACAAACTCGTGGAAAATGTTATATTTACGCTACAAGACCTCTTTGTACACACTATTTGACCGTGCCATATCGACGCATCCAGGGAAAGAACTCTAGGACCAAAAGTCAATTTTTAACTTCGATTTTTAAACAAACAATACAATGTGTCATTTTAAATTAACAATTCAGTCGTCAAAAAAAATCACCCTCTAGAAAAAATATGTATAGAAGGTAAATTAATAATTGACATAATGGTAAAATCCTATGCTTTGCCAAAGGCTTGTACAAAAGAATGTGAGTCAAATAAATAAAATTCACAGGAGGAAAATATTTTGTTTTTCTCATCTAGATGATAAAAAGGTATACATTTCGATCACAAATATAATCTATTGGGCTTATGCTACATGATAGTGGATTTTCTCTATAGCCCGTGCTTTTGGCTTCTGCAAACAAAGATTTTAGCGTACTTTGTTCTTTGAAAAACATTACTAGATTTACTAAAGGGACTGAAATACCAAGTAAATGAAATATAGGTATAAAAGAAAGTTCTTAAGACATATCTCTAAATATAACCTCACATTTTCGTCTAAATATAACTAAAGTAAAGTGTCGATCGTCAAGAATGGTAGTCAAGAAAGGGTCATCTTTTTTAAGCCGGTTACTTGAGTTTTAATTCACTGACAAACAAACAAACAGAATATATAGAGTATATATATATATATATGTGTGTGTGTAAGTAATTATGTATGTATGTATGCATGTATTTTATATAATAATTCTGTCTTCTTTCATGCTAACTTATTTTGTTTCTAAAAGTAATCACGTTTGCTAAATTATGTGATTTAGTTATTGTACATTCTCCAGTTGATCGTGTTCATAACCTCCTCCAAGAATCTCAGTGAATATCTCAGATACTAAAAAATGCCTTATACGCAGCTGCACAGAAAGAAAAAATCCACTGGGTTCTCCCTTGATCGACACAGAGAGGATTTTTGGTCTCAACCTTGCAGATCAGGCTCGCGACAGCCTCGACGTCAGCGAAAGGCACCACTCATCCTTTGTTGAAATGACCATCCTCCTAAATATATTCCTGTATAGAACTCCTGAGTGTGATATTTTTTACGAATTATTCGATTCATCTCCCATGCGGATAATCTGCAGTGAGAAATTTTCTTCAATTTGGGCCGATAAAGTTCAAACACTATAATATATACGCTCACCATATATATATATATATATATATATATATATATATATATATATATATATATATATATATATATATATATATATATATTATTGAATGTCAGGGCCGGTCTCATAGATTAGACAGCGAAGCGACTACCTCAGATACCGAAATTAAAGAGACTTTAAAATGAAACATTGTTTCTTTCTTTCTTTCTTTCCAATGGCTGAGAGGTAAGCGTAGGCTCTTCTCCCGGAGAAGCCAGAAGTACACGACCACATCGCCGCATGCGTTGTCCCTCGTGCACCACAGGGGGTGGGTCCACGCTGCACCCGTTTGAAACATACCGGTCCCGTAATTTTGAACCGTGTCAAGAGATGAGACCGGAACACATTATACCGCCTCTCCAAAGATAATGTTTGGGAACTTGGGGGACATTGCAGCCACGACAGATTTTTCCATGCACCAGCCGCCATAAGTGTACATGTCGGTGGTTTTGTCAGGGTCGGGTATTGAACCAGCTACTTGCAGGTCACCGGCTCGACACCTTTGCTGACCTGGCCACCGCACACCTTAGCGGAAGACTTAGTAAAACTGCGAAATTTTTAACAAATAAAAAAATTATTAATAGTTTAATTTAGTACATAACGAAATTCCTAAAAATATTCAAATATAAGCGGATATTTAAACTATTTTTTATACCTGCTGAATTTGAGAATATGAGAAACAAATTTTGAACTCATTTTTTAAACATTTTTGTATCACTAAGAAATCTACTAACACTACCTTTAACTGTAGCATTAGATGATCGCGGTTTTTGTAAACTGAAAATGTTAAAGAATCATCAATGAACAATAACGGCTAATGAATGATTAAATGTTATGGCAATCATTTCTATAGATAAAAACAGTATGAAAATTAATAAATTATAGAGACGCAATCGAGGCATTTGCTGCAATAAAGGCTCGAAGAATGCTTTAGAAATTATTTATATGACATAACAAATTATACTTGATTTAATTTACTTTTTCTTCTTTTTTTAAGTTCCGAAATTTTTTTAATAAATAAAACTTAAAAAAACACATATTTTCCCCAAAATGTCCATTATTTTATTAAGTAGACTATTTTTAATGGAGATATTTTCATTACTTAGAATCTCTCGAAAAATTTTGAAAAAGGGCCATATTTAAAACTTGCCTCAGACGCGAGAATGTATCATCCCGGCTCTGTTGAAATTATTTAAACACAACAATATATTTAAACAGCATAGTAACTTGCTTTAGCGCGTGAAAATTTTTGGAGTTCATTTTTATTTCAACCCACGGACTACGGTGACAGATTTACGAAAAAAAAAAAAAGGGAAAGACGTTGAAACTTGTTTTTCAGAACGATGTCACTTTAAAATCCCATTAATAGGCTTAGGTATGCTTGCTGAAAATCTTTGGTATATATCCATCCGTCAGCGTTTAATTTTTTTCTCAGTAACAAACCAAATGGAATAATACGACTTAATGAACACTTCACTGTTCACACTTCTAAACACTTTAACAAGTGAAGCTAAAATCTTATTGACATAGAATCCTGAAATTTGAAAATAATCTCCCTTTAAATCATTATTGTAAATATTACAGTTATGATAATTATACTTTTTGAGGGAAATGCAATACTTTCTCTGCATTCTAAAAAAACAAATAACTCCCGCTGCCGCTGTCAAAAGCTTGTTACGCTATCTCCGCCGAAACCGCTGGGGGTATGGTGTCGAGAGCGATACCAATGGATGCAGAAAAATAGGGAGACCAAAGTAAGATATGTCTCATCTTCGCCGGACTTTAAGTTTTTTTTAATTTTTATTTTATGTTTTGTGGGAAAATATTGACTTTTTAATCTTCAGATTACGATAACTCATCAAAAAATTATCGTAGAATTTTGATCTTTTTACAATCTAAGACTACCGACATTTCTCTTTCAAACTAGACCTCATTTGTTTAAAAATATTTTAAAACAGGCTCATATTTTTATCAAAAAATGAAACACAGTTTTTCAAGAAATATCGTCCCACATGTGGATGTAATATCGATGCTCCTCGAGTTTTTATCTTACAAAGAAAATATTTACATCATTTGCATTCTTGCTCGGCGTTGCCCGTGTAGATATATAGATATAAAATTTTTTATTCATTCCATCAAAAAAATACTGGGCTGCCCCCCCCGCTCTTCATGTTCATCTGGATAGACAGATTGCGCTTAGCGCGTTTCTACTGAAATAATATACAAACAATAAGAAAGAAAGAAACTTTGAGCCTGCAGACCTTCGTCTGATTATGCGTGTGATTTTATTGAGAATTAATAACACAGTGTTGCGTGATTCGCACGTTTGGATTGAATAAGTTTACTGTTTAATTATATTTGTTAGATACTGTTTAATTAGATTGAATTAGATTTTTTTGATCCACTGTTTAATTAGAAATAAGTTTTATAATTTACATTTGCCTTTATTATTATTTTTCCCTTAAAAGCTCAGTTTTTTCCACATCACTCAAGAGACGCACTTTTTTCCACATCACCCAAGAGGTAAAGTGCAAGATACATTATCCCCTTTATTTATTCAAAGTAAGGCGAGATTCCGCATGAAGCCTAGTTTCCTTACTTTGGTGATTCGATTTTTTATTGTCGACAGGCCAAAAACCGTATCGGTTTTTAATTTTCCCAAGGCCTAAAACTGTTGAAAAAGCGAATTGTAATTCGATTTTTAATTCTCCTAAGGCCAAAAACCGTAGAAAAAGCAAATTGTAAATCGGTTCAAGCGATGAGAAAAACTGCAAATAACAAAGGACACAAAGCAGAGCCGGGAAAGTTATGTTAAAACATACTAATTTGAACTGCATTCTTAAAAAACTCCCATCTAGTCTAGTGGTTAAATTTTATCTTTTACCGTATTTTAATATTTCTTTTGTCAATTTATTTCGTTGTTATGCACGTGACGCAAAATAAATTTAAAGTATCACAAAAAGAAAAGAAACCACGTGATCAGCATTTCATAAATTAAATTCTAAAAATTAATCTTTAAAAATTCCCCAAAAATCAGAAAAGGGAGATGAAGATTAGAAAAAGATTTCGTTTTAAAGGAATTTTTATGATCTTTCTCTCATGATATAAATTTTATAACCCTCAGATTATCATTTTAAATGCAAACTTAAAAAAAATAGAAAAACAGCTTAAAAATATAATTTTAAAAAATCGAAGAAGAATGTTTCAAAAATCTTTCTCAGTGCACCCCTCCACTATAAACTCCACTATAGAAGAATCGCCATGCACAATTTCAGCTCTGTACGTCCAACGGTTTGGACTGTGCGTTATCTATCAGTCAGTCAGTCAGTCAGTTAGGTAGGGCCAAAGTTTATTACCATGAAGCTCTGTAGCTTCATGGTTATTACCAACACCTCTTCCCCCGAGTAGGGGAAGAGGGGTTGGTAATAACCGCGCGGGGGATAGGTTCGGCATTTCACTGATAACATGTTGTGGGGAACGGTCTGTATCCACAGGAGGTACGCGCACCTGTTAGGGGCACAAAAAATCATTAAAAAATTAATTTAACAAACTAATTGAGCGTGAATCTTTTTTTTGCTGCGTTAATTTTCTCGGGTCCTAAACATTAACTGTGCCGAATTTGGTCCCGGTGGGTGAAACAGTCTATGATTCTATAGCTGACATACAAACAGACAAGCTCTTTTATATATATATACAACTATACTGCCAACTGCAGCCCTGAAAAGGCTAACATAGGTATCCAAGACCTCATCCCTATACCTCACACCACTCACAGTGCCTCTTTCAAAGACATGGAGAGGTGTGCGGTCATCTAACATGATGCCTGCCCAGACCATTAAACCTCTTCCGCCATAATGGTCGATTTCGCGGACATTGGAGGGTAGGTAGTGGGTCCCTGGTTCTCTCCATATGAACGTACGGCAATAATCGGTGTTTAGGCTGAACCCGGACTCACCAGTGAAGAGAACGGTCGCCCATTGATTCATACTCCAATCTCTATGCTTTCTGCACCATGATAAACGGATTCTCCTGTTCGTAGAAGAAAGCGGGATGCAAACAGCGGGTCTTCTTGCAAACAACCCTCTCTCTGAAGTCTTTTGGTAACAGTCACCCTTGATACACGGGTTCCTGTGGCTGCATACAAGTCACGAGAGAGCTGAGAAGCTGTAGCACTCCTGTTACGCCTCGCTATAATCGACAAATGGCGATCTTCTCTGGCCACCGTGGCTCTTGGACGACCTTGCCCAGGCTTTCTCTCGATGGATCCGGTATCCTGGAACTGTTTCCATAAGTTATACACGACGCTGGGCATTAAATTGAACTCTCTACAAATTTGGACTTGACTTTTTCATCTTCAGATTAACTCGCCAAAAAATGATCGTAGAATTTTGATCTTTTAACAATCTAAGACTACCGACATTTCTCTTTCAAACTAGACCTCATTTGTTTAAAAATATTTTAAAACGAGCTCATATTTTTATCAAAAAATGAAACACAGTTTTTCAAGAAATACTGTCCCATATGTGGATGTAATATCGATGCTCCTCGAGTTTTTATATTACAAAGAAAATATTTACATCTTCTGGAAGCTGAAAGCTTTCTTATTCATATAAACCTCATTTCAAGTCTCTATCTTAAAATTTCGATTTTTAATTGAATTTTAAAGCTGATAATTCAACAGTGATGAAAAGCCCTTCGCATAAGGGTGACAATAGTAAATGGATAGAAGCTGTTACATTGTCCGAGAATCACCCCTATGTATCTCGGTATTAGCCCTAACAGAGGAGCGAGCGTAGCGAGCCTAGGAGCGAAGCCCCTAGTGATTTATAAAGAGATTTTTAGGTTACAAAAAAGACACAAATAATCCATTGCAAGTATTTTATGAGTAGAAGCAGTCTTCGTCAAGCTGTTGTTTAAAGTATTAAAACATTTCTATTACCGCGTAACTAGAGAGTTTTTCAAACAAGATAAATTTTCCTTAAGGTGAACACCCTGTTGTGTGTATTTTTTTTCGGTTAGCTACAACCGTCTTAAACTGTACATTTTTACGAAAGTAACAAGTACATGAATAAAATAGGCAATACTTTTTTTGAAAATCTTAATAGTTAAGTAAATATTTAGAGGAAACTTTCACGTGAATATATTCTATAGTTCATTCTCAGAAATCCTTTTATCCCTCAGAACATTTCCAAACACAAATCCAAAGATAGAACACGTTTCATCGTCTTGAATGCCACTATGGCACAAAAAGTTCTTTTATCCTCTTCTGTTACAGTTTAAAAATATTTCAATTGAATAGATGAGAAATTTACGTTAACATTTAGAAACCCAATTCTTTCAATCTTCTCCCATTCGGGTGCATTTATGCGTGGTGTTCAACTTCGGAAGAAAATAGAGAAAAAAAATTAATTTTCTGAATGCTGCTCTAGTTGAACTGCTATCAATAGAATAACACCCATAATACTCAAGTATTTAACATTATATAAGAAATATTATATTTTCATAAAAGTCAACTGATAGAGATTAAAATATATACAATTAAACTATATATTCCTATCACAACGATTAAAATACATATTTCTGTGAAAATATACATTAAAATATTTATAAATTTAGTTTAGATAAAAATTAATTCTTTTAACAAAATTATAATTAAAAGGGGAGATTAATCCAAAAAGTGTGGAATAACCAATGTTTCTTCCTGAATATTATTTTTCGGTGACAATTATTCATATTTCAATGGCAAGATCTTCTTATCAGTGTAAGATATATTATATTCCTACCCTTCGGGTATGAAGCGTTTAAAACATCATCAAATGTGCATGACAAATGCCTTTGTCATTTTTTTCTCCCAGCAGTGTCATATTTCACTGTACATACATACATACATACATATATATATATATATATATATATATATATATATATTACATACAGTTGGTTATCAAAATAATGGAAACGCCTATCAATATTAGTGGTGTTTATGAATGTGTTTCGTATTCCTTAAAAAACAAGTCTGGTCACCGGGTTTTTTTATATAATATAGTGTATGTATTATTCTACTGTCAGGTAGCAGTAATGAAGCTAATGGCATCGTGCTTTTGTGGGGAACAGCATAAAATGTCCAACCTTGCAGACCATGGAAAAAGGGCAAATTATTGGAGCGCGTTTAAATTGGAGTATCTGCTACTGCAACCCCCAGGCTTATGGGTGTTTTTCGAACTATGGTATCGAAAGTCATGATAGCATACAGAGTGCAAGGAAAAACATCCTTTACCAAACAGAATAGTGAACGAAAGGGAGAGCTGAGTGAAAGAGACGGACGAGGTATTGAAGCGGATTGTGACATGAAGAAACAAAACAACTGCAACCAAAATGACCGAAGAGCTCAATCTGCATCTCCATGTTCCTATATCAACCATTAGAGGTAGAAGGGAACTTCACAAACAAATAATTTACGGAAGAGAAGATATCCCCAAGCTACTTGTAATAGATGCAGATACAAAAATATCGTCCACAATGGTGCCACGAGAGCAAATCCTGGACGAGTAATATGTCGAGAAACGGCATTTGGTCCGACGAATCCTTGTTCACATTGTTCCTTGCAACATGACGTGCGAATGTCTGAAAAACACCTACACAAGCGTAAGATTCTGGCTGTCTAATATCAACTGTCAATCATGGAGGTAAATCTATCACGGTTTGAGATGACATCTCATAGTTTTCTTCAGGACCTATTGTAACCCTAAAAAGGGAGATTCAATGTGAAGGACTATGTCGAAATTTTAGCTCACTAGTCCATCCTATGGTGCAAACATTGTTTCTTGTAGCATATGGCATTCTCCAGGAGGATAATCCCCCTCTACAGTTATATCTATCATGTATTGATTGAAAAAGAAGTCAAATGTCTTATCTTGCCCTGTACAATCCAACCGAATATATATCATCCAACCACTGTGATCTATATAAGTGGATAGAGTCAGATATCAATATCCACCACAGCAACTCTACAGGAACTTTCATGATTTTTCCCTGAAGAATGGTATAATATATTCTTAACCAATATCAAGACTTGTATAATCTAATTCCAAGGTGAATCAGGTGATATTACAGGACAAAAGTGATCCTGGGTCGTAATAATAAAGATTTTCATGAAATTTCTTAGTGTTTCCATTATTTTGATAACCAAGTGTATATATATATATATATATATATATACATATATATATATATATATATATATATATTAAATAAAAACATTACTAAATCTGACAACACCAGCACAATTCATCAACCTGAAAGATGAAGAATATAAATGACCGGGGGGAGTTGTGACCCCCAACACTCCGGTTAAACATGTTTTTTGCCTAGGCAACACTCCCGGAAGTCATTCCGCATCTATAACCGGACGTAATGTCAAAACAAAGCAAGGAGCGATGAAATAAAAAAATAAAGGAACTGGAACAACGTACATTAAAAACCTGGGTTAAATTAAATCATCAGTACTAAACTATTTCAAAACAATTTGACAATTCACTAAAATATTGCAGCATGTTGCGTTTCGCACCTGTTAGTCTTTTACTGTCTATAATGTAATGTTGTTGTAGGTAGCGGAAGGCTGTTGGTGACGATGAGTTGCACTAGGTATGTGTCCTTGCTATTTTAGTTATAATTATAGTTCTAAATGTATATATTTGATATTGTTTAGAGTATTGTATGTAGATATTTCGATACTTAGGTGATGCTTATTTGAAGTGGTTATATGTGGATACAGTTATAATTTAGTGATAAGTCTAAATATTTTAAAATTATTATATGATGCATTGTTTATGGGTGTAGAGAATCTGTGAGGTTGCTGCAATATTTTAGTGAATTGTCAAATTGTTTTGAAATAGTTTAGTACTGATGATGTAATTTAACCCAGGTTTTTAATGTACGTTGTTCCAGTTCCTTTATTTTTTTTATTTCATCGCTCCTTGCTTTGTTTTGACTTTACGTCAGGTTGCAGATGAGGAATGACTTCCGGGAGTGTTGCCTAGGAAAAAACATGTTTAACCGGGATGTTGGGGGTCACAACTCCCCCCGGTCATTTGTATTCTTCATCTTTCAGGTTGATGAATTGTGCTGGTGTTGTCAGGTTTAGTAATGCTTTTATTTAAAATATTGCAGCTTACGGTTGAGCAGCGTAGCGCCATAGTAAGTTTGCCATTGTTCATTAGTTTGATTTCGTGTTATACTTTTGTAAACATATATATATGTATATATATATATATATATATATATAGCCTGAAAATTTTCTAAACGCAAGTACAGGCAAGTGCGACACGTAGAATCATTCAAGTGCAAGCGTATTAGGTTTTTTGGTTTTAGAAATTCCACAAGAGTATATTACACCAATAGGTAAATATTCTGTATAAAGCAATAACAATTAGATATTGGACATTGTCAGTTGTATGAATATTTTTATTTGTATCCAGATAAAAACTTGGAAAAACAGAGGAAAAATGCAAAATTTTCTCGTTTCGCAAACCTTCTGCGGTTATTGGATGACAGAAAAAAATTCTGGTTTATCCCTCAAAAATAAACCATAAGTAAACAAAAAGAAGGAAAATAACATGTTCTCGTTACACCCATATTTATTATTAACGCCGTTAGGGTGACGGATGGCTAATGAAAAAACAGAAGTGAATATCTAAGAAGTGTGGTCAGGGATTTCGACTAGACCAGCCTTAATCAACCTTTTTTTCTCTCAGGCCACATGCATATGTTTGCTACGGTACGCGGACCGCAATATAGTACAGTATACCTCATAATTTAATAAAATAAAAAAACAGAACTCAAAACCGAAATGTATTCAAACCTTTATTTAAAAATGAGAGTCATTTTTTTTAATTTTGAGACAAAATTTTAACAATTTTTGACATGTCAGGTTTATACTTGCTACATGTTACTTTCAATACGTCCTCAAGGTAAGAATCAGTAAGCCGATTTTTATATAAGTTCTTCGCATATATAAAACAGCGCTTTAATTTTAGCCACATTGTCTGAATCATTTTGGAATGGGATGATTCAAAAAGATACGTCATGTGCAACGTGAGCAGCAGGTGATCTATTTTTGTACAGTTTTGTATTCGTCAGGCGCTCATTTCCAAAATTATTTTCGCAAACGAACCTGCCTGATAACGAGTGTGAGTGTTTCGAGCCGCACATATAAGCTTGGTGGGCCGCAGTTTCAGTATCCTCGGACTAGACAGCCAGTGGTTGCGTATACAAAATAGTGTAAGTTAAACATAGAGGTAAAGTGCTACAGAGTCTGTCCAGTAAGTAATGAAAGACTGTTTCCATAAAATTCGTTTATTTGAAGATAATTTTACAGACACTTTATATTCTTCAAAATAGCATCCTCCTACATTAATACTCCTCTGCCAACTGAAGTCTTCAACTGGAATGCTGTTCAAAACGGACGTTACGTTTTTCTGCAAGTTCTCCAGATTGTCAAAACGATGATATTTTGTGCTGGATTTTAACCGAAGGAATAGAAAAAAGTCCGGCGGTGACACATCGGGGTTGTACGGTAGTTGGGACAGCGTTGCAACGTTGTGTTTCGTCAGGAACTGAGTCACTTTGAAGGATGACCGGCGCATTATCGTGGTATAGAATCCAATTGTTTGTTAGCTCCGGGCGGTTATGCGTGATTCGATTCCTCAATCTTTTGTAAGTCCCAACGTCTCCACAATCATTAAGGCACTCATCCGACGATCAGAGTTAAAAGCGCTTTAATTTTAGCCACATTGTCTGAAGTTCGAGAACTTGATGAACCAGCGTGTTGTTCGTCATCGACGTCCTCTGTTCCGTCTTTGACGGCTTTGTGACACATAAACACTTGAACCTTGGGCAAAGAATCCTTTCCGTAGGCTTCTCGTAACATGGCAAGCGTCTCGTAGTCGATTTGTTTAGTTTTACACAAAAATTTACGGCGTATCGCTGCTCAACATTCTGCTGCATTCTGAAAACCTAACGCCACTTTCAAATACGTGTCTGCTTCACGAGCGATCCATGTGCTGAAGAGGCTTAAGTCCAACTGACTTCCGCCAGACTCTATAGCTGATAGACCCCGCCACCCGGGGGTGGCAGGGGCTATTTATTTCCGACCGCAAACTCTGCCCCTTTGGCCTTCTGCTTGGCGTGAAAAATTCAGTCTCATTACTTTCTGGACAGACCCTGTAACTTCAAAATACAGGCAGTACAAATGCCTTTTAAACACTTACCTGAACAAATATCAAGCGATTTAGGCTCTGCTAATTAATGAAAGGCATATTATATGTAATTTTAACAAGGTACATTCATACAAAGACATTCATATGTAATTTAAAAATGTGAATATCAGATGGTGCAAGTATTAATAAATGATTTTTACTTTATACATATATTTCGCTTAAAAGAGAAAAATACATAAATTTTATCATGCATGCATCTTAGACATTTTTTAAAAATTTTAAATAATAAGCATACTGTTTGACAAACTTAAAATCTTTTCTCAAATTAAGCCATAACGCTCTCCTGTATCTTTTTCCTAAAGAAGATAAATAGGAGTATTAAGTCAGAATGAATTATTTGAACTTTCATTCAATTAATACCGTTTATTAGCATTTTACCACTTGACCATTAATAACCTCAATTAATATATGTTTCTTTGTTTTCTCACCATAAAAATTTCATCAGTTTATTATCAATAAGGCTACATCATGATTCGAATGACTTTGTCTTAAATGGAACCATTAGATTCATAAAAATGGCCCTTAAATCTATGAATAGCTTTGAAGTCTTCAAAGCTATTAACAGCTTAAATTGCCTCCAAATATTGCCCATTGATACAGCCAATTAATATTGCCTTATAATATTGCATAGTTTTAAGCCTAATCTCTTTTCAGTGTAAACATTCCTTAAGATTAATCAGAGGTTGTTTTTTTAATTGGCAATAAAATTTAACGGAATAGTTGATTTGTTGACAGATTGTTCGACGGTCCTCTTTAGCAATACTTCAGCCGGGACTCACAGTTTAAGTAAATTTCGATTGACAATAAACATTCAGGCTCCCTGCGGCACACAAACGTAAAAAAGTCTTAAAATAAAAATATTTACTGCAACTTTTATTGAGTTAGTTTTATATAAAATCATATTCATGAATTATGTAGTTCCATTATGTTCTATTTTTTCTGTAGCATAAAATTTTCTTTTTCCTAATTCAACAAAATTAGAAATGTCCCAGTAGACTAGTGAAAAACATTTATTCGCAGTATATGTGATTTATAAATTCATTTCAAATAACATGTCCCAATAAAAGATTAATTTATCGACTATGTTACGAACTTATAAGTAACGTTATGGAATTAGCTGTTTTACAAACCTTTTTAAAATTGTTTTTGACATTTATTTAACATTCTATATAACATTGGAATGAGTTAGAAATTTTGCTTTTTGTTATATACTACAGTCAAACCTGTTTTTGTGCGGTCTTTTTTATACGATTTTTTGTGCGATTTTTTTATGCGTTATATGAATATGTATCGAAAAAAAAATTAAATTATATATTTGAAATTATTTATTTGAAATTCCAAAAAGAGCTTCGATCGTGTATATCTGGCTATCGCGACGTTTACAAGCAGCTGATCAAACGACCGTCGTCGCAAAAACTTCTCACCGACTACATGGTAACAAAAAATAAATCAACTCTAATATCTTCAAGTGACGAAATTGGTTATGAACCAGTACATCAGAAGAATATGCGCGTTTTGGCCTACGACAAGTAGTATCGAATTATGTACATTTTGAAAATTTCTCTGTTTGAAATGAGAAATTAAATTTTTTTAAAATGTTACTACGTGTAATTTAATTATTTATTTTATTTGGAAAGCACTTTCTCGCTATTTCGCACAGCTTTGACATATTTTCTAAGTGAGACTTTTTTATGCGGTCTCTCTTTAATCTATTGTGAAAAATTATTTTCTATAGCTATTTATGAAGTTTTCTGAATTTTTTTGGGGGGGTGGTTGCTTTTTTTTTGTGCGGTCCCTCTCCACCACATTAAAAAAAATTTTTTTAATGTATTGTAAAAATATATTTGCTATAGCTATTTAAGAAGTTTCTGAATTTTTTTTGTGGGGGGGGGGGCTTTTTTTGTGCGGTCCCTCTCCACCACATTAAAAAAATTTTCTTTAATATATTGTGAAAAATTATTTGCTATACCTATATATGAAGTTTCTGAATTTTTTTTTTTTTGGGGGGGCGGCTTTTTTTGTACGGTCCCTCTCCACCACATTAAAAAATTTTTTCTTTAATATATTGTGAAAAATTATTTGCTATACCTATATATGAAGTTTCTGAATTTTTTTTTGGGGGGGGGGCGGCTTTTTTTGTGCGGTCCCTCTCCACCACATTAAAAATTTTTTTTCTTTAATATATTGGGAAAAATTATTTGCTATACCTATATATGAAGTTTCTGAATTTTTTTGGGGGGCGGCTATTTTTTGTGCGGTCCCTATCAACCGCACATAAACAGGTTTGACTGTACTTCCTTCTCCTTAATCATTTCTCGCTTTATAATAATTTCAGTCGAATCAGGTTCTCCGTTTAAAATTTCCCTAATTTTCTTTATTAAACTCTTATTATGTTCTATTAAGATTTATCCTCAAAAAGCCTAAGTTTAAAATCCACCTCGTATAGAGAAAGGCTTATAAATACGTACCTTAGTTGAATTATGATTTATCAGATTTGTAACAAACCATTTCCTCGCCCGAAAATATTACTTCCGAACCACATCACGAGTAAAAAAAGACAGGAGATGCTGTAAAGTTAATCTTCATTTTAAAATATGTTGCGGAAAGATTTACATAATTCGAATTATGAACATACCCTAACTGTGGATAGTGTAGTGTTCATCTGCTCGGAAAATTCGATAGAAACACATAAAACTAAATGAATTTAGAAAAGCTCTGTGAGTAAATTTCATTTTGGAAAAAAAAATAGAGTTTCCCCTCTTATGCAAATATGAAAGTTCGCCACATATTTAATTTAGGATCATAAATGCATTCCAAACTTCTCTGGAATTAAATATATATTAAAACTTAATGATAAAAGACATTTTTGTTTTGCGTAACAAACAAGTTTAACAAATAAACTTTTTTTAAAACCTGTAAAAAAAATAACTGTTTCACCTTTATGAATTTTTTGTGACATTATGAAACAGACAACGCATTTCAACTGAAATTCATGCGTAAATTTTTGTTGATATGGAATTTAAGTGAAATACAAAATTGTTCAGTGGAAAACACTTTTTTGATTAAAAGTTCTTTTTTTTACATTTCCTCAAAATACTTAGCCTAGAAAATTAGCTTTAGTTTCATAACTATATTTGTAAAGCTACTAAATTTTACTTTAGTCCTGTAAGAATATAGAGTTTTCAAACTGTTCGCCAAGATTTAAATTTTCTAGCACCAGAGATATCCATCAAAAATCGATGCCAGTGAACGTGACTTAATTAATGTAAGGAAAAGTCTGACATCTTTAAATTCTTTTTGGAGAAATTTCAATTCAGTAACTAAGGAAATAAAACTGAAGAATTTCAGTTTAAAATGTAATTATGTGTGACTTAATATTTTAAATTAAAATAACATTTTGAGAAATAAATAATGGGATTTCGCCGACAGGTAGGAGTTAGTTTGAAACCAGTGATAATTTTTCTGTTTAAAAAGACATGTACATTACATTTTGATATTTTTACATACCCTTTAGAATTCTAAAATCCAATTTTTAGGGAACTAATTAATGTACTCAATTTTTTTCAGAAAATTAATTTTTGCGAATAGTAATAGTTTGCAGGACTTTTAACAAGACAGGATTTACTAATCATATCGAGGCATTTATTTTGAACTTACACATGTAAAGCTAAAATACACAGCTTAAACTGTATGGAAACAGGATATCAACAGAGCATTTTCATGTGCTATGTTTTCTAAACCCATAAACTCATCGCTACAAGTTAACACTGCCCAACTAAAGATATATGACAACAATTACCTTCGACTCTCTATAAAGCATACTCATTCAAACAACAAAAGAAGTCACGAAAACTCAAAATATATAATGATTTTGTTATCACATTAAATTTTGATACAGTTAAAAATAGAGATACCGTAAAATCTTGAGTATAATACGCACTTTTTTTTCACATTTTAGTCCGCAAAAATGAGGGTGCGTATTATACTCGTGTACAAAAAAACGTAGTTTTAAACATTGAATAAATGACAAACAATAGATGAGCTGTATTCTAGTGAAAGTGAATAAGACTGATAATTTCACAGTATTGTTTGTTTTGAATTAAAAATTTTAAAAAAATTTCTGCCGAATTTGACGTTTTCGTTTATTTTTTATTACAAATTTTATTTGTGTTAATAAATATTTGTGCGAAGTTTGAATAAAATATTGAAAAGTTATGGTTCCGTATTATAGTCGAATTTTAATTTTTTCTGAAAATTTCGCGCAAAATCAAGCACGCATATTATACAAGTGTGCGTATTATAATCAAGATTTTACGGTAATCAGTTTTAAAATTTTTTTCACAAAAATTTAAAATCTATTATAGCTATAAGTAAAGCCCTGTGAATCTTATAGCAATATTTACATATTCCCTTTATAATAAAACGGCAATTTGTTGATATTATGCTGACAATGAACGAATAGAGCCCTTCTTGTCTACTGCGCGACTTTCCAAACTAAGGAATCGACCACACGCTGTGAAGGGCTTTCCGCTGCGTTAAGACATCGATATATAACCCTTTATTATGGAGCAAGAGGTTTGCTTGAATGGTTATGGCTTTAATCTCATTATTCAATTGTTCTCTATTATTAAATTTGATTCCTGTATTGCTTTTTATTTAACCACAACCATGGAAAAAGTAAGACTACGGGAAAAGTAAGTGTGGAAAAGTACAGTGTATTCATACAAAAATGTTCACTTTGACAGAAATATCCCTTTGGCAAGATCTTTATTAAACAACTATTTAAAAATCAACTGACAAAATGTATGTATGCACATAAAGCATGAAAAATTGCAAGCATTTAAAAGCATTAAAGTTGTAAATAAAGTTCATTTAAATAGAAAATTTAATAGAAGTTCATTTAAATAGAAAATTTAATAGAAGTTCATTTAAATAGAAAATTTAATAGAAGTTCATTTAAAGTAAAATGAACCAAAGCCAAGAGGATACAGCCAATAGGACATAACAGATTCCTAATAAAAGGTATATTACGGACGACGCAGATTTCCTATTTATATGTGATAAAAGAAATATTGAATGACAGACATATATATTAAAATTCCATTGCCATTATATTTTCATTAGAAAAAAGGAACCATTAAATGCATACCTAACAAGTTTATTATGCTTCTAATAACAGGAAAAATCAGCTTTGATTCAAACTAGACTTCCTATTATGATCTCTTTTCCTCTGATCAATAAATTAAAATATTTCCCAAGTAATATGAACGAGCAATGTATTTCTATGGTTAAGAAACATACAATAGCATCAGTAACTGTTCACAAATTTAAATAAAACTTCTACACTGGGGATTGTGATAGCAAGTAAGTTATATATATGAGAGGAAAGATCGAGGAAAGTTTTATTTTCAAGCATTCTTAACTTTTAATCTTTACTTTTCAGATTTTCATTTTAAATATTAAAAGTTTCCTAGGAAATTCAATGAAATAACACTTCTTCACTTAGCGGGGAAGTTCATTTGATAAATACTTTTCGCGAGGTTTGGAGCCACCCCTGGCAAGCGATAGCCTTTAATTTTAGTTGGATGTTACACATCGGTGAATAAAACGTCTATAAATTTCATTTCACCTCACTAAAAGCAGACTTTATAATTACAAAAAACACTAATAATCTAATAAAAATACACATAACTGTAAACCTTTTCAATACATCTTACTCTTAACTACATATAACCCATTATAGGTAGAATGGCATATTAAGTTCATCATGATGTGATATTTATCTCAAAGGTCGTTTGCTATAATGTTGATAGATTAACATGGTACTTCATAGAAATATTGTAAATATTTTATAACTGCACATGTAAAACAGAATCAGAAGGCTAAAGAATCCCAACAATGCTAATTAAATTTATTATATATGTGACATTCAAAAACTGTGTTTAAAAGTAGAATTTCCCTATAAAACAATATTTAAAAAGAAAACACTATAAAGTAAACTCAACACAAAATTAAGTACTAAATCTTGTATGCCATGCAAATGCAAAAATGAACTACAGAAGACAACTCTTGAATTCTAATAATTTTGCTCATTATTTTAAAGTATACCGACCCATTTAGAAATTACTTCTATTCTGAGATATTAAAATTTTTCAATACTCTGTACACATTTTATGAGTCAGGTTTCTAAGTTATATGAGGTTATTATATAAAAGATATAAATTTAAGTACAATTATGTCCCAATGAATCAGTCTATTTCAAAGATGTTTTTCTTTTCTTTAATTAAAACGGACTAAGTAATTGGCAAATTAGTTATTGAAAAAAAAGTCTTGTAATGAACTTATAAAACTGATTCATACATTTTTTTGCAGCCATTATAAATACATTGCAACTTTCCTGGGTAGTTAAAAATATATCATATCTCACTTTGTTCAATTTGATGGAAGTTGCATCGTTCATAAAAACAATTTTTTAAAAATGCATCAAAATTAATGATATAAAAATGCATTTTATTTACTTTGCTCTGTAAGTAGATTTTCCTCACCCGCGTAAGACTTCATCAGCGACATTCACAGTGATTTCAAAATTTCTTGATAGTTTCAGCGTAATTGTGTGATGTCACATAATGAAGAGTTATCCGATTATTATACAATTCTTTCTGATTAAATTATTCTGCGGAAAAGCGAACTTGCACTTACAATCAACATTTATCAACATTTCCATCCAATTTGATCTAATTTGCTATATCTTAAAATATAAAATAGCTTTTCAAAGAAAATAAATTGAAATGAACGCAGTATTAATGGCGTTTTCAAGCGAACGTGCGTGTTTTTAATCAACTTCTGAGTTCATTATCTTTCATTTCGGTAATAATCCCGTACAGTTTATCATACATATCATGAATGATAACAATGACGTTGTCGTGTAGCTTTTATAACTGCCATATCAAAAATAAAAATGTTTGCCATTGTTGTCCACGATAGTTTCCTTTTTTTTGATACGCGCGATAATGAAAAAATATAACCACCTAAGATAGCTCTACCCCTTTAATCACGATTACATTATCATAAATTATTTATTGTTTTTTAATAATATCTGTGATGATGCTATGTACATTTAATGATGTTTCCCATGAAGAACATTACTAAGAGTTTATAAAATCCCCAATATTCAAATTTTTTTGTCAAGACAGTCACAATTTGTCACAATAATGCGGACAATGAAGCTAAAAAGTTTCTTGCTGATAATGACATTAGCGAACCTTCAGACATAAGAAAACCTCACGATATTATATTACATTTTTGTGACCTTTTGAGTTTTTCAATATCTAAACAATAAGGAAAATTGCACATAGATATTCACAGCAAAAATTACCTTAAATTTATATCATGCTGTCACTGTAAAATAATTTTATATCATTGAATATAAATTTCCTTCTTGTACCGGTTAAATACTGCTAGAAAATTTTCCAATATATCTAGGCTTGTTTCTGCTCTTAGACCAATTTGGCATCCACTAAAGGAGCAATACCCGTGCAGGAAATCCTCAAGGAAAAAGACTGAAAGATTTCCTTGAGGATTTCTTAAACTGAAGCCTCGCGCACACATGTGCAACACACCTGCACAAGTGAAATGTATTCCAATCCTGATTTTGGGGACTGTACAGCTGCCACTAGTCTCAAGGCTTCCACACACACGACGGGAATATCCTCAAGGTTTGGACTGCGCAGTCAAAACCTCAAGGATTTTCTCTACGTGAATAGGTACTTTAGGTTTTCTTCTTTATTAAACTGTGACATCTAATCGTTTTTAGTGATCGCCTCAAGGGTACAGTGGACTTTCAAAATTGTGAAATTTGTCCAAAAATTTGATTTTTTTATTTTATTGAATTGTGAAACTACGGACGAGTAGGAATGTGTTGCAAAAAGAATTTTTAATTTTTGTGATTACTTAATTTTAATTTTTGTGATTACTTAATTTTAATTTTTGTGATTAATTTTTGTGATTACTAGTTATAAGCATTTGTATTTAATTTAGATATTATGTGGTTACTAATAGCAATAACTTTAAATGCGTTTTTCTCAAAATAAAAATTTTCATGCCATACGAATATTCAAACTGCTCCAGGCGTTTTTCTAATTATCGTATTGCTTTGAAATTTAAGTTTTATATACTTAACTGTATATCAAATAAATCTTAAAGAGAATTGAAAAAACATATGCTTTGTAGCACAGAATTTCTAAATTTTGTACTTGAAAAGATGATTTATAGGTATTTTGCGCAATACAAAGGGTGTTTTCACTGTTAATATTTTTTTCTCTTTATATTTTTAATTAATGCTTAAATTAAGCAATAAGTTTCATTGTTAGTTCTATAAGGTATTCTGTAAATAAAAATTACCATATTATATGTAAAAGAAATGCGCATGGAACATTTTTAACTAGGCCAATTTTTGATATAATTAATAATTCATAATTTATAAATTATAAATATTTCATCATTAAATTTTAACCACTTTTACATATCTATGGTACTAATTACATATTCAAATTTCAAGCAATCCATTCAAAACAAAAAAAATTAGGTTTGAATGTCCACTGTCCCCTTAAAATGCTTTAAAGGGTACATGGTTAGTCTCAGCATTAAAAAGTCTGCCCCAGGTAATCATGTTATCTGTTCCTGTTGGTCCTATTGCTAATAAGATTGCAATTGCCTCATCCCTTACTTTTTATATCATTTGCATCATTTAATTTCTTTTATAACTTGCTCCTCGTTTAAAAAAATTAAACCGCTACTTTTTTATTTAGGACATTTACCATCAAAATTGTCGCCCAGTGGCTAAGGGGTTAAGGCATCAGTCGGGGGCGCGGGTTCGATTCCCGCATAAGACTTGGTTGTATTCTGGGGAACCGGTGAGTCTTCCGCCTGCAAAAGAAATGGGAGCTGCAACCCATCGTCCATCACCGGTGTCATCGTTTGTCAATGAAAAAATTCTTCTGTGATTGTGTGATTTGTGTGTTTCTATTTCCTTGTATTCATATGTACACCGAACTGTGGTGTAATGTCGTCAGCTCTCAGGGACATTAGCCAAAAAAAAAAAAAAAAACATCAAATTTTGTTGTTTCGTGATAAGGTGTGGTTTTGCAGCTTCATGTTTGCTTACTTTTAGCAAAAATTTTCAGATATTCAAAAATATTAATTCCAATATGCAGTTCGAATCTCATTATAATATACGTTTTCATCTGTGAAAGTTCGGTAGACAGATTCATCATGCTTCTCAAACATCTTTTCACAAAAATTGGTTAATACAGCTTATTTTTCAAAATTTCCAGGTGAGGCAGTTTGGATTTTTGGAGTACCTCGCAAATAAATAATCACTTAACCACCAATCGATAGACAGCATAGATTAAAATGAGAATTTTGAGGTTTCAAAATTGATAAATTTTGAGAAAAACGAGAAAGAGAAATGAAAATAATTAACCTCGCTCCGCGGGGAAAGTCTCTTAATAACAGGTTAATCTCTTAATAAGTGACTTCATTCTAAGATTGTTTTTTTTTGTTCCAGAATGCATTTGCAAACCTGAGTAATAAATATCTGTTTTTAATCATTAACGCTCAGTTGACCAACCATGAAACATAGCTCGGTATTCTCACTCTTTTAGTTCAATGTGGTACTTTATTCCGTTAGTGTGTTTGATTTAAGACGACAATGGACTATGAAAAACATTTTTTATTTATTAACCAATTGCTATGAAATTTTGTATACTTATACAGTGTTGTTTAGAGATGGAAATTCTATATTTAAAAATATCAGAATGTAATTAATTAAGATATTAATTAAAATCAGTTTGTTAATTACTCTATTTAAAAATGTTCCATGTGCATTAATTTTTGTCTCAGATATCTAATTTTCTCTCTTAAGTTAGTTTATATAGTTATAATAAAAGTTAGTAGCAATATTTGATTTACAGTCATATTTATAAAAACTAGAAAAGAAATCGATAAAAAATAGGTCATTTTATGCAAAATTTTATCAAAAAAAATTTTTTATCGTAAAAATTTTAAGTTGTTTTAAAATAGTATAATGAATTGATTACTAAGTTTTATTCTAACATATATAAATAATCATTTTATGAAATTTTATGAAAATTCAAGAAAAATGATGACGCATGGAGCATTTTGAACTCACCGAAACGACATGAAAACTTGTTTTGAGAAAATGACATTTAAAGTTTTAATTTGATTAACATTTCCATTGTTTAGGTTTAAAAATATACTTATAACTCTGTCAATAATGATCGGATCGAAATACTTTTTTAAAATTTAAAGCTGATGAGTTGCAGAATCATTTTCTGAAAGAAAAAAAAATCGTTTTGGGGACATATTTTTGTCAATCTGAAGGTCCATTGTCGCCTTAATACAAATAATGCCCACCAAGAACCATTGTGGTCAAAAAGCGATGTCAAGCCCATATTTTTGAAAGCACAAAGCTTCCCAAAATAACTGAAAGCTCAAATGCTTAAAACAGGAAAGGCTGGTGAAAGTGTACATTATGCCATTCAGATGATGTCTCCATAACTGGGGGAGAAGGGAGGTAAAAGTAATACTCAGAAAAAAAATAAAATGCCAGATTAGGATTAAAAAAGGCCCGATATTGATTCCTCCGACATCCAAATTCCGACTATGTGTTATTAATAGCATTTGAAATATTTTGAATTTTGAGTGGTCTAATTTTATTAATTTCTGCAAACGCCTTTATTAGTATAAAAACAATTTTTAATCTGCCTAACTCGTATCTGAAATTGTTTTATTTGAAATACAATTTTCCTTTCACTGTAGTGTAAATATTTCGAAAAAATAACAAAACAAAGTTTTTCAAGATATTTAAGAAATTAATGTTTGATGAATTCCTTCTCGTATTAGAACTAAAGAAAAATAAGACAGGAACATAAAAAGTGCATTTGATTTTTATATAAACATTGCCTGATGTTCCAATTCCAACTATGTGTTATCAATAATGTTTGTCATGGTCTGAATTTTGAGTGATCAAACTTTATTAAGATCTAGAAACGCATATATCAGTATAATTTTTTTTACCTGCATAATTCATATCTGACATTAATTTAATTTGAAATACAATTTTTCTTTCACTCGATTACTCATTGATAAAAAGTGAGACTTGAGTAGTAAACATTGAGGTCATACAATTTAAATTTAAAAATTTAATTAGTGTAAATATTTTTTTAAATCATTTTCTTTCAAGATAGTTAAGAAATTAATGTTTTTGTGTTCTTTCCTGTATTAGAAAGATAGAAAAATAAGTCCTGAACTTAAAAAGTGCATTTGGTTTTATATAACCATTGTCAATAACATTTAATAGTATTAAATATTGATAGCATTAGATAAACGACTATTGTATTGTCTTCAAATTTGTTAGATAAAGATATATAATTTGATATGCTATAGGTGTTATAATTTTTTTTAAATTGCAATAAAGAGGAATCAAATTTAAAGAAATTTTTAATTTTCTAAGTTGATTAACGGCATCTAATGGAGTTTGCAAACTTGGAACGAAAAATAATTATTCAGAGTTAAAGAGATTTAAGTCCTTTTTCTACTTTTAGAGATAGCTATCATTTTATAAGTATTCTGGAAATATTATTACCTTTCAAGTTTTCACGACAGGTTATTAGAATTTTAATTCTAAAAATTAAAATTCTAAAATTATAGTTTTAGCTGATGAAGAAAGTTAAAAAGATACATTCAACTCTTATCCGGCGCATGTTTATTCTACAAAAAGTACTTTTTAAGAGGTAAAAACTGCAATTATATAAAATAAATATTCGAACTGGGCAAAAAATTTATAAAACTCTTGAAAATATTGAGCATATGTTTAGGAGAAATTAAGTTCTAAATCAGCATAATTTTAGAATTATGGTCGGTAAAAAATTATTAATTACGGTTTCTTTTCTCATTGATCTCAAAGTAATTCAGGAATTTTTACTATCCTCATTAAAAAAAAGCAATTTTTTTTTTTGCAATATATAACTTTTGCAATAATTCTAATGAAAGTTATATCTCCAATTAAAACTTTATTTACTTGCGTTTTCTTTCTAGACCCACTCATACTTGCACATTGGAATTATAAAACCAAGTCCAGACATTCAATTTATCACAATTTTTGATACGGTACAAAATAAGTTGTAAGGCATTTAAGGCGACAGGAATTGTATGTTAAATTTAATTTTTTTATTTTTTGCATCAAATTTCTCTTTTTAGATTCACTTCCATTTCGAATATGTTTAATAACGATAAGCAAACATTTTTAGATTTTTGTGGTAGGATAATTATTTTGACGCAGTTAAAAGAAAAATTTGAACATCCATTTTTATAAAATGTAGTATTAAAAGATTGGATGATAAAAACATATTGGACTTTATTAATTAATTTCCTTAGTTCCTTTTAATAATTTTTATTTGAAAGATGGTTTTAGAATAAATTTCATTTAGAATTTTTTTTTATGTATTTTGGCTTTATTAAAAAATTGAAATAAAATTTGGTTAAAAGTAATTTTCTTGGCTTAAAATAATATTTAACTTTCTTTTGTTGAAATTAATATTTTTGTTACATTTCTAGTTGAAATATATTATTTTAGAATTGCAGATAAAGGTTATAGACATATCAACATATTTATGTAACAGAAATAAAGATGACAAATCAAAGTGAAACTTTATTACTTTGGAGTACATTTAAAGTGAACCAGGAAGAAAAACTAATAAAATCACAGGTCTAGAACGAAACTCGGTTGAAACAAATCTCTGACTCTGAACTTTAAAAATTACTAAATATATAATTTTTTAATATGCAAAAATATCAACCTTTAATTTTGTTTTTCCCTTTATGCATCTAAATTCGTTTCTGTTTTTATGGCGCCTGGCTGTCGCTTTAAAAGCACACCACATTCGCTAGTCACGCGCGTGCTATATAGGAAATGGGATTAAATAGACATGTCGAAAAAGTCCTTCTTTGTAAATTCGCAAATAACTTCCTTTATACTTCTTATGTTAACCAACTAAATACAATGAAACTCTTTCTAGCCGACCATCCGTGTTTGACGGGCTCCCTTCTAAATGGCCATATTTTATTAAAAACCGATTAAAGACTCAACAGAGCAAATGTTATGGAAGGAACCTCTCTTCGACGACCACCCCTTTAGAACGGCCAATTTTTTTTTTTTGGAACCATTAGTGGTCGCTATAGATAACTTGCACTGTATCTTTATTGTAGATATTGTGTTCTAGTAAATAAACTTATTATTTCTCTCCACTGGACTGTTTTCACTTTGCAGCTTTGCTGATTACTCAAGCCCGACTATAAGAATACACCGCTAATGAATAGCATAAATATTACTATTTAATTCAAACAATATAATATGCGAAATGATCCTGAAAGTAATTTTTTATAACTGCGTTCTGTGTTTCTGTGAGCTTTAGTTTTTTATAATTGATACTTTCCTTTTATATTTTAAAAACCCACGCACTGCTTTTTAAAATAATTATATAATTTTCGTACTTAGTGGTTACTTTCGGGATAACCCAAAATAAAATTTGTTCTATTGACTTTTTTCTGGTTCTAAGAAACGCTTTATTCCTGACCTGTTTACAAAAGTCACCTGGAAAATGTTGCTTTACGCTCTGAATTAATGATAGCAAACAGATTCTTTTGTCAAAATTCCTTTAGTAACTTTTGCAAACAAGCTTCATTAAAATTTCATGCAACGTTTTATTTCTAAAGGGAAATTAGAATAGTTAACACACAAATTATTCTTTGAATACAATACACTTGAAGTTTTACAAACTTTCGTTTCTAATCGTAAGTCAAATAAGAATATCTCTGAAGCTTCTTAGTATATACTTGGTAGTGTGTTCTCCTCATTTTTAAATTTTAATGAGTAATAAAAGTAATTAAAAACATTTCGCTCTAAGATTTAATATTTCTATTTTTTTGTCGCACGTTCTTTAAGTTTTACCATCAGCTAAAAAAAGAGCGAAATTCTGTCAGTTTTCAGTTTCTTTATATTTATTTATTGCTTTTAGAATATCCACTTTAATTGTTATATCACCAAAAACATTGCACACAACTTTTAATAGATAGTACGATGAATTTTTTAACGCAAAATTATTTATATCATTCTAGAATATCATTACAACCGTCTAAGATACTTTCTCAAATTTCTCGGTTATTTACTTCAATTAAATTAACATATAAATTTGAAGTTACGAGTATTTATTCAATTTATTTTTGCACTGTGCAGAGCATCACAAATTCAGGGCCTGACCTTTAGTAATCTATATGTATAAAATAGTTCCGTGACCGACTGACTGACTGGCAGATAACGCTCAGACCAAACCGCTGGACCTAAGAAGCTGAAATTTTGCATGGTGATTCTCCTTATTGTGTAGGGATGCACTAAGAAAGATTTTTGAAAAATTCTTATTTTTTTAAATTAAATTTTAAGCTCTTTTTGTAACTTTTTTTAACTTTGCATTTAAAATAATAATCTGAGGGTTATAAAATTTATATCGCGAGAAAGATCATAAAAATTCCTTTAAAATGTAATTCTTTTCGAATCTTTGCTTCTATTTTCAGATTTTTGGTGAATTTTTAAAGATTAATTTTTAGAATTTAATTTTTTAAATGCTGATCACGAGATTTCTTTTCTTTTTGTGATACTTTAAAATAATTTTACGTCACGTGCATAACAACGAAATAAATTGACAAAAAAAATTATTAAAATACAGAAAAATATAAAACTTAGCCACTAGGCTAATTGAGATGGAAGTTTTAATTTAAATTAGTATGTTTTATGGACATTAAACATACAAATTAATTGCATACATTGATCGTTGTATTTAATTTGAATATTTTCTTCTACATTATTTTGTGTATAAAAATATCCGTTACGATTTTTTTATAAATATACATATATACATTTTTGGGTATTAATTGCATACATTGACCGTTGTATTTTATTTGAATGTACTCCGTAGTGAAGCATGGGTATTCAGCTAATATAATTATAAATTTCATTTCTTAAATTTATGCTTTTCTCATTAACGCATTAGAACATAAATTATTTTAATTCCAGAAATCTCCTGCATTTTCAAATTATAGTATGTTTTTTGTGCATTTCATAGAGTGTTAGAGTAATAAATTAAAGAAAAATTTAACTAGTCTTACATCATAACTTCAAATGAAATTTGATTTGTTCGATCCCAAATTTCTTGGCATCAGCGATTTTTTTTTTTTGTTTACCGGTACAAGCCCTACAGAAAACTATAATATATATTTTTTATTTTGATCATAATTTGTAATAGCATCAGTTAACCCCCAAAATATGCATCGCTAATTTATAAATCTAGGACACAGTAATTAATGACATTTCAAAATACAAAGTTGACTCTTTCAGCTTTATGGTCAAACTATACAGTACAGAGATAAATAAGTTATCACCGTGTTATTTTGACCTTCTCTCTCAAAAAATTGAAACTTTGCCAGAAGATAATGGAGAACAAGGCCATTTTACGGTGATATAAAGAAATTTTATTTGAGAGTTTACTGTCATACTTTATTCGAACATAGAAAAGAAAAGATCGACTGAATTAAGAATTTATTTTTAGTGGCTAAAGTTAAATTTAATATAGAAGATTTTAGTATAAAATTTTAATATTTAATTTGAAAGATTAACGAAGTATGAAGTTAGAAAATGGTTGGCTATTTCTTATTTAAGTTTATTTATTATATTAGTTATATTAATTTTTTAGTAAGTTTTCTTGTTATATATGTTAGAGGTAATGTAGAAGTGAGAGTATTATCAAAGATTTTGGAAAAGATTCTTATTCCATTGTTATACCCAAGTATATGATGAGTACTCATTTGTTTCATTTCTACAGTCGTCGGTAACTAAGTTAACAAGATGACAAAATATGTACACATATATCACCAAGATCACGAATCAGCAAATACGTAACAATTTTTGTATGCTAGCTTTGAGTGTTTTGGAAATGTTGCAAAACATGCCTTCAAAAGTGTAACTGCAAAACAAAAGAATAATCAGCTTTTACATATTCTAACTTGTTTTATTATTCAAATATATATAACCATAATAAAATATCAAACTGCTAAAGGCTAATTCGGGGAGTTTTTAAAGATAGGGATTTTTCGAGGAAATGAAACGTAGAATGATCTATTATTTTGTTAAATTTTAGAGTATAATGAATGTAAAACTACGTACCGACTGTAATAGCCCTCTAATTTCTCTATCTGAAATCACAAGGAAAATAATTACTGTTTTTCCATATATGGTTTAATTGCCTTTTATTTTTATATAGTTTAAATCTGTACAATTTTCAAATGATATCACTTTGTAATATTGTATATTCAAACGCTGGTGGTTGCCGTAACAACCACAAAGTTATCTTCTACCGATTGGCAACAGAGAAATTAAAGTAAACGTAAAATTACATTGTGCAAAATGGCTACAGAAGAAAATAAACTATAGAACGTTGTAGATTATGTTGTTTCTTCTTTTGTGTTCGTTTTAATAAAGTGCTTTAATGAATAATTGAATGTTCGAGCCCCTGAAGTCGATATAATTTAATATTGTAGCCTAGCAAGTGAATAACTTAGAACTGTTGTTACTATCACTCCTTTTTCACCAACTGGAATCCATAACCTTTGTGAAACTCAAACACTTTTACTAGCCCATGACTCGTGTCGGTGTTTAAGGATTTGTCAATCATCTCTTAAATACAGAGACCGTTAAATCCAAATAAGCTGGGTACGCCACAAAGCATAAAAATTGTCGAACAACTTTAAATATGTTACGTTATCCATACTTGAATATTTTAAAACTATTTTTAAAATACAGTTTGTTCTTTAAGTACAGCTTAATAATGACTGTAATGTTTAGTGGTTAGATAAATAAAAACTCAATATCGTACAAGAGAAAAAAACAATTTATTTAGTTACATTTAAACTAAACTAATAATTCGAATTTTTAGAGGCGATATCCAAACCCGAATTTAAAAAAATCTTAAAAGAACTATTATTGTATGAAACCACCTATTATTACATGGACTCTATTCTATGAAAAAAGTTTTAAGAATTTCCTTCAAGAACAAATGGTTACCTTTAATTTATCAACGGTCTCTTAAAACCCAAATAGGTTTTGTAGAAACAGCACTAAAGACGAGGAGTGTTGTTGAAATTCAGGGAAGACCACGGCATCTTCATTTGTGTCTAAATTTATGTGACGTCGATCCTGTGCAATATGATTTAAACTTACTACAACCTATTTAAAGATATGAAACTGATAAAACTATTCTTAGACTTTTCGTGTTGAGCACCATCCATTATAGATATCCAGAAAACGAGTGGTTTCATGTGTATACTGATGGTTCGAAAGTAGGAGAGTGTGCGAACGCGGGTGAAGGACGTCTTCAGTGAGGCTTTCAATTTTTACACTTCTGTAGGTTTCTGTGGCTCTGCACTTTAAGGAGAAGGACTATATACATACAACCTTGACCCAATTGCCCTGCCACTTAACTCGTTTAAAAAATGTGCGACACTTCCTAATTATCGAGCCGCTATTGAAGTCATTGGTTCTATGGAACTCTTCGAAACAGTGGAAATTCTTGAGTGTCAGTTCCTTATTCATAATTTGTCCTCCCAAAACATCAAAAGTCGCCTTACAGTGTATTCCAGCACATTGCGGAACCCCGGGAAGTGAAATCTCGAACGGATTGGCAAAGACAGGTGCTGCAGTTATGCAGAGCCCTTGTAGGCCGTCGTATATAACACTTTATGGGTATTTATTCGGAAAAAATTGAAGGACCTGTTTTATCAAGAAGATTTACAGAAATTCTAATACGTTATGGGTTGAAAATAAATGATACAACCTTTGTGCTAAAGAAATAAACAGGAAAACCAACGTAAATAAAGCACAAATGGCAATAAGATTCAATTATTTTGCATACGGCCGTTTCGAAGCTACAAAGGAGATTCTTCATCAGTGCAACGAACTTAGTGGCAGATCAAAAAACCGAAGACTAAGCGACCAGACCAGTGCACACGCACTTAAATAACCCGCACGTGCCGAGCGCCCAAAGACACGAAGCAGCGGAGAGACCGAAATAGACCAAGCAGAACCATCTAGTGGCAAAAAGAGGGGAAAATTTGAAAAATTGAAGAATCAGGCCAACACAGCTAAATAAACCCTTTACACAATTATGGGTTGTTAATAGTACATACATTCCAGATTTTCCAAGGAAGGATTCGGTAGCCATGATTCGGCTTTTAACTGGTCATGACTGCTTAGCTAAACATCTGAGTCGCTTGAAAATTCTAGAGAGTCTTTTCTTCACTATTTGTGATAATCCGCAAGTTATGGATATTTCCCACCTCCAGACCTGTGAGGCACTGTCGGCTCGAGATCTCTTTAGCCGATACTGGGAGGCAAGAACACTGAGCAACTGATACGTTCCTGTTTCCTTCTTCGTTTTACTTTTTTCTTTTTGTTGTTTGTTTTCTTGAACTTTTTATCTCGTTATTTTTGATCACTGCTTGCCATTGAAAATTTAAAAAAAACTTTTAACGGAAAAAGAAATAATCATGGTATAGACACTACGAATTATTTTATAAATGCCTTTTAGAAACTTGTTGATAGGAAATTGTTCAAAATCAAGAAAGATATATAAAAGGCTTGAAAATTAGTCAGAGAATACAGTATAGAAATAATAATCTATTCTTCGTATTTTTTTTTAAATTTCATTATTAGGTTCTGCATTATCGAAAAATTAAACAGTGGACAGTGGATTATAATTAAATTACAGTATTGTTGTAACATAAAAATAAATTTAAATGTTACGCAAACTTGAAAATTTTTATCTTACTTTTCAAACTCACTTTGCACTTGAATTTCAATATACGTGTGCAAAATGTTCATTACGTAAATTTAGCATTGAATATACGACTCGTACAAATTAAGCAATAACGTGGATACTGAATATTACAGAGCCAAAAACTTAACAGCAGAATTTCTCTTTATGCTACTATCCATACCGGGTCATCGTAGTTGCCAGATAACTTCCTCAAAATTTTAAAAACAAATATATTTAAATGTCGTCTGCAGAGAGATTTGGCTGCCGACTTGCGATCTCTACACGTGGCTTTAAGAAGACGGTCGTTTATAAATCAAGAAATTGAATGAGAATCTAGAAAATTGGTTAGAGAATATAGGAATACAACAATCATCTATTCTCTACAAATCTTTTACTTCATTGCTTTTTCATATGATTATCAGGTTTTGCTTTATCCAAAAAATTAAAGAGAGAACAATACATGATTATTTAATAACACTGTCGTTGTCATGAAAAAATGAAATACAAATGTAACGTCTATTTGAAAATTTTAATCTTATTGTTATAATTAAGTTTCTATTTTAATTCCAGAAGACGTGCTTTTTAGAAGAAGCTAGTTTATAAATCAAGAAAAAAAAATGAGAATCTAGAAAATTGAGTCGAGAACACAGGAATCCTCGAACTGAAGTGAAATCTTTTATTTTTCTCTTTGATCATCAGGTTTTGCCCTATGAAAAAATTAAAGAGAGTGCAATGAATCATTAGTAAATATTAGTGTCATTGCCACGGGGAAATTACAACTAAATACTTTTCATAAAACTTCTATTGACTTTTTTGTCATTTGCCCTTGCTGCTGGTATCTTCCAATTCACAAACGTACCACGCCCATTTCCCCCCATTTCTCTCTCAGATATCTAATCATATTCTGCATGACCTATTTCAACACTACTCCAGAGGGAAATTTATCCCTACATTTCTGACTGCACCGGAAAGCAGCTAAAATGCTGCGATAATGCACGATGTCTCTTATTATATACGAAATGATGAATATTTTCCAAATACATGTGCTCAACGATGCTGAAAGCATACTAAAATCAGACTTCCCTGTTGAGTTTATTGATTATCTTCAAAATTTGTCTATTAATCCCCGTGAGTGTAATAGTGCTATCGATAATCAAATCTACTTCATTTCGATCAAATTATCTTGATATAAAAATCTAGATTTTCATGCCTCGGCTAATGTTTATAAACTAACTAAGCTGAACCAGAAATTTTTGTTAAACCTCAGACATATTAATAAAGTTTCTGTTATTTATGTTATATGGTGTGGCCCATGCATTAATATTCAGAATCAAATTAATATACATAGCTTTAAAAAGTGACTAACGTGTTAAAAGTAATAGGAACTTCTTTCTAATTGTACTGCTTTTCCTAACAAAGAAAAAATTTCCTTTAATGTTAAAACAATAGATAAAATTTTTCATACGCGTACATAATCATTAAACAAAATCACATAACACTATAAAAAGAAGCGAATATGAATAGGACAAAACTTCATTTAAACAATAAAACACGCTATTTTAATAATCTATATATATAAAACAGTTCCGTAACTGACTGACTCACTCACTGACATACAACGCACAGACCAAACCGCTGGACTAATGGGCTGAAATTTTGCATGGCGATTCTTCTTATGGTGTAGGGGTGCACTAAAAAAGATTTTTGAAAAATTCTTCTTAGATTTTTTTTAAATTAAATTTTTAAGCTGATTTTGTAACTTTTTTTAAGTTTGCATTTAAAATAATAATTTGAGGGTTATAAAACTTATATCACGAGAAAGATCATAAAAATACCTTTAAAATGATTTATTTTTCGAACCTTTACCTCGATTTTCTGATTTTTGTGAATTTTTAAATATTAATTTTTAGAATTTAATTTAAATTCCGATCACGTGATTTCTTTTTCTGGTACTTTAAATAAATTTATCGTCACGTGCATAACAACTAAATAGAAAAAAAAAACATTTTATTTCTTTCTAATGCAGCAGACGATTGATATTATGCAAAAAAAAATAAATATCCCTTACGATATATATATATATATATATATATATATTTATATATATATATATATATTATATATATAATAGCCGTTGTCTCTGTATAACACTTCCGGGCTGTACTCATCTTTCAATTGAAGCCCTCAGTAAACAAACGGCTGGTTAGGCTTAATTTCAATTTCAGATGTGGATCAGAATTCTTTCTTACCTAAAAACTAATATCTCCATCAAATCACGTTTGTTCAGCCTATTTTTCTATAAAACATTCAGAACTAAAAAAAATTGGATGCTTTTAGCTGTATATTTAACAGTTTTTAAAAATCTGTTTACTTTTGCGATGAATTCGGAAAGTAAACAAACATGAATGTGAATGAATCAAGTAGCTCAAGTATTCATATCGCGTAGTGAGCTGTAAATAACTGGATGGCAGTCTACTACTCCAATCGCATGAAAAACTAAATAAATAAAAAATAATGAAAGGGTTTGCTTTTATAAGGTGTGGATTAGATGCAATATTGTTAAATAATTCGGGATATTTTTTAACTTTCCAATACTTTTTCCATTATGACGTCATTATTAGTATTATGACGTCAAAATGACGGGTTGGATGGCAGTCTATTACTCCAATCGCATGAAAAACTAAATGAATAAAAAATAATGAAAGGGTTTGCATTTACAAGGTGTGGATTAAATGCAATATTGTTAGATAATTCGGGATACTTTTTAACTTTCATATACTTTTTCCATTATGACGTCATTATTAGTATTATGACGTCAATATGACAGGTTACCTTCTAGTATATATATATATATATATATTTATTTATTTACATCAATTGTATACATTGATCGTCGCATTTATTATAAATATATATATTTATTTTTTTTGGCATTAATTGCATACATTGACCGTTGTATTTAATGTGAATGTACTCTGTAGCAGGTTTTCAGCTAGTGCTACTATAAAACTCGATAATAAGTGCTACTGTAAAACGCTCTAATGCAAGAAGGCACAATTGCAAAATCGTACATTTGCCTGCATATTCGACAGCCATAGACCTAGGTTTCTCCCTTTAAATTAGCTCCTTAAGAGGACAATGGATCTTTAACTTCGAATTTTTTAATTTTCAGTGTTTAACTCTGTATACAGAATGAGAATAATTAATATTCTTTTTTACTGCATTGAAGACCCTTTGAATCTAAAATAAGGATTTTTTGGCAGAATAATGTCTGTTTTCAAAACTTTTATCAAAAATGTGACATTTTTCAAAATGTACCGTATGCATTCCATAGCCTTTAAAAACCTTTTTTTCCTTATATTAGTTTACCATATAAATATAAACATAAATGTGCACTGAATTTTTTTAGTATTAATCTAAAGCCATAGATAATTTTTTCTTCAATCTTTTTTATGTTTTTACTTCATTTTTTCGTCTGTAAATTTGAAAAATATTTGCGGTTTGAAAGAATGATGCACAGTTTTATGACAAACACTTCCATTAACAATCCCGCGAAATTTGGAAGAAATTAGAAGAAAATGAGTGCCTGTGGAGCATTTTGGAAAATTCTAAAATTTTTGAAGAATTTTCATTTACAAATAGACCCTATACTGTCCCCGAACACTTATTTGGGGATTCTAAGTGTCTTCAATGAAGTAAAAAAATAATATTAAATATTCTCATTTTGTATATAGAGTAAAATATTGAATAAAAAACATGTTGAAAATCCAATGTTCCCTTAAAAGTTTCCTAATCCGGATTTACTGACAAAATGCAGTCATCCAAAAGAAGAGGCCTGTATGACTGAACTTGTCACTCACCAATAAAAATTTAGAGAAATACCGCACTTGGTATCATTTTCCTTCATCAATCGTGCCTTGCTGAGGTGCCCATAACAAGGGCGAAATATATGAGACGGTGAAAGGCAAAGTGGTGTAAGTCAGTAAGTCAAGTGGTGTAAGTCAAAAGCGTTTTACTGCAAAAAAATGTTCCACTTTAAATTGAACAAGTTATAACTCATAATAATTATTATAATATTGCAAATAATAATTATTTGTAATTCCACTATAAACTGATCATGGAGATTATATTTTTGCCCTCAAATAAAAAATGTTAAAAATGTGACTTACACCATTTTGCCTTTCACCGTCTCATATGTCTTAGTCTGTCGTGTCCTCTAGAGCAGTGATTCTCGACCTTTTCATACCTAAGGACCACTGGATGCCTTAATAAATCAATGGCGGACCACATACACTAAAATAAAGGAAAATCTGTATAGGTCTAGGCCGACAGGCCAATATCTCGCGGGCCACATGAAAACGTCCTGCCGACCACACGTTGAAAATCGGTACTCTAGAGCAGTGGTGTGTAAACTGTGGGTCGCGACCCACCTAGAGGTCGTGAAAAAATAACTGGAGGGGTTTCGGATAATTTGAAGTATATTTATGTCATACTGAATCATTTGTTTATGAAAAATGCTTTAAGTTTTCTAAAATTATATTTTTAAATTTTTAAAATTTTTATTTTTTTATATGTTAAAAAAATTATATGACATTGTTAGATAAGGTGTCTAACAGTTTTACTAAATATAAGTGCAGATGGTTAGGAAGACATTTTTAAATTGTTATTATGCCAAATAAATATATAGGGTGGGTGTTCCAAATATCGCCCCTGTGCCTAATATCGCCTACTCGTGTTTCTAAAGTATGATTCGTGCTATGTATGAGGAAATGCAGTAACTTCTTAGTTTTGGGTTTGTACTAACAGCGGCGATAGCGACAACGCTCTTATCACTATATGGCATCTGAAGTTGTTTTGGCTGTTGTCTTCGTAAACTTTGGCTCCAAAGAATCAGAATCCAGTGAATGACCAGGTAGGTGCTTCCAAATTCTAACTTTGCTTATACCATTTGGAAGTGCATTAAACAGCGACTTTGCTAGCAACACCTTTTAACAGGTGCTCGTAATTTCGCCTGGTAGGCGGTAAGAGGAACAGAGGTAGGCGATAGTAGGAACCGCTCTGGAGTTCACTGGAAATTTCAATTTTTCCAATTTAGCTACGTAACTTAAACTGGCACTGGTTTTGGAGCTGGTTGATCTCAGGATACCAAAGAAAATTGTTCTTAGGGATGTTCTTTGAGTTTCCAGCCTAATCAGAAACTAAAAAGTGGATGAAATGTTGAAAAAAAGTTAGAGTAGGCGATATTTGGGATACTTACCCTACCGAAAATGCACAATTGCCTTATTTGACCTTTATTTTTTTTTTTGCTAACATTTTCTTAATTTTTTTTTTAATTGTGTTTCTACCAAAAAAATTTTATTGGGGTGGGGGTGGGGGGGGGGTCGAGGGTTTTTTATTCAAAAACAGTGGGCCACGGTTGGAAAAAGTTTGCTCACCATTTCTCTGGAGATATAAAGTTTAACGACTACAACAAACTCAGTAGCTAACAGTTAAGTAGTTTGAGATGGTTTCAATTTTAAAGTATAATATAACTACCAATTTGCGAATTTATATCTATTAACTGCTTTTTTTAAATACAACAGACGGCTATTTTCTTATCGGACACACCACTTTTTATCCTAAGCTAAATTTTCTATGCTGCAACAACTATAAATAATTGAAGGAAATTATCTACTTCATTAGCATATAAAGTAGTCTCCATACATAATCTAACTCCCACTGAAAGAAATTTCGCGTAGGAAGTATGTTTGAACTATGTTTTAGTGATTATTCATCCTCGTATAACAAAGTATTATTGACTAATAAAATAGTTATAATTTTTTTCCCTAACAATAAAAATTTTCGTTATAATTTTCGTGTTTTGAAAGTTTAAATTGAAATATTTTAAGCATGTTGATAGTTTTTGTGTATATTGGGTAAAATTCATAAATTTTATTCATGAAAACGTTCACAATTTAATGAACAAAATCTTTTACCGACAAAACCTGTACAAAATAGAATTAAGGAATTTTTTAAATTTTTTTAGAATGTATATGTAAATACGTAACACATACAACTTACAATTGACCATTTTGGAGATCTTCTTTATCATAAAAGAGTGCCGTTCTCTTCATGTAAGTTATTTTTAAATCTATGAATTTTTTAATATTGCTGTCTTAGCTATAAACTAACTTTCAGTGGCATGAATTAGACAGCCCAGTGGTTAACGCGCTGAGATTCGGTACTGTAGGTGCTCGGTTAATGTCCCGATAAGCACCACTCAACGCTCTCGTGTCTACGCCGGGTATGGGCATGTTAAATCTGTAGACCGAAAAATCCCTCCATGGAGTCGAAGGAAGATATAAGCGTAGCAGAACACTTGGCCGTCTATGGTGCCATATAGCAAGTGGTAAAACCAGAGCCCTGCGAGGGTCATACCAGAGCGAACGAGCGAGCGACATAAATTTATTTTAACGACTGATCTTTCATGGCACTACAAACAGTAATTAATTTTAGATTTTCAAACCTTTTAATTTTATTGGGATACGTTTAACTTAACCACTTTCTAAATAAATTTCTTCATAAAGAAATCTTAAAGTAGAACAGGAAATTCGTTAAACAGAGTCTCAACAGCAGATAAATATATACGATGCTGTAAAAATGAGGTAGCTTGTTCTAAGAACTGATAAAAAAGAAAATAAGTTAGTCCACCATATTTAGCGTTCATCATCGACTCTTGATATAATGGTTGAAAGTGAAATCAATTAGAATTTTATCTGTTAGATAGGATTTTCATGAGATATTCATGATATAAAATTTTTGCATGAAAACCAATTTCAATCACATCTTAATATTCACTCTAACAGTGCTTTATTCTGTCAAAGTCTGCAAGGCAGTAATATCACTCTAATTGCCAGCCAGTTTGTTTTATGTTCTCGCTGTTGCAATTTTGGGCATTCTAAGATCCTCCCGTTTCTCCCTCGCCGGGCCATGGTCTTACTAGTTAGGTCACTCGCACTCATGGTTAGGGCACTCGCATTCTGTCCAGAGTCTGGGGGTTCGAATCCCACTGCTGGCAAGGACGTTTGTAGCTTTTCGCAATCAGCTTTAAACCGTAGGTCCCGGTCTAATAAGCAAAAAGTGTAGCAAAGTTCAGTTTAGGCTTAGTGTATATACAGTGCTTTATAGTTTGTATATTGCCATGCTTCAGCAAATGGGCTGAAGCACGAAAAAACTTACCTTTGGGCTTTGAAGATTGGGCCCCTAGTAAATTATTTATGGATTATTATTGTAGAAGGTATACCAAGAATATTATGCAGGAACTTATGAATATGCACTTCCCCCTACAAGGGGAAGGTGGATAGCCCCTTAGATTTTAAAAAAAGACACGTAAACGAATTGCAAAAAGAAAAACTTCGGGACCCGGCTGGGTTGGATTGCCGTCGGGATGATTAGTTTTATTATTGAAAGGCCGTAAAACCTTCGGGAGTGGACGGCGGCGATATTACTTAGGCCTAGTGTAGCAAAAAAGTGACCACAGCTCTCTCAATCAACCATTCCGTCTCCCCCCCCCCCCCCATACCAAGGGCGAAGTAAAATTATGATAAAAAATTCCAGATAAGTGTGTCTGAGTGCGTATAGAACTGAGATTATTTAAGTGGACCTGTGTCAACCGACGGCGCATGATCTTAGACAGAACACCTGGGATTGATGTACGAGATCGAGTATCAGTAGAACCAAACAGCAAAATTGTATGTTGGAAATCACTAAAAACTTACGTGATCGAGAAAACAATCTGGAGAATTAACACCCTAGGCAGCAAACTTTAACTTCTTTTATATAATTAAAGATTATGTTGTTGTTACTATTGTTACATATGGCCGACTGGAAATTAATTCATACTTGTCTGGCCACTCACCCAACATTCAAAAAATATAAATACACAGGACATCAGAAAATAAACCACAAGATACGATAAAAAAGTAACAATCTGTTGCAAATTAGTAATTACAGATTAATTTATAACAGAAAATAATTTACATGCTCGGGATTTATTTTGACGAGTAGTTTTTTCGCTTGGATTTCGATTGAAGATTGTATAGGTTAAAGCTTCAACAAAGCCATCAACACGAAGATAATCATGAAAACTGACATTGAGAGAAGTTGTTAAGTGGATACATTACGGCTGCCACTTTTTGCAACCAAATAAAATAAATAAAACGATGGGAAAAAGAATGTCCTTTGCAAAATAGAAAAAAATTTGGGTGATTAAAATTTTGTTAATCCCTCACTGTTTACTAGTGCGCATTCCGTGGAAACCCAGAGTTCTCTGAATAAATATCATGGTTCCATGAAATAAGTTCCCATGTAATTAAGTTTAGTTAGTGCCTAGGGAAAAACTGCTTAGCTGCTAAATTAACAACCACAATTTCTTTGAGACGTCCTTCGTTAATCTGAAGTGACATTATATGCTATTATCCGTAAGATATTAAAAATCCTTTCTGCTGCTTATAACCAAAGTAATTGTCAAACCTAAAGAAGAAGTATTCGCGCGTTAAGCGATCTATTCAAAGAAACATTAACGGAATTACCAAGACAAAATTATGAAATTTCATTCAAAGTTACTCCAGATACCTCGTCCAAAGCTAGGCTGTAATAAACAGCTATGGGAAAATATTAATTTTATAATAACTTTCTTGAGTGATAAATATGATTAATATCCTGATTTATGAAAACAATTATTCGAATTGTTTAACTAGTTTCATTAACATATTTGCATTGATTCACCGTTTTAAAATATGTTAGAGCAAAAGTTAAATATCGCAGAAGATTAAACTCTGTACCCTATATTGGTATTCAATTATCCAATATTAAACCAAATCTTCAGAGGATAATGTACTCTAATAAGCTACAATATTCTTCGCATTAAACATCTTTCAGTCAAACTTTTTCCCAATAGTTAAAAATTTAAGACATAATTATTTAATTCGAATTATTTCTTAATTGATGCTTCTTTCCTTGTAAATCATGTCTCAAAAACAACTTTAGGTACACTTAATGCAAATACCTACATTGCATTACGTACCAAACCCATGAATTTTAGGATGGGATTGGTACGTAAATTATTAAACCTAAGTTCCGCAACAAAATAAGTTAAAACCACTTCTCTAAATCAATTCGACGCCTAAGTTGACAACGTACATCTTCAATTTCCATCTTTGGACACGGGGATCCTTCTTTTTCCAATATTTTTATAAACCCAGATTAGAAAATAAAAAGTGCCCGGTTTTAAAATTTTAAATAATTATTTTTTTACTAGACATTAAAGTATTGACGCCTATCGCTACAAGATCACTTTAAAAAAATCATTAAATAAAAGATTCTGAAAAACTTATGCGTTTCATTTAAATGTCTCTCTATAAACGTAAGAAACAGAAGTCAAAAGCATTTACTTGGCAATCTGTGATTATAAAATTAATGAGCGGAAAATTCAGTTAAACATGAAGATTGAAGTTTAGCTGCTTACTATGCACTAGTATATAAAATTTCGGTTTAACAGTCACTCGTGAGACGCAGGTTGCACTTTTAACATGGATTATGTAAAATACTCCTTTTACACCTTTTACTAAATTCCTAGATACTGAAGAAGCATGAATTCATATTCTTCTAGTCTACTGACGAAAACCCTATTTATTTTTTCTCCTAACTAATGATATTTCCCTGATTTTTAGACATAGCGTATTTAGCGTCTTATTGATTGCAGATACAAAATTTCCCTATATCCAAAATATACCATTCACAAAGCCTTCAAAATAACAACTTTAGCTTATTAAATATCACTTTTAGTACTAAGGTGCTAATTTTATCATTTTGACAGATTTGCATTTCTACCTTTATTAAAATTAACCGAAGTTTCTAGTGAGACAAGAAACATAAAAATATTCCTTGATGGCATTTAGCAGAGGAAGAAAAAAATTAATCAACAACACCTTGTTTTGTGTTTAATACATCCAACCAAGAATTTTTTTACTTTTTGTTTTTATGCATTTAAAATAATTATAAATATCCCCAGTCCAACAGTTAAGTTCGCATTACATGCGAATTCAGCTTGTATTAGAATATGGATATTTCATTAGGAATAGTAAGAAATAGGAATAGTAAAAAAATTCATTTTACAATTTGAAATCTGATTCCTTCATTCAAACATTGCTATTTAAATGCAATGCTCAAGTTTTTCAAAATTCTTGATAGTTTGATATGAAAATAGTATTTCGATGAGAAATAATGGACGTCAATAATTTAATACCCTGTAAAACATTAATAATCGAAGAAATTTATGTAAAATTTAAATACCTGGTTCTTGACATATTGAAGCTGCGGCAGTGATTTGGTCCACGGGCGTTCTCTGAATATCTCTACCGCTAGGTTATAGGTTCGAATACCTGTTGTCCGAGGACAAGGCTGAGATTAGGGAGTTTCGTGGGTCACCTTTATGGTGCTCCCATAATAAATAATCCAACAAATTCACGGTGTGGAGGGGAAAATGTCGTAATAGACAAAGTAATTCCCGTTTAGAAGAAAGAATGTTTTTAAAAATTGAGGGTTTATTCCCTGATGTATTTGGTCTGAATTCTTAAATTAAGACCACTAGGAATAAGCAAAAACAACAATAACAACATGCTTTTAAATTTCAAAACTCCTTCCCATGCTCTTTATAAGGACAAGCCTTCCCAAGTTCTCCATTTCTCCTATCTCCAGTTACAGACAAGACTGCGTAAATTATATCTACTTTTGGTTGTTATCGCATTGTAAATGGTAGAATAACGAGCCCAAAAGGAAATATAAGTTGTCCTAAGAAATCAAAAATTTATTCTGGTTAAAAAGCAGGTTAGGGAAATAAAAAATGTTCCTGAATCCATCGAAATGGTTGATTAAAAGAATTATTAAGTTAGTGGAAAATAGTCATTCCAAGGCACACTGGAGTATCTAATTATATTTTAATTTTCTATGTTAAGAGTAATTGTAATATTGACTATTGTGACGATACTTATGCATAAATGCAAATTTTAATGCAATATGTGTTCATCATAGATTTACTAGTATTGTCAAAGCTAAGGCATTTATTTAAATGTTTAATTTGTTAAGTTAAAATGGGTAATCTATTATTAATTAATACTTATTGAGTTTGAATATGCATTAAAATGGTTATTAATACCGATAAAATCAAAATACCCATTCAAAAGTGTATTAATATTGGCATAGTTCAAAAAAGCAATCAAACATTCAGTATGAAAAAAGTCAAAATATGAATTAAAATATTTACTTGTACCTATAAAGTTAAAATATGTATTCAAAGTTTTACTAATAAAGTTTACAGGCATTCAAATGTGAAAAATATTATTAAAGTTTAATTTGGAATTTAAATTAGTATTGATAAAATTTAAATAAATATATTGCTAAAAAATATACAAGAAATATCCGTTACTTAAGCAAATTTAGACCTACATAAAAGCGGAGATTGTAATCGGATATTCCTCTAAAACATTTTCCAATAGAACATAATAGTAGGCCTATTAACTCTTGGGTAAGTTCCTGGGTTTACGGCAGAAGTTTTTTAATTCATATCAAAATAAGAAAACTTCCCTTTTATGCAACGTAACTATTTTTCCCCGTTTAATACCAAGTCTCAAACCATCTCTCTCAAAAAATGAATTTTAAAATTTTCCCAGTCAGTTTGTGAGATATGATCGGAATCGAATTGAAAAATAAAGTTCCTGACATTGAGATGGTTTGCTAGGTACAATATCAATCTAACGAGGTTTTGACACATGATCAGTATTATGGGGAATGCTGGGAAAAAAATGATAATGAACAGTGAAAAACTTTATGACAACTAATAATAGAGGATCATAATATCAACACTGCCGGAGAGAAAAATAATTAAATGGAGAAAAATCCTAAGTAGATAGACTCAAAAATAAAGGAGCCGAGATTTGTGATGTAGGATATTTTCGGAAAGAAAAGACAACTTATCATATCGACGGAGTTGCTCATTTAATGTAGGGTGATCCAAAAGTCACTTTACCCGAAAATTTACAAATAATTTTTTAACAAATTAAGCCACAAACTTGTAAATGAAAGTAAACATAGATTCTAGTCATTTACAAGTCTGCTATACATGTTACAGCTATAGGTTCGAGTTCTTTACCTGAACGTAACGGAAATATTTTGTATAGTTCATGCGAAATTTGGATGTTGGTATTTGCTAGATGATATGAAAGACCAAAATGTATACTTTCAAGAAGACGGTGCAACTGCGTACGTGGCCCTGATTTCGATGGAGATGGAGCAAAAGATTTTCGAGATAGGGTGGTTTTTAAAAGACTTTGGCCTCGGAGATAACCAGGCCGGACATTGCCAGGGGCTTCTTGTGTGGTTGTTGTAGGGTTTTTCTGCAAGTAAACCTAATTGAGGATCTGCGGGATAGCATTCGAATGGAAAATATCGCCATTCTGGTGGAGATACTGCTACATGTTTCTGTAAATATGTGTCGTTGTATTCGTTTATGCAATGAAGAGAAGGATTCGTACTTTGAGTATTTACTGTGGTTTCTACGTACAGAGACTTCAATGTTCACCTTTAATTATAAATACGTGGCTTCATTTAATAAAAAGGTATTTTTAATTTTTGGGGTAAAGGGACTTTTGGATCACCATAGAAATATTTTGGAATACCTAAGAAGCGGTATAGAGACAACATACGTTGAATCTCGCTTCTTGCAATATCCATTGCATAGTTTTTATGGCTTCAAAAAATCACATTTTCCATCCAGTGTCTCTCCGACATCTATTCCCAAACGAAAATTTTCAAAACATGAAAACTAACCAAAAGTTTTAAAATAAAGATATCCATTAAAGGCATCCTCCCATAATTCATTTGTTATTGTTGGGGCAGTTTTACAAAAACAAATCTTCATTTGATAAATACCCACTGTATCCTAATATAAGCCACACGACCTTTATAAATAAATTAATTTATTTTTAAGTTTCGCGAAACCAGACTAAAAAAGTTGTTTCTTTGCCCGATAGTCAGATATAAAAAAAGATTTATACATTATTTTGTTCAACCCTTTGAGCGCTTCTATAAAACGTCCAAAGCTTAATGAACATGTTTGAATGTATTCATCATTATATTAAGCATTGAATAAGCGTTCAGCAGTGCCTAGGTAGTTTTAAAGCAAATCTAAACTAAACAACTATTTAAAAAAAATTGCAAAAGATAAAAAAATCGAAAATTTTCGAGTAATTAGCTTATTTCATTAAGAGAAGAACGCGGACATAACAAAGTAATTAAAAATATTTAAATTACTTAGTCTACAACTTAATTTTCTCGTCATTACATATATAATGCATTTTTTAATTTTAATCTGGACTTCTTAATACCCTACGTCTCAATATTAGAGTCTAGATTGAAGAATGAATGTGTGCACATAAATCACATTTTCAAACCAACTTTTATAACTTTCTTTAATGAAACATTCGTAATTAGTTGTTATAATTATTGTTTTCTTGTTCGTTTTACATAAAAAAACAAAATTTTATAAACGCATTGAGATTATAAATTTATAGACAAGCAATAATGAAACTCTAAAAAAAGTCAAATCATTAAATAATTTCAAACTTTTTGCCACAGTCCTTACTCATTAATCTTTAAAATGACACTACACCATATTAACAAATGATATTTTTTTTTAAAAATTTTCAAAACAAAAAAAACAATTTATTGTTTAATATGAAATAATTTCGATAAATAGTTTTTTTTCTTATACAAAATTCCATTTTTAAAAAGTTAATATTTTTTCCAACTGCTTTATCTTTTTCAAAAGCAATAAAAAAAAGGAAAAAATTAAGATACATAGCTTCATATTCTTTCTTTATTATAACTAATTCTTTTAAAATACGTTAATAACATTTTCAAGGAAATATTTTCATCATTAGAATTGCTAAAAATAATCTAAGATATTTACAGATAATTAAAAATTTTGTATTTAGCCATATATGTTTGTGATAGGAATATTTTTTTTTCACATACTGCATCAACAGTAGCGCAAACATGCAGAAAAATAAATAAAAGCAAATGAACATATTTTTTTTCCAACCAAACATTAAGTGGGTTTTTATAAATTTCTTTTTTCAATCATTTAGCATCACGCCGAAAGAGAACTATTTACCCAATGGACAGAATCACCGGAAGGTAATTACCGTAATCACATCATATACCTTTTTTATCTTTCTTATGTGTTTTGGTTAATAGTTTCTTATGTTTTTTCGTAAAAATTTCATAAAGATTAAATGGTAGAAAAGATTGCGTTTGCTCTCATCAAATTTTGCAAATCCTTTAATTATTTGTGTCCTAGACATTTTTCCAGGCAAATAAGAGGAATCATTCTATATGCTTTTCTTAATTACAAATATAGAATTATTCTTTATGCAATCATCAATAATTATTATACTAAAAATGTTTATGTAAGCACACATGTTAAAGACTCAAACATATCAATGATTGTATATATATATATATATATATATATATATATATATATATATATATATATATAAATGGGAATGTGTGAAAGGAAGGCAATCTGTACAATGCCTAGTAAATCTATAGAATGCGTGTCGTTTTTAGGCAAAGCATGAAATCTCTGTGCATGAAATCTATTTTATTTTTCTATATATTTTTACTAGGAATTGTAAATATTTCCTAGGCATTCTACATAATGACTAGTACTCTGTATTTTGACAAAGTATGAAAAGATAGTCATGAAATAGATTTTATTGAAAACAAGTACATAAAAATTAAAGAAGAAATACAAAATAAAGTTCAGGACTTTCTTAGTGAAACAAGTAATATTAAAAAAAATTTAAGTGAATTCCTACTTAGGTCAACAAAGAAAAATTTGAGTGTGAACTAATAGTAGGAATTGAAAAAAAAAGGATTACCTGCCAGAACCTTGCCTACTGTGCAAGATTAGGAGGGGGGGGGAAGAGAGAGAAAAAGTTTGTCAGGTTGAGGATTCGATCCCGCAACCTACAGGACGGGGTGAGCACGCGCTACCACAGTGCTACCGTTTGCACAGTAAGAAGACGAAAATTACCATTCAAGAGCAAGAGACACTCTAGGTCTCTTCCTATTGAAAGGGCTCCCATATAAAACTAAAGTTAATTAATCAAATTTAATTAATGAATTAATATTTGAAAAACTGTATTAACATCAAGTGTCATCAGCTATAAGTTTAAAAAACTGTATTTGAACTTGAGTGTATGAATAAAAAGTATTTTATTAACGATTGAAAATTTGAACAAGATATATAAATTTATACAGTGAGAGTGTGAACTAATAGCAGGAATTGAAAAACAATAGAAGAAGACCAGTATTGATCTACTTCTCGCAACAAGGAAGGTTTTAATTGGCATCTTGAATTGCACTTACTAGTCTTTTTTACACAAGACCACTTCATATTTTGGCACTTGGTCTTACAAATACACCTCATGAATTCTTTGCTACTTCCCGTGGTATGAGTGATAGCAGCTGATCGAAGAGGTATTTCGGGGTCAGGAACGTTTTCAACCCTGAGTAAAGCCTTTTGAAATAGAGTGAGCATAATATGATCTAACATAGAGTTGGTTCAAAATTTCTTCAGTAGTTCCAAGTCGGTAATTTGTCATACTCATAACCGCTACCAACAGATTGCGTGAGTCAAACCCGTCCCTCATCGACGTCAGGAATTCGCACAGGGACCCCCCAAGAGATGCAGGAGAAAATTTTTTTGTCAGATTCCTTTTAGTTTCTTGCCCTGTATTTCAAGATTCAATTTAGAGCCAGTTTTACTTTCGACACCTTTCTCAATATCGATTCAAAGAGTGCCCAAAATATCTCCATTTTTTTCCACTTTATTATATCCGTCGTATTTACTGGCATTCCAACAGATGGCACGAACATTTCGGTGATAGATTTTGCATGTATGGGCACCAATGGTATCCTTTAACAGGCCCAACAGGTAGCAGAAATGTAAGATTCTTTGGTCTTCTCCCCCACTTTGGTTTTTTCCATCTTGGACTACAATCTCAACCATGTTTTGCTCTCTCTTGCAATAGGGTGATCTGTTCCTTATTATTGTGATGTTTAAACTTTTCTATTATTTTTTTTACAGTTCTGTCTCAGTCTATATGTCTTGTAAAATATCTTGGGGCAGTGAAAAGGTCATGAGGACCACTTCAGCTTTGCAGCCAGAGAACTTCGTATGATGTTCCCTTAATCCCAGAATGAAAGGCCTTGTTCTTCGCAAGTTAGACGAAACGTAGTCTCTCAGTTCACCGGTCAGTATATTCATTTTGCTTCGAAATGCCTATCATATTTTCAATGTCCTAGCTAGTATTTTTGACACTACCAGTGATGATGCTTGTTATGGACAATCTTCGAATTTGGCAAGTATTCCTGTAAATTGCTCACCACATCATTCACAAATTCTCTGCCGTTGTCGGACTATATAATGTACGGTGCTCCAAGCAGCGTAACTGTGCCAACGACGCTCTACGATACTTCTTCCGATGTCTTTGATGTCAGTGCTTTGAGAACCGCAAAATTAGTGAGATGAGCTTGGTACATAAATATTAATTTGTATTCCCTGTCAGGATGGGATTGAATTCTATGAGATCCTCCTGACAACGGGAATTGAAATCCGAAAAAACATACCCTTTTCCACACATTTTTGTTTTATTTGGAACTGTTCACAAAGGTTAATGTAGAGTTCACTATGATGACGTGTAATGATCTTGTACTTGCGTGAAAGTTCTCTCACTATTCTGTCACTGCATCCATGACCAATGGACAGATGAGCCTCATGAACCACGTTAAATAAATAAGAATCAGTGATATAAAACTGGACTTCACGCCTTCCTAAACAGGATAAATCAATTTACGTTTGTTTTCCACCACCATCACATCACAGCGATTTAGCCAATAGTCAATAGTCTTGTGGTTCCTTCTGAGTATTCGTCTTAGCCTTTTTCACATTTTTTTTGCAATGTGGAGGCTCTTGTCGTCAAACATTCGCCTATACTACGAGGCAATTTTACTGCCCATTTTATTGTGGGGGCACCATATAGGCGGACAGCATTACTCCCTATAAAGGGACGACACGAACGAAGGCATTTTTCATGGCGCGACGCCAGGATTCGATCCGAGCACCCTCATCACCGAAAACCAGCGCGCTGTACCACTAGGCCGCCACAGGCCCCCTTTTTCCCATTACTCTCTAACTTTTGGTATGTGTTTTGTTTAAAAATAGTTTTTTAGGAGCGGTAGATGCACTTTAGATAGTTCTTCGTGGAATCGTCGTTGCATGTCAACTTGCGGTGATTCTTGCTCGAACAGTACACCTTGCTTCGCCATTTTCATATAGCACAGTACGTTCCCGCACACGGGTAGGGAAAGTGCGGTCCCACGGCCTTATATGGCCCTTTGCAATTTTTGTGCGGCCCTATTTAACTTTTGACATTTTAATTTACTGCAATTTATAATACGACTATTAGTATATACGACTATTAGTATATATGAGGAATGATAATGTGTATATAATGAACCTCAAAAGATATTATTAAAATTACTTTCATCTAAATTTGTACCAAATATAAAGAAGTTATCTTCTAGAAAACAAACACAAACATGATTAAATAACAATTAAATATTTGATACTAATTTTTTTTGTTTCTATTCCATTTTTGCAAAAAAACAAAAGTATATTTCGTTTTTATATTTATAAGTTATGCATTTTTGGAACAGTTTTTGAAAAAAATTTTGATGATATGAGAAAAAAAATTTACTGTTGTGGCCATCTGACAAAAAAGGTTACCCAACTCTGGGCTAGCATTTGCCGATAAAAATGAAACTCGTGTATTTTACTCACGTGGACTTTTATTATGTAATGCTGTAAAGAATTTAATTTATGTATCATGGCCCAAGGTTTCAACGGCCAAAAACAAACAGTGCATCTTTGATGTGTTCAAATATATATATTCAGGAATTGGATTAATTTAAACATTTAAAACTTGTTAATTTTACATTATTGAAAAAATAAAACTTTATAATGCACCGTGAAGAATTAATTCCACATTACAACTAAAATAATTTAAATTTTTTCCTGTTTCCAAGTACAAGATAATGTTCTCTCTATTTGAAAAATAGGTTTCCTTTTATTACGTTTGATCTGATGTTTCATAAAATTAATAAGCGAAAAATGTAAAAACTATGTATGATTCACCAAGAAATTGTAATCTGATAAGAAGAATATTCAGAATCTATTTTGTAAGTAGTAATTTCATTTTTATAGTGTTCACATTTTAAGGTAATTTAGCAGTACATCGGGCGAAATAACTGTTTTCAACTGTATCTTCAACACGTAACTGAACAGATCAGTTTAAATAAAGCTCCTTTTTTAGGATGAAACACCACTCTACTTTTTAAAACACCAAATCTTTAACACAGCACTTAAATTACATCTCTTGAGTGTTAAATTTATTCATGAAAACTTTATAATAAATTTTTCTTTACAGCCGATGTTTCATCAAACATATAATTTCGCCTGATGTCCTGTCAGCACATTACGCAAAAATTATTCCACTACACGTCAAAAGCTTTGTTTATGTAAATAAGAGGAGTTCTGGTTAAATAATTTACCGCGTATCGATTTCGTGGAGACATTTTCTCGTGGGAACACCGGGCGGAGATTAACTTGTTACGAGCAAGCTGTGGGATTACCCATCAAAACCAAAACCCGATTTACTTTTGACAATGTATAAAATTTTCAAAATATTTCGAATCAGATGGGAGCTCAACCAAAAGGAATAATTAAACAAATGAGACTGAAGCTGCCCATTCATGTGTTGTTTGATAGTCTCTGAGAATTTAGGTCAAAAAGACATTTGAAAAGTAAGATATTTCAAAAGTAGTTTAGAATAAAAATAATAGATTTATCATTGAGACAAACTGGTATTGTTCTAATACTGCTCCAATTGGTCGTGTTATTCAAGGATTTCCTTAACAGGGTGATATTTATTACTTTATATATAAATAAAGAAATAAAAAGTATATATACATACATTTATTTATTTATTTTACATGATAATAGTCACTTTGACATTTTACCTTAACATCATTTGCATTATACAAGATTTTTACTCTTACAGAACGATTTCTTATAATGCGATTTCATACAACACGTAACATATTAATCGCGTTATACGGGAGTCTACTGTAATGATAGGAGTAGGCGAATATGAAGACAATATGCCTGCCTCAATAAGAAAAAAATATGAATGAAAAAATATGATTATTAATTAAATAAGTTAATCAATAGTTACATTTAGAAAACAAACCAAAGGTAAAAAATATTTAAAAGAGCATTTTTTACTTCTTTAAATGAATTACTGTACAAAAAAAAGATTCATTAGGTAAATTTTCTTATTAGTTTCCAAGGTAATATACTGGTATTTCAATATTATATATTCTTCTCTTACGGTAATTCAAACTTACTGAACAGCAACTCATTCGTTATTTAATTAATTTTATTCAAATGAAATTATTAATATTTTCCTTTTAACAATTTTAACGTGTAAAATGAACGTTCATATACCTCGTAATTAGATTATATTTTTAATTCCCCTGTTTTATACCTCTATTCAGAAACAAGTTTCTTCGATCGACAAACTGTTTCATACTAAACATATTTCGCTTGATAAAGGTAAATAAACAATCGACTTCTGTCTAGAACTTTTGTATTATGAGCAATATTAGTTTTCTTTTTGCTTCGGGATTTTATCCAGACTAGTTTAATTAAATGAGTTGTGCTTAGCAATGCGCGACAAAATTTTTGATATCTAAGTATCATATTCCGATTATTTACTACACTAGTGTTTCGAATTCGAAAAATTACTGCATTGTAAAATATATGATAATACGCATATGCTATCGTTCATGATTAAATTTGCGTTTGCGGATCACTAAAACTGAAATAAAAAGGAGATAATATTATTGATTTACTTTAAAACTGTGTATCGTGGATATGCAACAGCTGGTATTAAAACAGCAATGATTGCAAATAATACGAATGCATTGAAATTCGATTTAAATCTCATTTGCATTAACTATTCAAAAAGGTTTTATGATGCCGAGAAAATACAACGAGATTTCTCTACAACCCACTGTGAAATATTATTTTGTGCAACACATCATGAAATATTGTATTGCTTAATGAAAAAATATATAGAGTGGGGGCACTATATTGAATAATTGAACAGCCTTTGGTTTGTAAATTATGTTCCTCCTGATTTGTGATTTATAGTATAAAATATTAGTGTAAAATATTTTATATAGGTGTTAAATATTTTATATAAAATGTATTGAGTATAGCTACTTAGTAAAGATATTAATCTAGCGGGTATAACCCTGCTAAATATTATGAATTGTTCTTCAATCAAGGCACTGTTTGAACCTGCGTTAAGAAATATTTTGTTCAACACGAGTGTCTTATAGTATATAAATAGTCAATTAACTTAATTTCGCAAAGACGTTAAGAGAGGTTTTTTTTTTTTTTAAATAAAAAGGTGGAGTGCTGGGACTCGATTCCAGTGTGTTCGACTGTGATTTAAAGATAACGCGACCCTTATTTCTGTAAAGATGAGGGATGTTTATTTTAAGGGTGCTACACCTCTAAAAAGAAAATAAATAAATAAAAAGTCAAAGGAAGAAAACTCTCACGCTTTGTAAGGCCAACTTCTTGAGGTGTAACTTAAATTAAAATACTAGAAAACTAGAGATATTGAGAGGTTCTCTTAACAAAATGCCATTGACTGTTAAGGCTGCTATGTACTAAGAAAAAAATCATATTTCCCTTTTCCTCTTCTTGCAGACTCTTGTGATAGGAGGAGTCCAGTTGACAGTTTGAGAATTCCACCCCCCTTAGGATTGACATTTTGAAGGACTGTAATGGCTTTCTCTCTATAGGGGTGTTAAGCTCTGCCCCCAAATTTTTTATTTAAAATATATTTTTGTCAACTATTTACAGGTACATAAATGCTGATAATCAAATAAAATTGGTATTGTCAGATAGCCTAAACTTTTCTGAAAAGCACTACAGGATTCATTTTATAAATTTCGTCCACCGAAGGAATTTATGAGCGTTTTAAACACACTATACCAGATTTTTCCCCGAATAATTTAAATTTAAAAATATTAATTGCATATTTTAAAAAAACGAAAAATGTACACAAATGTAAAATTTCTTTCTCTATGACGGAGTACAATTTTTTTTTAATCTTTGAATCCAAGACGGCAATCCGTGGACAAATTTTCATTCAAAATAGGTTAACATCAAAATAGGTACATCAAAATAGGTTAACATTGAGGTGAGCGAATCCAATGGGGTTAGTACATAGCAGCCTTAATTTCAAAGACGATATCTTGAGCAAGAGGAAAAAGCCAAACTTTGTTCGGATCACCATGTGCCATGTAATTCCCACGGCAGCAACACGGCATAGCAACTAAGGCTTTGCCGATGAATATGCTGCCACCATGATTTAGACCGAGCACCCTCAGGGGCGATATCTGGGAGTCTAAGATATTCCTCCCAACCCTACAAACCACACGAGATGACTATTCGGCCTAAAGACGTTTTATTTGCGTTTGTATGGTCGGCGCAGACACGAGAGCACCCAGTGTCGCTTTTTTGGGACTTTGACAGACAGTCTTCGGTACCTTATCCCCACGTGCAAATCACTAGGTTGCTCCGTATCCGCCATTTATCATAGAGTTTTAGTCTATTGATCTGTTTCATATCAATTTAGAAACATCAACTTCAGGCCCACTTTTCAGACAATTCTTCAAAGTAAAATTAAATGAATAACTGACTAATACTTATGGAACAATATTTTTATATGGGGTTTTTGACTTTCGCAATCCTCGTATCCATAATGTTTTATTTGCTGACTACCAGTTAACCTTTGAGAACAGGATGTGAAATACTACCCAATTTTTAACGTCTAACCTGTTTTGCCCATTTGTTTTCTTCAAGTAGAAACGGTTTGATCCAGATAGATTAAGTTTCGCAATAATTTGTAATTGATTAGGCCGAGGAACATTAGGCGTGATTTTCTCTATGGACAATTCACAAATACCCAAACGCATAGGCAATCCCGCCTAATGCTCCTGTGCGTGCCGATGAGCTCTTAATTAGTTTCAGGGGTCTCAACCCAGAGGGCTCCGAGTTGTTGCTATGTCGGGCCTTTTCCGGTACAATGGAACTACCAATTAGTTCTAAACTAGTTACCATCCGTCTATTCTTATTGTGGATAGTAAGAAGCTGTGTTTCTGATTTTACACACCAGAGAGTTTCTCGAATTGCAGTTTCTCTCATGTTGAAAGTTTAGTCGTACGTACAAATAATGTAAATAATTCAACACGAAATAAAATGTATAAAGAGGGCATAGACTGCCGAACAAATTAACAGAAAACCTACCCTAGAGTTGAAAAATTTTAACTTTTAAATAAAAGATTGTGCAGTTGCAACAAATCCTCATACTGAAAACGGACAAATATAACTAAAATTAAATAATTCAACAAAGCAAGAAAAATATTAGCAGGAAGGATGTAGACAAAAATAAACAGAAATCGCGCACTTAGGACTCAACGCACCACAATGCAAGATTCTGTAGCAGTAACAGAACTAAACCATATATCGAGACCAGTTCTGTTACTGCTACAGAATCTTGCATTCTGGTACAGGTAACCCTCCCATAACACGGTAGATAGGTTCCTAGAAAATGCCGTGTTGTGTGAAACCGTGTTATATGAGACCCAGAGCCAGTGCAAAAAGAGGGTTACGTTCCGAAAAATTTTAAAACAAACTTTTTTTAAAAATTCCATATAAATAACTTAATTTTTGTTAAAAATATATATGTATGTATAACAGAAAACGAAAAGAAACAAAAAATATTATTTTCATTTAATGCGACCTTAATTTAATAAACTTCTTCCTCATCACTGCTCAGTACAATCAAACGAGAACGTTTTTTCGGTTGAACGATATCACCTTCACTTTCAGAACCTTTTTCTTCATTTAGATTTCTTGCACCTTCTACCCTCTTCAAAAAATCTATAATTTTGGTTTGTTTCCTGGTTCTTACAAGGTCATTGTAGATTTCACGGTATAGAGATAGACAATTTTGCAGATCCCTTTTGAATTTTCGGCTTCTTTCAGCGGAAGGGTCGGCATTCAAGAAAAATGATTCAAGATTTTCAGCTAAGCCTAGGCCTTGTAATTTTATAAAATTTTAAATGAAAAAATTATAATTTCTTTATACATTTTCATGTAAAGCCACTATAGCTTATTATTCATTCCCTTCATTATTTTAAGGTAATTTATTTTTTAAATGTGTTAAACAAAAATCATGTTATCTAGTGCTGTAGAAGTACAGTGTTGTACAAAGGTTTTCGCAATTTTGTTATCGTGTTAGAGCGAAACCGTGTTACAGGTTGCAGTGTTATACGAGGGTTTCCGCAATTTATCCTATCGTGTTAGAGCGAAACCGTGTTGTAAGATGCCGTATTGTAGGAGGGCTACCTGTACGTTGAGTCCTAAGTGCGTGATTTCTGTTTATTTTTGTCTAGATCAGGGGCGTCAAACTCAAAGGCTAACTTGGGCCAAACAAACAAGGTTTAACTATAGGTGGGCCGCAAAAAAAAAATCAATATTAATAGAAATGTAGGTTTATCTACCTAATTACAGCATATTCAACATAAATATACGCATTTTGTTTAATAATAGCAAAAAAAAACAGTATAATTAAAAAAACATTTAGCGAATTCTTCCTATCTTATAATTCTGCGTCGGTTATTTTATTATATATTATTGTGTGCCAATATATTGGCCGGGCCGCAAAAATGTTCATCGCGGTTCGCAAGTTTGACACCCCTGGTCTACATCCTTCCTGCTAATATTTTTCTTGCTTTGTTGAATTATTTAATTTTAGTTATATTTAGTCATACGTAGTAATCTATTATTTTTTATGCAATCTCTAGAATCCTTCCCCATATTTTTCCCTCCTTAAATGAAATAATCAAATTTATGTTTCATGTGTTCATATTATGCATTTGAAAGACGGTATACAATATCCTGATTAGTCAATGATCTTATAGATGTCTTTATGACGTAATCAGTTTTAAATTCCACTTTTGTGGGACAATTAGTAGTTGAATTGTTTCCTGAAATGGGCAGTTAGGGTTCTAAGAAATTAAAATACTTCGGACTGGCATATTTATTTATCTGTTTGTCTGAAATTAACATTTTTAAGAATTCAGTTACCTTCTTGTAAATGGAGAAAAATTTGTCGATTATTGAGAACTTTTGCCCAAAATCTGTATAGTTCAAAAACATAAAATTTTACATCTAAAACAATTTTCTTTGCTAAGCAAGTTTAAATCAACAAAAATTTAATATAGAAATATGTTGCTTGTAATTTTATGTTCATAAAAAAATCATCGAGAAGAAAGATGTTTTTGATGAAACGTCATCAGTGTTCTATACGCCTTGCTCGTTTGGGAGTTCTACATATGATAAACATCTATAGTGATCTATGCCATATTGTTTTAACTTTGTAAATTTGGACGTCCTTTATAAGCTTATCTAGTCTAGTTTATTAGCTTAGTAGACTGTGAAAGGGACTGCGATTTTTTTATTTTATTTTCAGTAAAAGTGTGCACATTTTCTTGACGGGTAATGCTATTAAACATCTGTAACGTCATTTTTAAATAATTGCTTTTCAGAGGCTCTTTTTTTTTCTCTCGTAAATTTAGATGCAAAACACAAGAGAAAGTCAATATCATTCAATGAAATGCACCATGAATACATAAAATCATTCACACACGGGCATACCAGTGAAGAATATACACTCATGGACAAAGAAACTAGCGCACCAAGAAGGAGTCGTCAAAATGAAACGAAATTTTACATACGTAATGACTACTTTGATATAAGTAAATGATAAGAAAATCAAAGAAAAAGGATAATTTATTTCAGAGAAAAAGGCAAAAGAACGGAGGAGTTAATACTCCGTTGGACCCCCTCTAGCGCGAATGCACAATGCGATAGGATCGGGCATTGAGTCATACAAGTTCTGTATGATGTCTTGAGACATTTCGTTTCATATTTGCTGTAACCTTGCCTCTAGTTCGTTCAAACTCGTGGGATGCCCAACTCGTCGTCCCAAATGATTCCAGATATGCTCGATTGGAGACAAATCTGGGGATCGGGCAGGCCAAGGAAGGGGAGTAACAGTGCGGAGACAGTCTTGGGACACCCTTGCCGTATGAGGCCGAGCATTGTCTTGTTGAAAAATGGCTCCTGGGAGCCGTTGCATGAGTGGCAACACATGTGGTTGCAGGATTTCATGTACATACCGCTGGGCTGTCATGGTGCCACGGAACAATACTAGGGGTGACCGTGTATTGTAGGCAATGGCACCCCATACCATCACACCAGCTGTGGGAGCGATGTGTCGCTGTACAGCAAAAACAGGATTGAAGCGTTCTCCACGGGCTCTCCACACACGAACACGATTGTCATCACTGCCGAGATTAAATCTGGATTCGTCGCTAAAGACGACCTGGTTCCATTCCGCTGCAGTCCAGTTTCCTCGTGCGTGGCAAAACTCCAAACGGAGGCGTCGATGGGTGGGCGTCAAGGGCAGCACACGTAATGGGCGCCGCGATACCAACTGTCCTTCAGCCAGGCGCTTTCGTATGGTTCGAGAAGACACAGAGGCCCCTAGTGAAGGTGCTACCTGTGCCTGGATGGCGGCCGATGAAGCAGTTGGCTGTACGCGTGCATTTCTTACGATGTGGCGGTCTTCTCGACGACTGGTCTGTCGAGGGCGTCCTGAGCCTGGTCTTCGTGTACATGACATCTCTCGGGTCCACTGGTCCCAACACCTCCTCACAACACAATCAGAGAGGCCTAATTGACGAGCTACTCGCCTAGCTGACAACCCAGCTTCCATCATCTCGACGATTGTCCCCCTCTCAAACTGCGACAACTGCTTATATTGTCTTCGAACACTGCGTAATGGCATGTCTATCTCAGCTCTTCCTTTGTAAATGATTCAGCACACTCAAACAAGCTTTGGTTACCTGTTTTATACTCCACAGAGTACGATGTTCAACGCCCTCTACCGGCTATACGTAATGCGCAATCACGCTGCATTTCTAATCATTTGCATATCTCCCCAACATGTACCTTCATTGCAAGTTTCGTTACGATCCCGCAATTATTTCTTGGTGCGCTAATTTTTTTGTCCATGAGTGTATTTATTGTCAGTGCACAGAACGTAATCTACTTAATGCATATTCAAAGAATGAGGGGAGAATAATTTATTTTTTGCCACCCTGAATTTTAAATGAAAAATATAGCACCATAATTATGAATAATTGCGATAATCTATTTGTGCAGGTATTCTGTCGAGCTGTCAAAGCAGTTCAAAACTATGCGGTGAAACATGAATGTTTTAACTACAGAGAATAAATCAGTGCGCTGAATTCTTTAAAATGTATCTCACTTCTCTATTTACAGAAATTATAGTTAGCTACGTCTGATACATGGGTTTGAAAGAAGAATTTGTTTTATTTACAAAAACAATTAATGCATGAGATATTTTTATTCCATAAAAGAAAAGCAAATAAATTAAATCAGCTTCAAAAATGTCCTTATAAACATACCCTGATATGAAAAATGAAAATGCTTTATTTAACTCTGAAAATTACATTGATATCTCTTAGCATATTTTATGATACGTACAAATATTAATTTCCCTTTTATAATTGTATATTCGTTAGAAAAAGAGCACGAGAGAAAGAGCAAACTTTTGAGACTTTTGCTCTCAATAGAGAAGAATAGATAAATTCTATTTTTTAAAGTACATCAATACGAAATTCAAGCAAAGAGTAAAACCTGATATGAAACTCATGAGGTTTTACAATTTTTTTTGACGTGCGCAGTGACAGAGTAAAACCTACGAAGTTATTACAAGAATTCTCCTGAAAAATATAGATATCTTAATAAAAATTTTATTTAAAGTAATCAAATAATTCAAGGTAATTTTCTGTGACATTTAAGTCTGTGACATTTAAGTTTAAATTTTCGGAATGAAAAATTAAGTTAAAATGAAAAGTATCTAGTGAATTTTAATACTAGATAATTAAAATTATCAACATGATGTCTTGTTTCTCCTCATCTCTAAAAATAAAAGTTACGAGAATTTAATTATTTTCCTTAAAAATCATTGTTTCCATTTTCAGGGCAGAATTCTTAAGATGTTCATATAACACTTTAATAAACTTGAGAAAAAATCGTCGTTTATTGACAAAGAATTTTTGGGGGTGTGAATTAAAGATGTTACTTCAGTGGACTGTATCAAACTAAGAAGACATGAAGAAATACAGAAACATAGTCGTTCGAGTATTATTAATGACTTAGTTCGACATTACAAGCAATATGCATTACGTAGAGCAGGGGTCTCCAAAGATTTTAGCCAAGGGCCACACTTATTCCTCCAATAAGTGCCAAGGGTCAAGACCTAGCTAACTATCTAGCTGATCATATCAACATACTGTAGTTTTGAATAACGTGCAAATTTTCGTTTAGGGACTACCTGGTGAGTGAAATAGCTATGACTACATAAAGTTACAGCTACATAAATCTCATTAATAATAATTATAATGTTTAGTTTCATTATTCAAATTACTATGTATGTCGTTTATTGTAAGTTTTTAGGATAAATCTCAAATCATTAATTGCGGTTAAAATGTTCAACTTCATTATGTATGTAAGTTATTGTGTTTCTTAATTGCCCGTTAAATTAATACATCTGCTTATTATTTTGTGTGATTTACTTACATTGAAAATTTTACAATGTAATCAAAATAGACTATGTCTGGCGGATTGGTGGTGCTCGCGGACTGGTGTTGCCACGTGAGGCATAGTTTGGAGACCCCTAGCCTAGAGTAGCAAAACAAAAGTTAGCTACTAGAAAAGTAGCTATGTAATATTATCACCAAGAGTGTGCCTAACGGCCAAAATGCTTGTTCATACCCTGCTGGCAAAAAAAGCATACACATAACGTGCATTCACCGCTTAAGTCAGAATTCAAGATGGCCCAGAACAAACATGCAAATGTAAATTCAACTGAATGCTAATCTTCATCGCAAGAGGGATCACGATTATAGAAACCGAACAAATTTTAAATTTGACGACTGTCTTCACTTACCAAAAGAGCAGAATTACCAGTAACAACAAAATAGTATCCCCCCTGGATACTATATATCAATATTTAGACATTGAAAACAATCCTTATTTCTGTAATATTTTGCTGTACATCTTAGGGAGTAAAAATAGCTATAATTTTTGGACAAATAACTAATTTTTTTAATTTTCCCGTATGGGAAAATATTGTATTGCTTTCTAGCACACACACAAGCAGTATTCAGGACTTAAGCTTACTTTTGAAGTAGAAATTGCGTTCATGATGTTGAATTTGAGATCCAAGATTTTATTGTTTATAAATTAATGTATATTTAAATATGTAATTTCAGTTACTTTTATTAATATTTGCACTAATAGATTTTAAATAGACTGTTTTTTAACCGTTCCCCTCCGTTTATGTGTAAGTTGAATCTCTATTATATTTCAAACTTGTGTAAAATGTCGTTAGAATAGAAAAAAATGCTGATAGACATTGCTTAAAGAATACTCACCAAAATATGCAATAAAATTTCGTTCAGAAGAGATCAACGGAGCCATTCGATTTGGAGATCACTGCACTTTAGTGTTTGAACAACTGCCATCGGAAGTCGAATTTAAATGAAACACGCTTGATAGAATAAGGAAAAACATCTTTTTCTTAAAACGCATTTCAGAAGGAGAGAAGGAAATAATTTCTTTCGGAAAAAAGTATTTTGTGTCATTTCTAGGTATCAAAAGGAAAATTTATCACCCATTTATAGCCTGTGTACTTTCTGCGTAAATATTTATTGCAGATTAAAATAATCATCTTGCAATGAAATGAAACGTGATAAAATATGCTAAAACACTGACATTATAGCTAGTACTTGTTTAGAATCGACTTTTGACTGCACGTGCCTTTCAAATTAGATTTTTTTTTTAAATGGCTTTAGCGCTCCCAAAATAATCAAGCTTTTAATTTCTACACGTAGTTTTTTAAAACATTGATGAAAAACAACAGTTTATTGATGAATGTATTTGAGTTTGCAATGAAAGAATTATAAGATCTACTAAATATTGAACTTTCAGTCAAATTATAGGTTGAGTTCAGGTGAACAACTCTAAAGTTGGATTGACTCGGCAAAAACTAAATGTTTATACCTACATCTCGCCAAAAATGATTAGCCCCACTATCAACTCATCTAATATCCAGCGTCAGAAGTGTTCAGTCAGCTAGATAATCTCTGTAAACGTTAACAGCCGGAGAATCTGTTCTTCACAAACATTCTCTGCATCATCTATTTTATCTTCGTCTTCTTAAACTGCTTTGACTGTATACCATCCTACGAATGAATTAGCTCTCTTTCACTGAAAAATTTCCACTGAAAATTTGCGTGCTAATTGCACACGTAGCAACGAACACCGCCGAAAGCCTTTGTGTACCTTTCCCAAGGTTCGCTCACTAGGCGGTACATCAGTGGAAGTACAGTAGACTCCCGTATAACGCGATTAATATGTTACGCGTGGTATGAAATTGTGTTGCATGAGTAAAAATCTTGTATAACGCGAATGATGTAAAAGTAAAAGGTTATAGTGACTATTAACATGTAAAATGAATAACTAACTAACTAACTATATATATATATATATATATATATATATATATATATATATGTGTGTGTGTGTGTGTGTGTGTGTGTGTGTGTAAGTAAGTAACAATAACGCCCCACCAATATTAATTGTCTTAGAGACCAAACGCGTATTCTAAATTATCCTTTCAATAAAGCACAGCCCATATTCCAAATTGCGACCTAGAAATAAAATAACTTATACTCTATTCCATTAAACGCATGCGCTGAACATAAAAGTTACCTTTAACCTCCTATCCACTAACAGGTGCGTGGAAAGATGAGACAGAGATGATTCATAGGCATGAGACTTTGACCCATAGAGTCACATGGTCAAGTCAGATGTTCGTTTTGAACCAATTATAGAATTTTAAAACCTAATGTCAGAATCTAGAATCATGTAGTATAAAAGGCTGAGCAGAGATTTTCGTGGTCCTCCTGTCTTCGTCCTTGCCATGTGTGTGTGTGTGTATCTAGTTTAAACTTTATTTTTACCGCGATATCTAACATGGAATATGTTTACTACTTCGTCAAAATCGTTAAAAGCCCCATGCGCATAAAAATAACTGCATGTACAGTGTTTAAAAGGAAAATTTTAAGCATTTTATTTAATAGCGTGATGTATATGGGAATCGCGTTATACGAATAAAGTCGTTGCACTTTTTTTAACGCGTTGTATGAAATCGCGTTGTATAAACGCGCGTTTTACGGGAGTCTACTGCACTTTACTTTTCTTTCACGTTCGTTCGCTGTATGTACAAAGAGCCTACAGTTTAGCCTTGAATCCTTCACTTTTTGTTCGGAAATCTCATTTCGAGTAGGAAACTTAATTTCGTTGTTTGTTATTGTAACTCAAACGTGGATCTTGTTTCGTTGTTTGTTATTGTAAAGCTAGAAAAACAACTCGCCATAACAGTTAACTAACGAAAATGAACGAACGGTTTCACAAGAATTCGGTTTGATATTTTGGACGGCAAATCAAAATTCGAACAAAACGTCGAATTTGTTTCTTTGAAACTTGGCCCAGTTTGTTCCTTAGAGTTCTTTTGCTTTCGTTCGTTACTTGTATACACGACTGAAAAATTTTAAAGAATTGTGAAACAGAAACGAACTTAAATTACATGGATTAGAAATTATAATTGGCACTGTGCATAGTATCGTCAAATCTAATACAACCCGACCATGATCTACTTAGAGTCAGGGGCAGCCCCAGTCCAGAGTTTTTTTTTTCGGGGGGGGGGGGGGAAACGTCGGCTCTTAGGGTTATATATATTTTATATATTATATAATATTATATTATATTAAAATATATATATATAAGAAATAAACATCGTCACATTTTGAATTTAAACTCATTTAGCATTAGGTCTACCATTATATAATTTTTGGCTATGGAAAAAAAATACGCCGGGTTTTTATTTATTTTTTTTTTTTTTTGGTGGGGGGGCAATCCCCCAAATATTATTAATAACCTTTGATAATATTATTAATAACCTTTAATCACCCTTTCTGAGCTTTCTTTCTCATCTGGTAGCTCTAATCATTGGCGGCTCCAAGGGGGAGGGGGCAATTGCCCCTATTGCCCTCCCCCCCTTGGAGCCGCCAAGGCTTAGATTAGGTCTTCCACTGATCCATCAAAGAAAAGATCCGTTAAACAGGTGCATTGATGAAGTCGCTTTTCTTAGCATCATAATTCAGACGGCGAGGATCATACGCAGACGTACTATGTAGAAAAGGAGATTTATTGAAGTGCAAAATAATATCCTCCGTAAAATTTATTAATTCTTTGAACTCACAAAGAAATCAGCGGTATAATTAAAAGTTTCCGTCATTAGTAAATACTTTTAAAAATTGGGTTTAAAAATATGCCTCCTAAAACTAAAACCTTGTGAGAATAGATTAAAAGTAAAAGGGTTACAACAGCATGGTCTAGTACCATCATTTTGTATCATGATACAGGAGAAGTGGTACGATTAAGTCATTGACTTATAAAGAGAAATAAAAACTCACATAGTATTCATTATATATATATATATATATATATATATATATATATATATATATATATATATATATATACATATATATATATATATATATATATATATATATATATATATATATATATATACATATATATACATATATATACATATATATATATATATATATATATACATATATATATATACATATATATATATATATACATATATATATACATATATATATATATATATATATATATATATATATATATATATATATATATATATATATATATATATTCCTTTAAATAAACTAATAACTATAAATAAATGTAACAAAACTATGTAACAAAAAATATGTATTATTTTATAAATATTTCAGTAACAAAATTTCGAAATTTTCCTTTATCGAAGAATTTTTAATTTGAAAGAAAAGAGCATTAGGACTTAAATAAGAAATGGGAGTGTCCTTTAACGTTCATAACCTAGCAAGAGTTTCTTTTTCCAATGGAAAAGTAAAATAATGAATTTAACCTTTTATCTTCTTACGCTAGAAAGTACTTAAAAGGGAAAATTCCCTTCACCTGAATTGTGGTTACTTAATGTAATTGTTTCCTTTTTATAGCTCAATGACCTCCTACTTCTCTTCAGTTGCATCCATTTTGTTCATTCACAGAATTACTAATTAGTCTGTCACTGAATATGAATTCAGATTATGCTGGTAAAGTGAATATCTATTGAGGACAAAATAATGATAGTATTTCGTGTATCGTCATAGGTGGCATACAGCGGCAATTTTGAAGAAAACAGACTTCTTAAAAAATATAAAATTGAAAATTACGACATTAGAGAAAAAGGGAGGAAAAGCGTGGGAAAGATTTTATGAAATATTTTATATTCCAGGAGCTAATATATTTGAATGTATATTTTATTTATTAAATTTCCTTAGGAATAAAAATATTTAATGCTTTTGTTTATGCAGAAAAAAATTTACAACTAATAACATATTTGCAAATTTAAAATTCAAATTTCTGGATAGATTAAAATTAAAACAAAAATTTTCGCGACTTTCACACGATGAAAAGTTGTCAATATAAGAAAATATGTATTTCTACGCATTTGAATTATCAGTACATGTTAACTGAAATGTGATAACCTATTCATGAACATACTTTCCAGTTACTTATAAATGGAATTGAAATGGTTATTGCATGTGACACGGGTCAAACTAACTCTACTCCAGGGGTCCCCAACCTTTTTGTACCTAAGAACACATTCCAGAATACTGGTCTGACGGCGGGCACCATTTATTTTTTCAAGGGGAAATTATAGTTGGACATAGTTAATAATACATACACATAATATACAAAAAGACATATAATTCAAAAAATATAATTAAACATAAAAAAATTCTTGTTAATATTTTTGTGTAAAATAAATGATTACTAAATAATGCATACAAAATCTACAAAGTATAAAAATTCTTTATAAAAAACGCCATTTCTACTTTTGTGTGGTTAATCATTAAAAATAAGAAAACTTTTACATAGCATTTTATTGAAAACTGAAATATTTTTTATCGTGGTCTCACAGCGGTGGGCACACGTAAAACGATCGGCGGGTGCCATGGTGCCCGCGGGCATAGGGTTGGGGACCCCTGCTCTACTCAATTGTTGAACAAAGCAATTCTTGCTCACCAAGCGGCTGGGAACCCAGACTTTAAGGCTATGTACACATGAGAGCGTTGCAACGCGCGCTTTCTAACGCGCGTTGCATCGCGCGTTGAAAAATACAACTGATCAAGCGATTGCGTACACATGCAACGCTCTCTTCTACTAGAACGCGCGTTGCAACGCGCGTTTGGAGAGTTCCACGCAGATCGCGCGACTGCAGCGCGCCTCGAGTTCCTTTGTGTTGAATTAGACCGTACACATGAGAGCGTTGCAACGCGCGCTCTGGGACAGTTGACTACTGTTTTTTGACAGGCATATTTCTATTTTTTTACAAAGTGCAGAATAAATAAGATATATATGAAATACATGAATTTTTCAAAATAAACTTATGCGAAATTTTCAAATGTTATTATTTTAAAATTTTTTTAAACATTTGAATTAAAATAAGGGAGTTTGGTGTTACATGAAAGATACGCGACTTCGTGCCCAATATACTAATGTATATTTTTTTATTTTATGATTTATGTATTTTATTATTTTTCTGATATAGATCCACAAATATACATTCCCTGAGTACATTATAAATTTACATTTCTTTATATTTTCTCTCTTCTTTCTATCTACAGATGATATTTTTTGAATGTAACTGCACACATAACGCACACATGGGTGGTGTTGATAAGTCGGATATGCTACGATTGATCTATGAAAGAGACAGAAAATCAAAAAAGTGGTGGCATAGGCACTTTTTGCTATGCTGGAAATAGCATGTGTAAATTAATACATAATATATACTGAAAAACATGAATCAGTCTCCCTGTTAGAGTACGAAATTCGTGTAACATTTGAGTCAAATCGAGATCTCTGCAAGCTTTGTGCACAAAGAAAAGTTCAATCAAAACTTCATTCAAAATGCAGCATATGTAATTTTTTTTATGTGTAAATTAAATTTTTTTTAATATAATCAAAGTTAAATTTTCATTATATTTAAAATTGTTCTGCGTTTCATAATAAATAATTATATCATTTTTCAAACATTCTGATTAATTTTCAAAGTTTGAAGATTTTTGTAACCCTATAATACTGGCGATACTTTAAAGTACCACTTCAATTAACTAGTAGTAATTAATTAAATTTTAAGAAGGTGAGTAATTATTTTACACTAATTTGTTAGTTAGTATTGAATTAACATAAATAAAAATTTTCATGAGTTTTCATTTATGAATTCATAATTTGGTACATAAAGGGTAAGGGTAAATAATATAGAAAATGTTTTCATTTCTCAATGTGATTACGAGTTTTTCTTCTGGAGAAATGCTATCCCTTACAACGTTCTCACTAGGAGCCAGGTCATCCTTAACTATTTCTAATAACTCGTCAAAGGATGCAATCGACATTCTTAAATAGTTAAAAAACTTGGGCTCATGTTTTCTTAGATTCGGGTAAAGTGTTACAAAAGAACCGTGAGTCAATCTGTCATTTAAAATCGGATGTACCCAGTATTTTCTTTGCCTTCGTCTTCGTGCTTTATACCTACGGTACAAAATCCAAACACATGCTGCCTCTTCAACTTCCATAGCTATACTGGCGTTCAACGTGGCGTTAACGCTACTATAGTGTACACATTCGGTTTTTCTAACGCGCGCTTTAACGCGCGTTGCAACGCTCTCATGTGTACATAGCCTAACCTCCTTGGGAGCTCCACACCTCGGCATGCCAGAAGAATAAACTTTAAGTTAGGGGTCTTCAAACCTTGGCCCGCAGACCTTTGGTGGCCAGATGATGGTATTTTAGTGGCCAGCCGAAACATTTCGATCATGCCAAACGAAAGTTTAATATCAATCCGAAAAAACCCTTAGAATGGCAAATGTTCTCAGACGAAAAATATCATGAATGCACGGGGGAAATTAGCCCACGGCACAATACGATCTCAACAACACAGATTCAACCTGATATCGAAGCTTTAGTTAAGCAAAAGCAATTTCAAGTTTCTCATTAACATTCAGGTGACATCCTTCCAATAATGTAAGTGTTTTATTGTCATTGGATTTTGAAATGTTGTTATGGCATTTATAAGTCTTGCATTCATTTTGTTTCATGCAATACATATAAAGTAAAAATTACATTCATTCAACTCCCATTATTTGTTGTTGGTAAAAAATAAATAAAATCCTTTTTTAATTAACAATAGTTATAAAGGTACAAAATCCTTTTTAAACACACCATACTCATAAAACTTCAGTGACGAGTGTTGAAGGAATTAATCTTTCATCATCATGCTATAGAAAACAAATCCTCTCAAAGGCTTGTTTGTAAATAATACAAATTGAAGCTTGTTTGTAAATAATACAGTTGTTCCTCTGCCTATGCTACTTCTACTTATTTCACAGATATGTGGCCCGAGGAACATTAAAAATTTTTTGGTGTGGCCCTCGAACGTGAAAGGTTGAAGACTCCCACTTTAAGTGGAAAAGAAAAACCCTAAACTGGAAATTCTCATAACTGCCAGACATCAATTAAAACTGACTGAAATTTTTCTTTATGGTAAAACCCATAATGAGGGAGAAACCTAGGTTCATACTTGTTAGTTACCCCCTCCTAAAAAGGGGCGTTTCATGCAGTTTTTCGATACACTGAAGTTTCTAAGTTTTCTGGTGAATTTCATAGTTATTGAATTTTCCCGTATATCTATAGAACTATAATATTTTATATGTGAGACTCATAAAAAGTAAAAATTATAACGAAAGTTATAAATATTCAGCAAAAATTACATAGTATTAATCTTGACACCTACTGAAACAGTATCACAGTAACTTGACACATACGGAAACTGAAAATGTAGTAAATACGAAGTTTCGCGCTGAAATTCATATTTACCATATTTTCACATTAACCTGTGGTGCTATATTCTTTTTATTATAATTGAAAAGCTAATACTATATAAATCATTAACGAATGTTACAAGATTCAGCGAACCATACCTAGATATTTAAACTGCAGAAATAATACTGAGTTAATTTTAGCCCATACTGTTTTGGACGCTAAATTTTTGCTGTATTTCCTAGTTATTACATTTTTAAATTGATTAATTTTCTTTTATATAAAAGAAATAAAAAATATCAATCGTATCGAAAGTTAGGTAATTCGGGAAAAAGTACATAGAGTTACATTAAAACAGCAAAATTGATTTTGAATTAAATGTCTGATATGGTCGCTAACATTGCCACTGCATTTCAATTTCACATTAATCTATAACACTTGATTTATATTTTTTATATGTGAAACGGTTAAAAAAATATGAATCACAACGACAGATAGAGTGTCCATGCCAGAATTACGTAGATTTGTATTTAAAATATGAGTATGTTAGATTCATCATTCAGACAGATATACATTTATATCTTTCAACTGACCTAAGAGTTACTAAAAAAAAAAGTTTTTAAACTGCAGTCTAAAGGCACAAGCCCTTAGATCGGAAATGCATTTTACGATTTATTCGCTAAAAATATACCAAAATTTCTAGTTTAATTTAAATTTTAGGAAATACAAAACAATTTGAAATATATACAATTTTTTATTGAAAACAATTTGATTGATTGTAATGACTTTAGAAATTTCGATGTTCTATCTAAATAAAAAGTATATAAGAATTTAACGCACCGATATCACAATTTTTTCCACTCATTTGAAAAATAATCTCGACCAGGTTTCATAGCATATACGAGGTCATCCTTTGCAGAACCAAGATGCACTTTCAATCGCTCTTGCATGAAGACCTCTTGAATTCCAACTTACTTTGTTTGACATTTATCATAAAGGATTAGGATTATCAAGCTAATTCGAAAAATCCTGATATAGCCTCGTTGGTTGGTGGTCAGCACATCTATCCAGAAAGCATAACGACCTCGTTTTGATTCTCGGGATAGCAACATTCTTTTATAAATATGAAATTAAATATTGTGGAGCTGAGTCTTCTTTGTTAAAGTGGCGCTCGTTTACCACGGGGCACCAGCACAGAAGTTGAGTATTGCAGGCAGGAAAGATTATGGCCAAAACAGTCATAGTATGGCGGGGTGCTATTAAAAGATTAAACTTTTATCCGGAAAGCAGAAGATCCCGTGTTCGATTCCTGGACCTTCCAAGTTTTGTCTTCATCCCATTTTAAAGAGTGACATTTTGGTATTTCAAATTTAAAGGCCACCGGATATCTTTTAAACTGAGATCTTTCTAGAGGTAACTTTTCAGTACTATCCGGATTAAAAACAGGCCACATTAAGAACAGGATATTTAGTAACAGTCGGAAAATATTCCCATCATGCCCAAATTGCAATTCTGAGGTTAATGCTGAATGAAATTTGTTGTGTTTGGCAGTCAGCGGTTCAACTGTCTTTGAGAAACCGTTAGAGGTGTTGAAACAGATTCACTTGAGAGATAACGTATGGATTTCTCTAATGACATGGAATAAGAAGCCTTAATTGCAATTCTGAGGCTACTGCTGAATGTAATTTGTTGTGTTTGGCAGTCAGCGGTTCAACTGTCTTTGAGAAACCTTTAGAGGTGTTGAAACAGATTCACCTGCGAGATACGTATGGATTTCTCTAATGACATGGAACAAGAAAAAGAAGACAAAGGTAAAGAAAAGTGACATAAACCTGTTCCGAAGTGCGTTACAAAGAATTGTTCTTAGTCGAATTGCTATCAGAATTCGCTTATTCTAATAAAAAAATTTCTAGAAAAGTTCTATAGAAAGCTCTAACAGAGAGTCAAGCCCGTGACCACCTACTAACCAACAGAAAAGCTGAATCTTTTATTTGGGTCGCACTCTGGGGAAATTTTTTTTCATGAAACAGTTTCATGAAACAAGAAACTCGTGTTTGACGAAACCATTCCATATAAAAATACAAAGTAGCACACGCTGAGTTTCATGAAATTATAGTTCCACAAAGTGGCGCAATCATCGTTTCTTGAAACATGTGAGTACGGCTTCGAGCAACTATAGTTTTATGTAAACGCTATCTCAGACCAGTGTTATCTCAAAAATTTTTGTTGATCACTCAATTCTTGTACAATTTTATGATTTATCATTCTTTCCAAAATAGATTCTTCAGCTTGCCTAAATATACCAAAAGAAGACCCCGACTACAATTATTGTTAACTAGCCGAAGCTGAAATTTTTCTGGGTCTTAATCCTTTGGAATTCTTCCTTTCTTTCATTTAACTATTGTACAGTCTACCTCGGTACTCGTCTGCTTCGGTACTCGTCGAATCCGGTACTCGACGCATTTCATTGCGAAAAAATCGCTTCCTCGTGCAAGTGCCTAGTGTTTTATTGGAAGGTGTTCAGCATTGTTTCACCTTTCTGTCAAAAGATGGCAGCGCCTGTAAAACTGTTTTTGCCTATGTTTAAAAAATATATTATGTATTAGAATTAATAGCTTAAAGATTAATGTTTAAATTGGTAAATATATTTCTTTTTAAGAACTTTTGCAATAATTTGTTTAAACATTTATTGCTTTAAACTTAATAGAATTTTTATTATTTTATTCTCTTCATTGTAAAAAAAGACTGATGCACTTTTGGTAATTTTCAAGCTGATTGTTTGATTAGTTGTTCTATGTTTATGGTGGAATTTCTCTTGAAAACGCTTTTTGCTACTATTCTATGTTATCCTATTTTTTCATTCTTTTGAGAAATTCTAATTATTTTTTAAAAATCGGAACATCCAGGATTTTTTTTGTAAAATCACATTATTTCATTTTATTTAAAACGTATTTATGGCAAATAACTAATGGATTTCCTTAAACTATTCAACCACCATTTTTTGGTTAGGAAATTCTAGCTTATTATTGAAAATTAATTCCCATTGCATCGCAGTTGTATTATTTATAAAGTCCATTAGCAAAATAAATCTTATTTAACTAATTGGAAAGTTTTGTGTATTGTTCTTTTTATTTTTCTCTATTCTTAAAGATTCTTAATGATCGTACAGAAGGAAAAACCTCTTTTCCAAGCAATAACACCTATTCTCCTCCACTTCACCACTACCCCATTAGACCATCAACTTCTTTCAGTAAAGGCTCAATGAAGATAAATTTTATTTTATTTTATTATTGTTTTAAATTAAGTCTGTTAAGTTTAAAGATTTTGTATAACGAAAACCATCCCCGTCAGTTTATAAATTTCCAAAAAAGATAAAATGAGAAATTTAACATTTTCAGAAACAAGTTAATCCGATTTACATTACTACTTATGGGAAAAATTCGTTTGATACTCGTCGGTGCCATCTGGAAGAAATTAACGAGATACCGTTGTACTTTCTTTCGTTATAAGTGAGTGAACCCAGTACTTTCATTTTCCTTTCTAATTTCGTAGCCAACAGCAAAGAATGAATACATCCTCGGCATGTGATGACATCGTAGAAATTGAATACTATAGTTTGCACAGTGTGTGACTGATGTGAAACTTTTTTCAAAAACACGTTTCCTAAAACTGATTTCATGAAGCTATTTTCCCCGTCGAGTCTTAATCTTATAGACTGGATTTTTAAAAACTACTTTATTAAGAAAAAATTTTAATGGCAAGTAAATTTTGAGACATTTCCGAATTTATTACGATAAAATTTCCGTTTTGGAACTTATATCTCTGACATATAGACCCAAACGGCACGTGTTTGAACTATAAAACCAAAATTTTGTTAATCTGGTATTTCGCATTTCTAGAGAACTCTGAAACGTTTTCAAAATAAATCAGGAAAATATTATGTACACTTGTGGAAGAAAATGAAAGTTTTGAAATGTACATTCGAACGGCTGAAAAAATCCTACTATTAACAGCTGAAGGTAAACAAATGTTAGTTTGTCAGTCAGCTGACACGGGGACGGGCTAATCTCGCGAACCGAGCATAGCAGGATATCGCGACTGGTACCGATATACGCGGACGGCCGAGACGCGTGCAAATTTTAAAACTTTAAACTTTTTTAATTATTCAATTAAAACCGCCGAACTCAATGGAAGAGGAGAGCAGAAACAGCTGACATTCCGGGTGGGCCAGCTCCTTTCCGTTTCGCAAATTTCCACTATTTTCATGCATGCAAAATTCAACTTTTCCGTCCTCCAATCGACAATTTTTTTATTTCCATGTGTTTTACAACTCTTCATCTTCAAGGATATACACATTTTTATAAATTTAAAAATATTTTTCACTGCTTTTTCCCCAAAGCAGTTTTCCGAATTTCACGAAATCGACAATTTTGATCGACAAATATTTCGGTTTTCTGCACCTATTAATGTCAATTTTACGATTTATCGGCATTTGCTAGATGTTCAGCTTCCAAAATATACCAAATACATTCAATAAAAAAAGTTTTCATTCTAAAAAAGTGTACTTTCAAAACTCACTTTTAACTGAATGCCGAGTTCGTAATTTTTCGACTTATTATTTTACTCACTAATAATTCCAGCAAGTTCGTGAAATTTGTTTCTAATTAATGAGCAACTGATAGGATTCTTCCACCACCAATTTTGAATTCGTCAGAACTGTCTTTCTATTTTTAAGCACTTTTTCCACCCGAGATTAATATTTACATTCTGCCTTACCGCGATATACCTCCCATCATGCTGAACTCTATGTTTTGTCGTGGCGCAGTGCTATCGCACTGACCGGGTAAACCCTACGGTGTTAGTTCGGTCCTAGGTGGTGCCGCATTTTCCAATTTTCCCTATCTTGGTATTATTTGTTTTCCCCCCGCGGAACTCTGCAATCATCTTATTTCGAGTTGTTTGACCCTGCACAGGGCCTTTTTTTTCTTTTATTATGCGAACATTCCATCTTGTTTTCTGATGACCATTTTTTCCGAAACTTTATAATTAATATCAACTTATTTTCTTTAAATTTTTTAATTCTTCATTTTAATCTTAATTTATTTAATCGTAATATATTTCTAATTTTTAAATTTATCTTACCCTTCTACTTTTTGAAGGTTTTAAACTTAATTTTTATATTAATGTAACTGGTAACTTTAAATTTAATTTAACTTAATATTTTTTTCTATTGAGTACATATACACTGCTGGCCACTGTAAATGCAACACCCTGAAGAAAACATGCAAATAACATGAAATTTACAACATGCATTAGCGGAGGTGAGATATGCAAATGATTAGAATTTTCAGCGCAGACGCACATCACGCGCGCCTGTGGCGCCACTTCAAAGCGCTATTTAAGGCTTGGAGATTTCGACGATTTCAAGTTCGGCAATTGTGTTTTTCTTGTGGTTTTTTCAAAAACCGATCAATTATGCCTCCTCGAAAACAGCGATCATCTTTTGATCAAGTATCCGAGTTCGACAGAGGAAGGATAGTGGCCTACGGAGATTGTGGATGATCTTTCAGGGAAATCGGTAGTCGTGTTGGACGAAACCAAACCGATGCAGGAGGGTACGACGGACCGCCGTGTTCGATCGCATCCACCTCAGCGCACCACTTCACGTGATGACAGGCAAATTGTGCGGATGGCAGTGACGGATTGCTCAGTCACATCACGAACCATAGCATAGCACATGCAGTCTGTAACGCATCATCCAGTGTCTGCGCGTACCATTCGACGTCGTTTACAGCATAGTGGTCTGTCCGCAAGACGTCCATTGCTTTGTCTACCCTTGACGCAGAACCACAGACGTCTCCGCCGCCAATGGTGCGATGACAGAAGGATGTGGACGGCAGAATGGAATGAAATTGTCTTTACTGACGAGTCACGCTTCTGTCTGCAACACCACGATGGTCGCATTCGAGTCTGGAGACACCGTGAAGAGAGGATGCTGAACAGCTGCGTTATGCACCGCCACACTGGTCCTGCACCGGGTATTATGGTATGGGGCGGTATTGGATATCACTCTCGCACACCTCTAGTACGCATTGCCGGTACTTTAAACAGCCAGCGCTACATCTCCGAGGTGTTGGAGCCAGTTGTCCTTCCTTACCTTCAGGGCTTGCCCACAGCCATATTTCAACAGGATAATGCGCGACCACACGTGGCACGCATTGTCCAACGGTTCTTCGTCAATCGCCAGATTGAATTGCTTCCCTGGCCGCCTCGCTCTCCGGATTTTTCGCCGATAGAAAACATGTGGTCCATGGTTGCTCTACGATTGACCCAGATTCCATCCCCAGCTGCCACAGTAGATCAACTTTGGCAACGTGTGGAAATTGCTTGGTCTGCTGTACCCCAAGAACTCATCCAAAGTCTCTTTGAATCAATGCCGAGGCGTGTGGCAGCGGTGATGTCCAACAATGGCGGCTACTCTGGCTACTGATTTTGGCTGGAACCACACTTCACAGAAGTCTATAAATTTAATCATTTGATACTTGGTCAACATGTTATCTACAAAATAAATTTTGTTGTGATATCTCTTGTCTTTCTTGGTGTTGCAATTTGGGTGGCCAGCAGTGTACATTGATAATAAGCATCTTGCGACAGGAGTTAAAGTCAATAGACCCAGGAACTCTACTCTTCAAAAGAAATTCTGCTCAGTTGCCAAAAGGAAAATTTATTAGTTGAGAACGAGTCATTCAATAATTGAAATCGAGAAATAGTTTTAAAGTACCAGAAATAATTTTAGTTTTAGGAAATGAGAAGTTAAAACCTTTAGAATTTTTTTTAATTGAATTAATTTCTTTTTTGTCTAAAAAGCAAAATTTGAAAATGGAAATTTGAAAGAATTACTTCAAAAGCCAAAAACCGAAATTTGAGAAAGAAAATTTTAAATTATTTCGTTTTTTAAAAATTCTAATATATTTTTAAGAGTGATTAAACGGTTTTTAATCTTTAAGAAATGAAACTATTTCCTTTTAAATCGAAAAAGCAACACATCGGGTTGCCACTCAGCTAGTAGTCACTAAAATCAATCAATGAATATGTTTATTGAAATGATAATGTAATGCATCAATTTTTAAACTTAGAGTACTTATAAACATACAGAGATACAGAGATCTTTTACGGAATTTTTTGTTGCGTTTTTCTAAAGACTAATTTGAAATTATCAGCAATGTTTAATAGAAATTGAAGAGAAATTTTATAGAAATTTATAACAATTATTCATCTTTCATAGATTATTTAGCAACCGGTTATACGTACCTACTCTAAATCTATAAAATAATTAACTGAAATTTGAATCTTTTTTATGTACATTTTTCTGTTGCGTTTTTATATAACGTTTGATTTTGTCTCTAATCCTTCGTCTCCTTTTTCTATCTTTTTACATTTATAAAAAGCTAATAGATAGAAAAGGGAGTGATCCGCCTATAGGGGACGATCTCTCCCTTTCGTGCTCCCTGTAAATTTTCTAATATTTCATGATTTCTTTCACATGTACAAGAAATAAATAGTAAGAAATGAGAGAGATCCTCCAAAGAAGGACACATCCCCTCTCCTTTGGTGCTCCCCTTTAAGTTTTCTAACTAATATTTCATGATTTCTTTCACATGCCCAAGAAATAAATAGTAAAAAAGGGGGGCGATCCTCCAAAGGGGGACACATCTCTTCTCCTCTGGTGCTCCTCTCTAAATTTTCTAACTAATATTTCAAGATTTCTTTCACATGCACAAGAAATAAATAGAAAGAAAGGGGAGTTATCCTCCAAAGGGGGACACATCCCCTCTCCAATGGTGCTCCCCTCTAAATTTTCTTACTAATATTTCAATATTTCTTTGACATTCAAAAGAAATTAATAGAAAGAAAGGGGAGAGATCCTCCAAAGGGGAACACATCCCTTATTCTTTGGTGCTCCCCTGAAAATTTTCTAAGTAATATTTCATGATTTCTTTCAAATGCACAAGAAAGAAATAGAAAGAAAGGGGAGTTATCCTACAAAGGGGAACACATCCCTTATTCTTTGGTGCTCCCCTGAAAATTTTCTAAGTAATATTTCATGATTTCTTTCAAATGCTCAAGAAAGAAATAGAAAGAAAGGGGAGTTATCATACAAAGGTGGACACATCCCATCTCCAGTGGTTCTCCCCTCTAAATTTTCTAACTAATATTTCATGATTTCTTTCACATGCACAAGAAATAAATAGAAAGAAAGGGGAGTTATCCTCCAAAGGAGGACACATCCCATCTCCAATGGTGTTCCCCTCTAAATTTTCTTACTAATATTTCAAGATGTCTTTCACATTAAAAAGAAATTAATAGAAAGAAAGGGGAGAGATCCTCCAAAGGGGAACACATCCCTTATTCTTTGGTGCTCCCCTGAAAATTTTCTAAGTAATATTTCATGATTTCTTTCAAATGCACAAGAAAGAAATAGAAAGAAAGGGGAGTTATCCTACAAAGGGGGACACATCCCATCTCCAATGGTGCTCCCCTCTAAATTTTCTTACTAATATTTCAAGATGTCTTTCACATTCAAAATAAATTAATAGAAAGAAAGGGGAAAGATCCTCCAAAGGGGAACACATCCCTTATTCTTTGGTGCTCCCCTGTAAATTTTCTAAGTAATATTTCATGATTTCTTTCAAATGCACAAGAAAGAAATAGAAAGAAAGGGGAGTTATCCTACAAAAGGGGACACATCCCATCTCCAATGGTGCTCCCCTCTAAATTTTCTTACTAATATTTCAAGATGTCTTTCACATTCAAAATAAATTAATAGAAAGAAAGGGGAAAGATCCTCCAAAGGGGAACACATCCCTTATTCTTTGGTGCTCCCCTGTAAATTTTCTAAGTAATATTTCATGATTTCTTTCAAATGCACAAGAAAGAAATAGAAAGAAAGGGGAGTTATCCTACAAAAGGGGACACATCCCATCTCCAATGGTGCTCCCCTCTAAATTTTCTAACAAATATTTCAGGATTTCTTTTACATGCACAAGAAATGAATAGAAAGAAAATTGAGAAATTCTCCAGAGGGGGACACATCTCTTCTCCTTTGGTGTAAATAATATTTCATGATTTATTTCACATGCACAAGAAATAAAAAAATAAAGGGGCGATATCCTTCAAAAGGGGACACATCCCTTATCCTATGGTGCTCCCCTGTTACTTTTCTTGCAAATATTTCATGATTTCTTTCATATGCCCCCAAAAAATAAATCGACAGAAAGTAAATTGATCACCAGCAGGTCGCGGGCCGAGGGAAGGGTACCCCATGGTGTGAATATAAAAAAGTTTTTATTTATTTACAAAAAATAAATAAATTCCATTTATTTCTTATCCGGAGAGTCAGTTCTGAATACTTGGATTACATAGGATACAAACATAGGATACAGACATAGGAACATAGGATACAGACAATAAAACCTTGCTTTCATTAAATGCCCCTCGAAGTAAATTGACCAAAATCAGGAAATGCAGTTTTTAGGAGAACATTTCAGTCTCTCGTTACTTGGTGTAACACCCGATTCGTGCTAAAATAAAATGCTGGTTAAAGCCTAGAATAGAAGTTAGTCGCAAGTCAAATAAAAACAGAATTCTTTTGAAACGCACGCTTTGTGACAAACGAACCTAGAATACGTTTTGTGAACAACTCTTCGATGATGTCATTCGCGGCTGAAAAGAAGTTCTCTTGTAAAACGCCTTTCCTTTCAACCTGTAACGTTCTGGAGCTCGGCGCGTGATAAATAGTTTATTTATTGTGCGCACTTATTTGTCACGCTCTCCTCGGCTGATTCGAGGAAGAATCAAGAAACGCTTTATATTCACCAGTTTAGAATGCTGAGGTATACTGAATGCCATATTTGACCACCAGAACTCATAAATTAACTCTTTCTGTATATTCTGTATATCAACTCTAATTATCAAATTCCATGATAGCATTTTCTTGTAGAGTGGGTTTTACAATAAAATATTAATGTAATAATCAAGATTGACTCTCATTTCTAACTCCAAGGATTCTTCATTACTGTTTCTCCATAAATAAAGGATTAAAGATATTATAATGAAGTATATTTTGAAATATTACGAGAAACTAACAAACGTATAAATATTTCATCTTTCGAAAATCCAATATTTGCAGTGACTTCTATTTTAAACTCATGACTGATTAAAACCCTGATTCGGTATGAAATTGCATGAAACATGTATATAAGAAGGGAATAGCATTTAAAAATTAACATTTGTTGGTATTGTAAGAGCTTGTTATACAGCAATGCTTGAAAATTCCATAATTGCGTTAGGACTGCTATTGAATTTGAGTAACTCAAGGAATATAAAGATTGTTTCCGTTTGGAAATAATAGATCATGAATTTAGTTGTGTCATTCGAAAAATAAATGTTCTAAGTGACTCTTGGGTCGTTTTTGATTACTTCAAGAATTAAAATCATGTTTCTGTGCATAAATGGGCGAAAAAATGTTTTGGTGTAATGTCATTCGAAAAAGCATCATTTTCAGTGACTCAAAAATCTAACTCGATTACTAAAAGAATCAGGATAATATGTCCACAAGAAAATGGACAAATGTATTTTATATTAAAAATATCATTCAAAAATCAAAATTTTCGATGAGTTCCTTTGAATAATAAAATCACTCTTTTGTACTTATTTTTGATGGCACCATCCACATCGTACTATGGATAGCGTCCCGGACTTTCACAGAGTGGACGCGGGTTCGATTCTCGGCTGAGACAATGACGTTCCTTTGCTGTCCACTCATATAGAGTGGTGCTAATTCACATATATGGAGCTCCCATGATAAAGAAGCCAACAGTTTCGGCGCGCGGAATGGACAAATGTCGAAACACAAAAGTGCCAGCCACGTTAGAAAAAAAAAAGGCGGAAAATAACTTTTTTCGTATGACATCCTTCGGGGAAATTATATAATTACGGTAAGCCTTGACATTAATTCTACACCTTAACGTAAAAAAACCATCTCATTTGAGCCTACCACATAGTATAGTGGCTAGCGAGGTGGAGTGGGGATAACTTACATTTGTAACAATCTTGCCCCGTGGTTATTGCTAAATGAGTAACAGCTTCTGCAGTCTACTTAATTGTAGCTATGAGTGTATTTAAGCAAGTAAGTTTATTTGTAGCTGTGAGTCTATTTAATTGTGCTAAATGAGTAAGAGCTTTTTCTGTCTATTTAATCTAAGTATTATTTCATGATTTCTTTCACATACACAAAAAATAAATAGATAGAAAGAGGAGAGATCCTCCAAAGGGGGACACATCCCTTCTCCTTTGGTGCTTCCCTGTAAATTTTCTAACTAATATTTCATGATTTCTTTCACATGCGCAACGAATAAATAGAAAGAAAGGGGAGATATCCTCCAAAGGGGCACATCCCTTCTCCTTTGGTGCTCCTCTGTAATTTCCCTGGTAAATTAATTGTAGCTACACTGCTGGCCACCCAAATTGCAACACCAAGAAAGACAAGAGATATCACAACAAAATTTATTTTGTAGATAACATGTTGACCAAGTATCAAATGATTAAATTTATAGACTTCTGTGAAGTGTGGTTCCTGCCAAAATCAGTAGCCAGAGTAGCCGCCATTGTTGGAGATCACCGCTGCCACACGCCTCTGCATTGATTCAAAGAGAATTTGGATGAGTTCTTGGGGTACAGCAGACCAAGCAGCTCCCACACGTTGCCAAAGTTGATCTGCTGTGGCAGCTGAGGATGGAATCTGGATCAATCGTAGAGCAACCATGGGCCACATGTTTCCTATCGGTGAAAGATCCGGAGAGCGAGGCGGCCAGGGAAGCAATTCAATCTGGCGATTGACGAAGAACCGTTGGACAATGCGTGCCAAGTGTTGTCGCGCATTATCCTGTTGAAATATGGCTGTGGGCAAGCCCTGAAGGTAAGGAAGGACAACTGGCTCCAACACCTCGGAGATGTAGCGCTGGCTGTTTAAAGTACCGGCAATGCGTACTAGAGGTGTGCGAGAGTGATATCCAATACCGCTCCATACCATAATACCCGATGCAGGACCAGTGTGGCGGTGCATAACGCAGCTGTTCAGCATCCTCTCTTCACGGTGTCTCCAGACTCGAATGCGACCATCGTGGTGTTGCAGACAGAAGCGTGACTCTTCAGTAAAGACAATTTCATTCCATTCTGCCGTCCACATCCTTCTGTCATCACACCATTGGCGGCGGAGACGCCTGTGGTTCTGCGTCAAGGGTAGACAAAGCAATGGACGTCTTGCGGACAGACCACTATGCTGTAAACGGCGTCGAATGGTACGCGCAGACACTGGATGATGCGTTACAGACTGCATGTGCTATGCTATGGTTCGTGATGTGACTGAGCAATCCGTCACTGCCATCCGCACAATTTGCCTGTCATCACGTGAAGTGGTGCACTGAGGTGGATGCGATCGAACACGGCGGTCCCTCGTACCCTCCTGCATCCAACGATCACATATCCGCATTACAGTTGTTTGGTTTCGTCCAACACGACTACCGATTTCCCTGAAAGATCATCCACAATCTCCGTAGTCCACTATCCTTCCTCTGTCGAACTCGGATACTTGATCAAAAGATGATCGCTGTTTTCGACGAGGCATAATTGATCGGTTTTTGAAAAAACCTCAAGAAAAACACAATTGCCGAACTTGAAATCATCGAAATCTCCAAGCCTTAATTAGCGCTTTGAAGTGGCGCCACAGGAGCGCGTGATGTGCGTCTGCTCTGAAATTCTAATCATTTGCATATCTCACCTCCGCTAATGCATGTTGTAAATTTCATGTTATTTGCATGTTTCCTTCAGGGTGTTGCATTTACAGTGGCCAGCAGTGTATGTGTATAGTCCAGATTTGTCCTTATGTTACTTCTTTTTATTACGCAATCTTAGCATCATTCTTCATGATGGACAGGGGGCTAATAGTGTATAATTATGTATCTTGGCATTAAATAAACCGTTGTTAGCTGTAGCAGTGTTAGTCCGGGTGCGAATCCCAGATAAGCTTGGGGCTTTCTTCTACTGTCACCTTATAGAGAGCTATGTTGAATCTTCTATAAGTGGTGCTCCTATGATACAGAGGCCTAGAAAAATCACGGTATGGACGGGTGGATGCCCTCAGGACAAATGCCACTTCCGCGTTGGAAAATAAAACGCTCTTGATATATGAAACAAGACAATTTTCAGGAAATATCTCTCGGAAATTGAACCCTAACAGCGAGTTTTGATTCCATTTCATTCAGAATTAAAATTATTCAAAAACATTTTGGAGGAATTATTTTGGAGCTACATAGAAGAGAATTTCTACTACGCAACTATCAAACCAAGATAATATTTTCGATTGAGAAATAATTTGGTAAATGCACACATTTTACTAACAAAGTTGATTTGAAAAATAATTTGATAAACGCATATTTTTTACTAATATGCGTTTATCAAATACTTTTTTGCTAAGAAAGTACCTAGGGCAATGACTTCCGTCTTCTGCTTCTATTTCATCGTTCTTTGTAATCTCTTTTGTCTTGCCATTGGAAATAAAAAATATATACATATTTTACTAATCAGTAAGATAATATGAAAAATAATTAATTTTTAATGATAAGTGAAAGGATTAAAAAAATAGTTTGATAAATGAATATTGTTTTAATGGTTAATATGTTGATTTGAAAAGTATGTTTGTTTGAGCGTTTTTAGGCTAATGTTACTGAATATAGATAAATAAAGAATTTGTGTGTGTATAAACGTTACACAGGTACATTCTTATGGTGACAATGTATATATTGCTCTCTTTATAAACAATAATCTATGATACAAGTTTTAAACAAAAATTACCGAGAAAATATTTTATTTTAATAGCAGTTATATACTCTTTAAAGTAAGAAAAAAATTGTAGGGCATGAAATGCAACTGTCGTTTTTTGTTTCAGATATACAGTTATGTTAAACTCTTCTTGTTATGGAAGAATTTTCTATGCATATACTAATTTTTAGATTTTCTATGATTTTTACGATACATAATTTTGTATTTTTCATTTAACTTTAATTATTACGTTACTAAAAATGCTTTGACATTTTAAGTAAGATTCATCAGCTGATGCTTTTAAGTAGAAGTGAGTCATAATTTAGAGGAAATTTATAAAAGCATTTATTGTTAACAGTGCTGATTAAAAGGTTTTCATATTAACCTGAATTTCAAAAATATGTCTTATTAATTTCCTGAAAGTAATCATCAGTGACCTAAAAACTTGGCCCGGTCTTATTAAAAAGAGGTTTGGACTTTGGGAAGATTACTGATATTTAAAAATAGAACCTCTATTATCAGCATTTGATTATTTTATTCAAGATTTTCGTATCATGCAAAGATTCTTTGAAATTAGAAACGCTAAGATCACATTCCTAAAAGTGATCTCGTGCAATCGCTTTTGATGCGACATTTATCGGTACTCTTCAAATAGGAGTATCGAATTGCAAATTATCAACTAAGCGTATGCCCTATTTCGAGTTCGAAAAAAAGATCGCATAAATTGCGTATTGCGACACCAAATAAAAGTACACGTTTCGAAATCTGAACATTCGCTTTGCGATCTTATAACATGTTATGTTTCTTTGATAAAGCACTCAAATCACGAATTAAAATTTAGCGGATTGCTTTAGAAAAATTATTCATGTGAAGGAAATTTTAGGTATCAAACATACCGTAAACCACTGTAGGAATTTAAATACGAAGCTTTAAATTTAAGGTTTTTAATTTTCAATGAAGAAAAGGTTTCATTTATAGTGTAAGAATCTAACACATATCCATATTCAAGATCCATTTTAATAATTTATTTCACAAAAAATTAATTAACAATTAGACATAAACTAATTAAAAATTAAACTTAATATCGGAAATATATATATATATATATATATATATATATATATATATATGATGTGTGTGTGTGTGTAATATACTAAATATTATGCCCTCCATTCTAGCATTTAAGCTCCCTTTCCTAAATTCAATCCCTAGTAATATTGATTTATCACTTTAAAACCCTTAGCCACAGAACTTCCCATGAATCGCATGCATTTGCATTATTTCTAATCGTGTATACGTCTGGAGTCAGGAGTATGTTAGCATCGTGAGCCCCAAAATCAGCTGACCCTACAAATAATAGTCACATGTTTACCTCGCCCTAGCGTTTAATGTTGAAAGGTGGTATTACTTCCGGCCGTTCTTCTGAAAGGACGGATGTACTTTTGTCGCTCTGATAAACTATTCGTCCCGACTGCTTCCAAATTTAATTTTTATTTCTTTCAGGCTGAGTCTAGCTCCAGCCATGTAAATATGAGCTAGTTTTCCCTTTCAGGTTATAATTTAAGGACGTGATGTAATGGGTATATTACATAGAGTCGACAGGATTCGAAGGTAAACATGTGACTATTATTTGTAGGGTCAGCAGATTTTGGGGCTGGCGATGCTAACCCACTCCTGACTCCAGACGTATACACGTGTAGAAATGAAAAGGCATGAGATTTATGGGAAGTTCTGTGGCTAAGGGTTTTAAAGCGATAAATTAACATTACTGGGGATTGGATTTAGGAAAGAGAGATTAAATTCTAGAATGGAGGGCATAATATTTAATATATTAGATATATATATATATATATATATATATATATATATATATATATATATATATATATATATAATTTAATTTTTTAATGGAAGTTAAACATAATATAACTAAAAAAATATTTATTTTAAAAAAAAGCCTTTAACTGTAGACTAAATAGGTCAAGCACACTATGAAAAAACTCGAGAAATAAGGCAGAAAAACTGTAAGAAACAGAAAATCTACAACCCAGATTTTCTGCGGAAGAGCAATCTAATATAAGTGGTATTTATTAAATAATAGATAAAAAATAATGACAATCAAATAAGGATGATATCACCTTATTTTAGTTAGATGGCGATTTGTACCCGACAAACGCTTTACATCTTGTTACTTAAAATATGTTCACATTTTTCTGCTATTATTCTGATCATGTGTTAATTATAAATTCTATCTTGCATCATCTAATAAGCAAAAGTCCTTGTGAATTAGTAGATTGTCTTTTAAAGCTGTAAAAGGAAATGCTATTCTGATGGAGAAGAAGGGATAAATTCCTCCAAAACTACTTCCGCCGCATTCTTGTGGGATATTAAGAAGCTTTATTGTGCGGCTCTGAGCAACACAATGGAATTTTTATATTTCAAGCATAAGAGCACTCGTGTTTAAACTACACTTTATGAAACTGATAAACAAACACAAGGCTACGACATCAACGAAAAAAAATTAAATCTTATAATATAATGCAGTCAGTGCTCATAATAAAAAATTAATATCCTGCTTTACACATAAATTAGCTTTTATTTTTGTTTCCACGAACAGAAATAAATCATTCAAGAATCATTTACATGCAGGTATATTTTTCAAAATCTTAGAAACAATTTTTTTTTTTTTTTAAATTTTTGGAGGAGTCTTTTTCACTAAATTTTGGAAATGAAGCTTTTAACCAATTACTTCTTGATTAAATAAATTCTGGCACACATAAAAAGTTTCACATAATAAAATTTAAAGTATAATATATTTACAAATTAAATTAACAAATAAAATGCACCCAAAGGCATGCATATTTTCTCTCGTAAATTGCAATATCTGACGCTTATTACATTTCAAAAATTTTAATAATAATAATTCTTAACCATGAAACGTTAACGTCCTGATTTATTACAAGTAATTAAAAGTTCAAATATTAAATATGTCTTTCATTATATCACCACCCTCCAGGACGGGATCTGCTGAAATGATTGATTACTTTCCGTGGTTTCATGAACATTAAAGCAGCCGTTACCGTGACAACAAATGGATTCAGAAACAAACATATGTTAATTAATAATAATGCAGGGCTATGAAATGATCAGCTGATGACAGTGAAACCCTAGAGGATATTTTAGAGAAAGTGCCGACAGGAATTGAAAAAATGACCCCAGTAATTAGAATTACTTGTTGCTCGTAAAATAAATGTATTTGCCCTAATTTCTTAAGGCGCAGGAATTCATTGGAAAAACGAATTGAGTTGTGAATTTCTAATTCAAGTATGTTGATTAGAAATATGTTATCATTAACTTTTTTCTATTCCAGACTCATCAGGATATTGTAGGAAAAAAATAAGGACCCATAAATGGAGAACTGTTATTCGCTTATAAAATAACTAAATAAATATTTATATATATATATATATATATATATATATATATATATATATATATATATATATATATATATATATATATATATATATAATATACCCATTACATCACGTCATTAAATTATAACCTGAAAGGAAAAATTAGCTCATATTTACATGGCTGGAGCTAGACTCAGCCTCAAAGGAATAAAAATTAAATTTGGAAGCAGTCGGGCCGTATCGTTTATTAGAGCGACAAAAGTACATCCGTTCATTTCAGAAGAACGGCTCGGATGTAATATCACCTTTTAACATTAAGCTCGAGAGGACGAAAAAAAACACGTGGCTATTATTTTTAGGGTCATCAGATTTAGAGGCTCGCAATGCTAACCCAGTCCTGACTCTGAACATAAACACGTGTAGAAATGCAAAGTAATGCGATTGATGGGAAGTTCTGTAGCTAAAGGTTTTAAAGCTATAAATTACTATTACTGGGGATTGGATTTAGGTAAGGGAGTTTAAGTGCTAGAATGGAGGGCATGAAATTTAAAATATTATATATATATATATATATATATATATATATATATATATATATATATATATATATAATGTGTTCGTAGTGTTGGAAATAATTAAGTGACGTGCATACAGAGACTGATTTAAATCACTTACGAATCTGTCTAAACAAAATTTATTTCCGATAAAACCTATTTGAAATCGCAAAATTGGCAGAATGATATTTTCTCCTGCAATAACTAAAAAAAAGATGTAACTGTTGACTTTATGGCGACGCTTTCGGAAGCTGACAATCGCTAAAATTTTGGCTAAATGTCTAAGTACAATGTGATTTTATACTCAGTCTCTAGTTAGCATGGGGGAAATTTTAAAACCTTATATTAAGAAAATATGATGGAAATAAATTTAAGAGAAAAAAAAAGAATGAGAATGTAATCCTTTTTTACATAAAATTTAAACCACTGAATATTTTTTCATTTGAAAAAAAATTTGCAATGGTTTCCTTTATCAACCCAAAGACTGTAAATTCTGTATGAAATTTTTAAAAATCCAATGGCAAAGAATAAGACAGACGTTTTACAAGCAGAACAAAACTCTGTGAACGTATAACGTGAAAAGTCAATATCTCATTATTTGGCCTCTTGTGATCCAATACTTCTCCACTTTTGAAGCTCCACGCAGCACCGGGAACCTTCCGATGTGGGTCCTGTCCATTTCTTCATTTAACCCGAAAAGTGGGCAATTTGGGATGGTAAGAATACGAAGAGATAGCTCGCCAAGCAATTTCGAACCTAAAAATGGCCACTGCTTTATACCGTGGTTTGTATGCTATTTTCCTTTCCAAGATATCTCTCCGGCTCTTTATTTGAGACACTCGAAGTTTTTCCCTCCATTTTTGTCTAAAAAAATTACGAACATATAGTTTTGCAGAATGGAAGGAACAAATTGTATTCCGTATGATTTCACAAACTATATTTTATTTAGAATGAGTGTAAAACATTCCAACATTTGAGTGATACTTTTCATATTAATCCTTTTTATGAACCATCACATATGTCCATAAATTCCCCGATCTGCGTTCTAATTATTTAATACATATAATAAAAGTTATCAAAACAGCGATTAGAGAATCCCTTTCATTCACTTAAATGCTATGCCCTTCAGAAATAAAACCGTCTTTTACTAAAACTTATTTGAAGATCCGATAAGAAACTTTTACTTTATAGGTCATCCTTTTCTTTATCAAACATCCCACTTCCAATTCAAGATAAACCATTCTAAAGAAATATCACAATAAAATGTTCCCTCACGCTGGAGTCAATTGTTTGAATAGGGTCTCTCTCTTTGAGATTTGATTTACAAGCGACTTAGCAAACAGCTAATATATCTGCATTACAGCAGACTTTGTGGCGACGCTTTCGGAAGCTGACAATCGCTAAAATTTCGGCCAAATGTCTAAGTGCAATGTGATTTTGAATTCGGATGGAAATAGGATGTATGGATGCGATTACTTTAATAGACTTTTAAAATGCCCCATGAAGTCAATACTGAGAATACAGGATACCTGTCTTGATATTAATGTTCGCACAGTGTCGACATATATCTTTGGATGATCCGAACCTCATAAAGGTAAGAGCATGGTGTACACAGAATTATTTATGAATTGCAAATGCATCAGAGGAATTCTAAAGCACTATATAGTATATATGCTTATTTGCATTAAAACTTTATACCAGAGACAAAGAAATTGTTATCCGTGGCGATCGACTGTCGTCTTCTAAAATTATCTCTTTTTATCTTCTAAAAAGATGCTTTGATGTTGACTAAAAGTATGCCTGCAATCCTATAAGACACTAAACATAAAGATTTTAAGCATTAAATCTACTATATTTGCTTGTAAATCACTCATGCATATACCTATTTTTAAATTTTCAATATTGATTAAAATTATACTTGTATATATTTATCCCATAAGACACTAAACATACAGATTTTAAGCATTAAATCCCCATTTCCCTGTAAATCCCTCATTCACATATTAAAATTTTAAAAAAATTAGCATACGATTTTGATGTTTCAGTTCCAATATCCAAATTAAATATTTCAGTTATCTTATTTATTTTGGTTCAAAGTTTTGTTGAACAAGCGAAAATTCCAAACATTCGATAATTTCCTAAACTTTGTTTTGACATCCCAACCTAACAACTTTTCTTTAATACTTAAGACTATCTATTTTTGATAAACATTGTAATTTTTCATTTTTCTTATTAAATTTTCAATATGGATTAAAATTATACTTGTATATATTTATCCCATAAGACACTAATCATACAGATTTTAAGCATTAAATCCACATTTCCCTGTAAATCCCTCATTCGCATACAAAAATTTTAAAAAAAATTAACTTATGATTTTGATGTTTCATCTTCAATATCCAAATTAGTATTTCAATTACCTTTTTTTATTTTGGTTAAAAGTTTTGTTGCAAACAAAAATTCTAAACATTCGATAATTTCCTAAACTTTGTTTTGACACCCCTACCTAACAACTTTTCTTTGATACTTAAGACTATCTATTTTTTTATAGACATTGTAACTTTTCCTTTCTCATATTCAGCATACTTAGACACGCCTCTTAGAGACATTTTAGAGCATATATCAGAGACACTTAGGAGCTTCTAAATAAAATATATCAAAGTATTTATCAATTTGGTAAAATCCATCCTATAAAGAGAGATAAAAGGAACGCCAATTTATTCGGCGAGATTTTGTAAAAAGAAGTCGATTTGATTCTATAACTATTCCTCTCGTTGCGACTATTTTCATTCATGGGCAAAACAATAGAAGGAAATTATAGCAAATAACGATTAACTCGCCATATGCATTTGAAATAAAATCACATAACTCTTACGTTCATATCCAAAAACCTATATTAAATCCGTATGGTAAGTTATATGTTAAGCGTATATCCAAAAAAATACTTATCCCATACATTATATCTGTTAAGTACACACCCGAAAGTATAGAAATATTTTGTGTTAGAAACACGATCTGTGCTTGATAATATATTAATAAAGGAAAAGAGATGTGGCTCTCTCCGATATTCCCACGTACAATCTTCCCATTTGATACGTTATTTATTTCGCACCAATTCATGTGTTTAATCAACACTTTTACATTATTGCTTGATAAAATAAAGTATTCGAAACTAACAAATTCTACAGTATAAAAAACGTTCATCTCGACCAAAACTTTTTATTGTGCATTCAGAAGAGCATGAAACTCGAAACGCAACTTGAAAGGTACAGTCAAATGTACAGTCAACGACTGTACAAAAGGTACAGTCAATGTACAATCAAATTTATGTTAAAATGTGACTGTACATTGAGATCTATAGAATACAAATTAGATATATTCCTTACAATGATTGGAAACGGTATTTAATGCATAATCTTAATATGCCAAATATAAAACAGGAAACTTGTGAACATTTTTTTCTTTCTAGGAAAGCAATATGTATTAATTAAAACCATTCTGCTTTTAATTCACGAATTATTCTTTGGTTTGAATTCTCTTTTGGTGCCACATTATTCCAAAAATTCACTCGGTGACCAAAAACATTTGAAACTTGGATTTCAGTTTACTGACCAAACATGTCGGATATAAGAGCTGCAACTGGCGTATCATTCTTTCCTTTTCCTGGCATAGCACAGGCAGTATGTATTAACCGTAAAACAACATTTTTAAGCCATGATGCATTTCTTGTGATCGTGCATATTTTAGAGGTGTCTTTGTGTACTCAGGCCACCAAAGAGCGTGAATAGTCGCAGATGGTCCCTGTCGCGGCATATTCTTTATAAAAGTTCAGCAGATAACAACGGAAAACATTTCCCCGTGCTATCAAAATGAAATCCTATATTATAACTTTTTTTATAGCCTCTGTAACTTGCCTTGCGGGGGCTACGGAGTTTGGAGATCTAGGTAAGAATTTCTAATCTTTATTAATTTATGTTAATTGCAAAGACAGGTGGTAAAAGTTTGATAGCTAAGATGTTAAGTAAGTAAGGAAAATCAAATGAGTATAGTTGTAAAAGAAATACTTCAGGGGCCCGAAGTAAATTTTATATCACTGTATTATTTCTGTGAGTGCTTGTTTTTTGTTTATTTTTTGTCATAAATATTTAATTAGCACTGTCTTTCCACTTACATGAATATTTTATAATAATATCTTATACAAGAAATCTATAAATTTATTTCAAAATATAATAATCTAATTTTATTAAATCAATTCTTGTATATTTGATAATTGATAACTGAATATAAATTATCCGTCATATAAAGTTTTATTTAATTATTTTTCTTTGCGTTATATATAAGCTCACCTGTGCTAGCTTTACCCAGTGATGTTGAACACAATCTGTTTTCCACCTAGTGATCAGGATACATGTACATATAAACCTATTATTTTAGGTTCTGTGTTGAAAGGATAAAACTTAAGGTACATATTCAACTAAAGGTTTTAGAAAAGACCCGATAGACCCCTAAACGATTTCAAATACTTAACATTAGCTTGATAAAGCAGATTCCGTTAAATTTACAAATTTCCATCCCATAAATTTTCCTTTTCTTGTACTTTCTGATCCTTAAAGGTTCCGCTTTGGTTTATTCAAGATGCATTTAGCACTCCCAGCCGACTAACCTAAGTAAAATATTCCGTTGCTAGATGCTTCCAAATTTAGCATAACGATATAACAGCTGAACCTACAGCAGTCAACATCTTCAAGGCTAAATTTAACACTGTCCCGTATTAGTAACAACTTTTCTCTTTCGGCCCAAAATCGAAAAATAATAAAATGACTGACATTTCGATGACCATATTATCTTGAATGTCCTGATATCTCTTACCAATAGTTAGTGATTAAAAAATTTATTATTATTACAAAATTTGCAGTCACTTTTTTATCAAATATATTGAAATAACAGTATTTAGGAATAACAATGTATTATATATATATATATATATATAACAATGCATAGTTAGATTACAAATAATTTACCTTAACACTTTAAACCTTATTTTCAGTTTTTACACTAATGGCATGCGTTAACCAAAGAAATATGAAAAATTTAAACGCTAATTCCGCAAAATACTTTTTATATAAAATACACACTTTTTCAGTCAGCTTATATATTTATTTTGAGAAACATTTTTTAAACCATTTGTTATTTTTTTTTAATTTCCCCATAAAATCATTTCTTTTCAGTTAAAAGTAACCTTTTAATTTTTCCCTTTCGGTGTTTAGAAAATATAAAAATGTTGTTTATAAATTGTATTTTAAAACCAGTGAATTCGCATCCACGATATCCCCTTATTTGTAATAAAACAGTATTTTATGAAGTCAGTTGTATTTTTCTTTTTAAAATGAACATTCTATGGAAACGTGTCTAATTAACAAATAACTTTTCTTGTGATAGGGTTTTGAGCAAAAATCAATACAAGCTATGAAAGAGGCATATTTGTATGTACTCCTTTGTATGAATTTATCAGTCCTCGGATGGAATAAATTTAGGATTCCCTAGCTCTAGTATACAGTTAGTACTTCCAGAATATTCCTTTCATAGCAAACATGTCACCAACAAGCTTAGGTATCTATCCGACATAACAAGACCATTGTGAAATGCTGCCTCACGGGAGATCGTTTGTTTGGGATTTGCGCTTTTAAACTCTTTGTTAGGGACCGCCGTAACAGAGGGCATTTGGTCAAAACCTAGTAAGAACCCAGTATAGGATTTGTACCTGATATTGGATAAGCAAAATGTTAGTAAAGCATTCAATATGCGACTTGGCAAAATCTTTCTCAGGCATAGAGTCTCCCAAACTATTAAGGTTGGATATGGTAGACGTGAGATGCTGTAAAATTATCTAATTGTGTTCCTCAAAGACAGTCCCATATAAAGGAATCAAATCCAAAATACCCCATACACACAGAGATCCTAGAAACTTGGCTTCACAGAATGTTGATCGAGTCTTTCAGTCAGCACTGGACGACTCTCCGTGCGACTTCCGTACGAGTATAAGACTGTAAGCGCATAGAGTCAGACAAGAACACTCTTCTTCATATAGCCATTGTAAGAAAGAAATAGCCTTTGTTCACAAATTAATACCTTCAATAAGTTTCAAGACAGGTTTCCGTTTAATCTTTTTCAAGGAATCGCAATTTCGATTAACAATTTTTCGAATTTTGAACAAAGAAAAGACTTCAGCGGTTTTAATTAATTCCTTAGTTTACATATTGTCAACTGAGCAATATTTAAAGGAGTAAGATTGAGCGCTTTTAGCTGAGCATTATCTGTCGAGAGGTGGCAGGACGTAAATTTATCACTATTAGTTGAACTGAGAAATGTTTCAAGAGTTATCGTAATTATAGTTATACAGAGCTTCTACCGAAATTCATTGCATAGAATAGCTCTAGTGAAGTGCTTTGTTTAGTAAACAAGTTACCTGGATGTTAGGTGTTATTTTTGCATAAAACGTTTTGCTGTCAACTGTTATGTAAATTTTATAATTTTAACCAACAAGAACAGTTCTGTTTTTCTCACTCATATCCCTATGGAGGAATTTATTTCAAATTATGACCATATTATGTCATCGTTTCTTGTAATAACATTCACTAAAACTTAAATAACTAGTTTAATTTGTGAATTTGTTTTTCCTGTATTTATCAACCTGACAGGAAAATGATAAACTGCTGACAAATGTATATAGTTTGTCCAATATTAGCAATTAAAAGTAGAGAAACGCATTATTTTCGGGATGGCATTTGATGTATAAATTCCTCTTTTCGTAATGTTTATAAAAGTGTGCGATTATATATGTATTATATGACTATATATATTACTCTGTGTGTGTGTGTGGCTCTAAGGAGGATTGTCGTAATCTATTGGAAATGGTATTATATACCATATATCCCAAAAGACAAGCTATAAAACTGTTAACTCTATTTCAGATATATTTGAAAAAGGCCAACAGCTGGATAAAAGTTATATCTTGCTAATTACGCTAATTACATCAGCAAAAACTGAAAGTAAAATCATACCTTTAACTATACCAGGACAAATTTTTATATAAAACTACGTGACTCTGTAGCAGACCGTACCTTCCATAAGTTTTCTCTTCGTTTGAAGAAGGAAATTGAATTGCTTAAGCGCATTCAATGCTACATGATACTTATCGGTCCAGATAACTGACTGATCAATTTTTGGCATGGAGCTATATGTACCAGGAAAAGAATTACTAGCTAATTTATAAATTAATTATAAATTAATTTATAAAGGAATATTAATTTAATTATGTAAAGGAGACGATGCTGCTAAAGTTAAATAATTTAAAATAAGCTGTATTAAAAATTATATAGATAAATAATGAAATTTTTATTTTTCTGCTTAAATTTTTTTTAATTTAATAACACTCACGGATTGTTCACACTGAACCGGGAACGTTACATAACGCCAGCGTTAAAAGTTTTTAACTAGTCATAGAGCTCAATTGACCACGTGATATGTCAAACCAATCACAGGTCATGTCAGCAATGCTGGATGCAACATAGTAACGTAACGCTGCGGATGCTATGTGAACAGGCCTTTACAGTCATATTGTAATAGAACTGTTTCAATATTAATTAAAGCGCGTATGTTCCCGTGCTGTCCAATCATAGGTTTCACTACTGGCTCACCTATATGCTGTGGCAATTCCCCCCCCCCTCTAGGCGAGTAGGAACACCATTAAAATCGTCGCTAGCCGTGAACCGATGCTAAAGAATGGCAGACCCCCCGAGCGAAAGAAGACCACAATGGACACCTCTTCGGGACGCATTCCTGGGATGAAAAGAGGAGACAGTCTGGCGCCATATTTTTACAGTGGCCGACAATGACAGTTTACGCCCTGAAACGAGATCGCTAATGAGGGAGCGGGCGATGAAGATGAAATAATCGGCATCGTTTTTTGCGCACGGCTAGACGCTCAGCCTATCCGGAGCGAGCTATAGAGAGGAGGCTAGAAAGAATTCCGCCAGGGATCAAGTTTTTAAATAAGCCGACGAGGGCTTGAAGACCAGTTTTTGTGCGGAGAGTTTTTTCTTAGAGAGTTTAGGAGTGATACCTGATCTCCTAGCTCCACGCACTTTTAAGTGACTTGTTTTTTGCGAGGCTCTGCCCTCTACGTGAGAAGACCCTTTTTCACCGAGAAAGGTCGGGGAAACCGATCGGAACTTGATCTCCCCAATTGTGTTATTTCGGAGAAGCTGCTAGCTTCCAGTGGACGAGTGCGGGCCCTTTTTTTTCTGTGACCTGACCAGCAGTTCGTCGCCTCGTTTTAGCGACAGTGTGCTCCATCCTTGAGAGACAGTTCCCGATTTCTACTCCAACTTCTACGGACTGCTTTGTATATCTATCATTCGAGATCGCGGCCTAACCGCGTATATTAAATAAATCTGAAATTCTCATTATCTTGAAAGTCTCTATTTTAGTAAGCTGTCTACCTTACACGTAACCTGTGACGCTACCTAAGTGTTTGCTTTTGACACAAATCGCAGGAATACGTTACAATGCTACCACCTATGTAAGCCCATAATAAAGTAGCCAGCGAATTCCGCCCGGGAGGGGTACATTTGGTCGAAACAAAGTACCTGTCACGTTGGAAAAAAAACATTCTATTGAAGGAAAAACTAGTGGCCCCGTTGCTCGGAATCTAGCAAATTTCATTTTATCTTCGGCATAAAAAATACCGTTCTAATTTACGCAGCTCAATGCTTATAGAACTTAAGCATGTCAGTCTTTGCATCTAATTTATCAACTTTAACTGATTGTCACGGGCGCTCAAACTGAAGAGCCAAGCGGTCTTTTAGTAATGATAAATTTTTCATCTTCTATCATAGACTCCTCTTCCATATGTGAGGTTTCTACTACAGTCAAACCCCGTTATAACGAACTTCAAGGGACCAAAGGTTTTGTTCGCTATATTCGGTGGTTCGTTATATCCGAACTGTTAAGAAAAATGCTAGAGTTCACAAAATGTATAACTCCTTAGTTGCTATGTGTATTCAATAATAGTATATTTCAAAAAAATGATAAAATCTGTCCAAAATGATCATTAATGAATTAAATTGACTAAAATTGATTACATTAAACTGACACAATACTAATTAAATTAACTAAAAATGAAGACAACTGGAAATAAATTAATTTTACCTTCAGTTGTTGCTCACTGTTTTGATAAAGAAATAATCGGTAATCTTCTGCTGACGTGATGCCGATTTCAAAAACATTTTATGAATTTCTTTGTTCAATACGTCAAATGACTCCAACACTCTTTCTTCCACTGTTTGTGTGAACAAACACTTATTAATGATACGCATCTCTGCTGTAGCAACTGAGATGGTGGGGATTTCGTCATTTTTGTGCTCCTCCTCATCAGAATCAGATGCAGAACCTTCGATTTCAGACTGATTCATTTTAATTTCTTCCACAATATCTTCATCAATCGGATTTTCTCATGTAATGACTTCATCATCACATGTTTCGAACAACTGCATGTCACAATCTGGAAATGATGAATTTTTTTGCTTTTCCATCCACATCCCGATTGGTAAATCTTCATCATCTTCTGCTGCAACATTCTTTGCTTCTTCAACATTCGTTGTATCTTCAACATTCTTAAAATGTTTAAAAATTGAAAAAAATTCAGTAGTTGACTGAAAAAAATTTTGTTATAGCCGATTCTTAAGATTTCGGAGGTTCGCCATAAAAGGATAAATTAGCATTAAATACAATAGGAAAACGGCAGGACCAAAATTTTTGTTCGTTATATCCGGGAGTTCTTTATATACCGGGTTCGCTATAACGGGGTTCGGTTGTAGTTGCTGAACATCGGAAAAAAAGATTTTGCTTAGTTTCAATGAAGCACTTGACGGAAAATCATGTTGTTGGTAAAACTGTTATGGCACCTTGTTACGCATTTCATCGGCGGGGCAATAACTTTATTGAGATTGACTTCTTTAATAGAAGATCTGTTAAATTGTGTAGTAGGAACCCGTCGAAATTTACAGTTAATTATTTTAAAGAGGGCAAACTCATATCAAGTGACAAAAGTAAATTTCAGATGATTGAAAAAAAAATTATGTATTCAAAGATCTCCATTCTGATACCTAAACCTTATTTTTATGTGCTGCAGTTCTCTCAAAATAGGTCTTTAAGTATAAAACCCTCATAGAACTAATATATAGATAAAGTATTTTCTTAATATAAGACTGATAATAGAACACCATGTGCTTTTCAAAAGTGTCACTGAAATGAGAATTTTATGTAGATAAGGACAATGGCAATTAAAAATGTTTTACAAATGGAGTGTTTTTAAAATTTAAAAGTTCAGAGTGCAAGAACTAAAAGTAAATGTAAACAAAGAATCGAGGGCGTACGCTTTTCCCGCAAACTTTACATGGTAACTTTGCCAATCCACCACGCTCGAACCCACATTTTTCATTCTGATACCCCAATCATATTTTTACGTTCAGTCGTTCTCTCAAAATAGGTTTCTGAGTAAAAAACTTTATAGAAATCATATAAAGATAACAAATGGCTTGTTTTTAAATTTTAAAAGTTTAGGTGGCGAGCAATAAAAGTAAATGTAAACAAAGAGGCAAGCGCGTGCGCTTTTCCCGTAGACGTTGCCCCCAATCGCATATTCCTCTTCTACTAGCTCATCTACACGGTAAGACCTTTATTCTGATACCACAATCATATTTTTACATTCAGTCGTTCTCTCAAAATAGTTCTGTATGCAAAAGAAAAAACCTTATAGAAATAATATAAAGATTATCTTTTAATTATGAAACAAATAGAAGCTTTCCTTTGATAACTTGGTAGAATTGTGCCGTACGCAATTCAATTATGTACGAGGGTTGGGGCATAAGGCAGGGCAACTATTTTTTTTCTTGTAGATATGTGAACGGATCACAAACGCATATGTGTCATGTGGAAGTTCTGCAGGCATAGTGTGTATGCAGAACAACAGATGACTCTGTGATAGCTGGTAGTAGCGCATCGAGGGCTCTGAAATCAGTCAGTTGGTGAGTGTCGTGCGAGATGGAAGTAACCCGTGTTGAGCAGCGCGCTTACATCAAAATAGCCGTTCTCCGAGGGAGAAATGCGATGGAATGTCACAGTGAATTAGTAGAAGCCCTTTTCATTAATTTTGAAAAATGTATCATTTTCTGTACAGAAAAAGGAATTAGAAGTCAAAAAGTCGGCATAATGATTACTAGAAGATTATTATGGAAAACTACTACGGAAACAAAATAAAATAAATAAGGGAAAGAACCTCATAGGAAAGGGTATTTGTTAAATAAAGAGTCAGTAGACAGATAATTACATTCACGTTTTATATGCTTACTAGCTGAATACCAGTGCTTCGCTACGGAGTGCATTCAAATTAAATACAACGGTCAATGTATGCAATTAATGCCAAAAAAATTATACAACAATCGTAACGGATATTTTTAAAGACAAAATAATGTAGAAGAAAATATTCAAATTAAATACAACGGTCAATGTATGCAAATAATTTGTATCTTTAATATCCATAAAACGTACTAATTTGAATGAAATTCTTAAAAAACTTCTCAATTAGTTTAGTGGTTAAATTTTATCTTTTACTGTATTTTAATTCCTTTTTGTTAATATATTTCGTTGTTATGCACGTGACGCAAAATTAATTATCACAAAAAGAAAAGAAACCACGCGATTGGCATTTATAAATTAAACTCTGAAAATTAATCTTTAAATATTCACCAAAAATCAGAAAATGGAGGTAAATATTCGAAAGATATTTCATTTTAAAGGACTTTTTATGATCTTTCTCGTGATATAAATTTTATAACCCTCAAATTATTATTTTAAATGCAAACTTTAAAGAATGTTATAAATGCAGCTTAAAAATTTAATTTTAAAAAATCTAAGAAGAATTTTTCAAAAAATCTTTCTTAGTGCACCCCTTCACTATAAGAAAAATCGCCATGCAAAATTTCAGCCCTTTACTTCCAGCAGTTAGCTCTGTGCGTTTTCTGTCAGTCAGTCAGTCAGTCAGTTACGGAACTGTTTTATATATATATAGATTTTAATAACGCTTTCATGAGCTAGATTGAATAGTTCCACAACAATTCTACTCTACTTTTATGTTGATGAGATATGTCATCATCATATTTGGCATTACAGCCGAGGGTGGGCCACGGCCTCCTGTTGAAGATTCCTCCAGAACAACCTATTTCTAGACCTGATCTGCCAGTTCCTCACTCCAATCACTCTAAAATCTGTTTCAACAGTGTCGAGCCATCTTAGTTTTGGCCTTCCTCTTTTCCGACTAGTAAAGAGACTTGCAACAAAAATCTTCTTTACTGGATGAGATATATATTAGAGTTATATATATCTAGGATTGAATGAATACTTGAAGAATAGGATATAAAGAATGAGAAGTTAGTCTTACCTTTGTTCCAAAGGTTGTCGATAGCATTTTAAACTATTGATTGAATACTTCCCACATGAGTAAATAGAATGTAAACTGCGTTTTTAAGTATTTTTTAAGGACGTACGAATAATAATGACATGTTGACTACATGTAGAATAGGATACGAAGAAAAAGAAAAGCGACATCAAAAAACAGGAAGAAAGATACTTCTTATTTTTAAAACCAACACTGTTCTCGCTTTCGGTAAGCGAGTAGTTATAGAAACGGTCTCGTTCCGCCATCTAATGTCAAAAATTGTAACTATTTCGACAAGGATTTTATCTTGTGTAAAATATAGTTTTACCCACTTATTTTTATTATTGCATATTCAGTCTGGAGCAGTGTTTACATGAAAGGTTTTTAGTGTTAGCAACTAAACACTTTGTTTATTGAAAAATGAAATAACACTAATTAATTAAAATTAAATTTAGAATAATTAAGTCAGACGCAGAAAAAACACCATCAATAGTAGCGCTACATATCCCTAATTCGGAAGTTTATCACAAAATAATCTTCTAGAAAATAAGTCATTATTTATAAGACATTTAATTTCACACGACTGAAACTTTCTAAATGTCTTAATCCTAAGTTTAAATGAAGCTCCTTTAATCTATACATGAAATAATTTTGTGAGAAATATCTGACAACATAATCCAAACTTATCATTGATGCAGCGGAATGACTAGACTTAGTCTAACAAGCATAATGAATTTCGAAAACTTTATGTATTTCTGCGTAAACGATGTAAAATTTTCATACAAAAGCTCAAATTATAATATATTCTATTAGTTCAAAGATCAGATGAAACAATTTCTTTAAAATGATTCCATTTACTCATACGAACTGAAAATGAAGTAATCTTAGAGTATAGCACAAGTTTAAAATATAAATAAATATAATGCATCTCTGCTGTCAGTATTTAGAATGATTTCGAATTATAATTACATTTAATCATTTCTCATAAATCGATTTCAGTTCATCAAGTTGCTCAAGATATCAATTTAAGGTAGAAGACTACATTTGTTTGGAATAAATAATCAAAAAACCGCTTAGTGTCGTCATACGAATTAAAAAATACTTTTAAAATGATTGCGTTTCTTTTTCAATTGAATAGAGCTCTCAGTCTCTCAGTAAAATGTCTGATATATATATATATATATATATATATATATATATGAAATAAATTTCAAACCTCTTCATTATTAACACGCCTTTTCCAATTCTTTTATCTTAACGCAACAGAACGCCGTCCCTTTTATCTGATTTTGACCTAAACCCAACCAAGATAATCAATTAGTTTTTCTCCTAACGCCACGTGCGGATAGCTTTATATAAGCGTTATAAAACGGACATGTTCTAGAAGCCTGGCGAGATCATCATCCGATATGACGTACTAGAGTCAGGTGTCCTAAATTGACCAATTAAAGTTCATCCCGCCTGAAAATCCGCGCTTTTCTCAATAATTCCGTAGCTTTTGTTTGTCTGCTCTCAACGAGTAAACATGTAAGTTCGTTGCTGTCAAAATGTGCGGGCGGGGACCCGTCCCCGGCCAGTGTCGCGCGATGTGTTCGAATAAATCTAATTGATGTTCTACGAAACTGTGTCGGAAATAAAGACTATGTATGAACCAGTTGCCTTTTTCCTTCTGATATGAATCCGAGGTGTTTTATTGTCCTCTCCATCTACCTCGTCACTCGCTACTTCGACTACACATTATGGATGCGAAATGTTTGAAGCTCCCGGCCATTACTTCGCCCCGCCACAGTTTTCATTTGCCTATTTACGACTACACCCCGAGCTTATACTCCAATTATTATTACTTACACACACACACACACACACACACATATATATATATATATATATATATATGTGTGTGTGTGTGTGTGTGTGTGTGTGTGTGTGTGATAATATTATTAACAACCTATAATCGCCCATTCTGAACTTTCTCTCTGTTCTGGTAACCCCTTTTTCTACTCCTTGGCGAAAACGCCTCGCCTTTATACACACTAACTTCCTCCGCCAATTCTGGCAACCTCTCTGAGCTAATTCTATTTTGGCGCTTTTACGGTAGACGCGGGCTGGCTCCGAACAGATAAAAATGTGTTAAACTTTACGTAAAATAAACTTCAGTTATTCGTTATGATTTGGAATATTTTTGTTATGGCCTTGATTGCAGTATTTTCACGAGATGTCTATTCCGGACATCACACACACACACACACACACATATATATATATATATATATATATATATATATATATATATATATATATATATATATATATATATATATATATATATATATATATATACTGGTATAGAACAAAATAACAGGAACACCTGTGAAAGAATTCGAATTTTTTAATAGTAGGGGGTCGGGCCAACCTTAGCCTTAATTGCAGGTTGCATTCGAAGTGGGGTTAACAAATAAAGGTTTTGCACAAAGTTCAAGAGAATTCACACCCATTTCTCGGGCAGAGCGGTCTCGAGCTCAGGTTGTGTGCGTGGAAGAGGAAACCGAGCACGAACCTCGGTCTCTTAAAAAAAACGCCAAAAAAGATCAAAGATTTTGAGATCAGGGGACTCAGGATACCAAATGAGATGTTCCACCTCATCATTGCTCATCATGCTCATCTAACGATGTTTGAACACAGTGAGGCATGTGAACAGAGGCGTTGTCATCTTGGGACGCATTACGTTCTCCAGGAAACTAGGCTCCAGAGACTATGCTCCAGAGTCTGAAACATGAGTCTGGAAATGATCTGCGATAATGCTCCTTAGCGATCTTCCCCCTCGGGACTATAAGTGGTCCCAAGCGACACCAAGATATCGCTCCCCACACCATCACAGACTCCCACCTCTATGCTTCACAGTAGGAACCAGAAATGCAACATGGAACCAGAAATGCCATGAAATGCTTCTGCCGGTGTTTGCGAGACGAACACACGTCCGGTGGTCTGAAATAATGTAACTGATGATTCGTCAGACCAGATGACCTGTTTCCATTGCTGTTGTGTCTAGTTTTGGGGGTCTCGGCACCACTGTCGTCGCTTCATAGCATTCCGCAGCGACACTAACGGCTTTGGAATAGACAATGCCATGAATAGTGGTAACATGCAACTCCCGTTGAACAGTTTTAGTGGATACGGGGTTCTGGAGATGGGTGTTCATATCAGAGGTTATCTTCGATAGTTTGCGTTTTCGGGCGACTATCTTCTTCAACACTAGTCTGTTCTGGTGGGTCAACTTCGACTTTCGCCCACTGTTCTGCTTCACAGAGAACACACCTGTCGCAGGTTTGTGTAAGCTGTCATAATTTTTGACACAGTGTTCCTTGAAACACCAACAAAGTTGGCTGTTCTCCTCACGGACGCTCCAGCGAGGCGAGCTCCAATGATCATACCTCTTTGCACGTCGGACAGGTCAGATATAATGGCGCTTTGCTGGGAACAGAACTTTCTCATACAACTGTCAGAAATGCTCGATTGATTCCTTCCCTTTCGACGCCACTCGATGGCAGACTGTTGTGACATGTGGCGGGGTAGTATTGGACGGTCGATTACGACATATTTCAAAATGGGTGTTCCTATTATTTTGTCCTATACATGTATACAGTGGCGCACCCAAGGGGTGGGCTAAGGGGCCCTGGCCACCTCCAAAGAAATAGAAATTGCATTATGAATATTGAATTTGCATTATAAATATTTTTATCCGTTGAACTCGACCCCCTCCAAGATTAAACCCTGGGTGCGCCACTGCCTGTATATATATATATATATATATATATATATATATATATATATATATATATATATATGTATGTATGTGTGTGCGTGTGTATGTGTGTGTATATATATATATGTGTGTGTGTGTGTGTGTGTGTATGTGTGTGTGTGTGTGCGTGTGTGTGAATGCTTAACTATTTCTAGTAATTGTTAAATTGTCACTTTTCTTTGTACAGACAATGACAAGTATAAACATTGACAAGTATAAATAATGACAAGTACACATTAAAACTACACCACTCGTCACTCCCTGTGCACTTGTTGTTGATAAGCTATAAAAAATCCAGGGTATTTGCAATACTGTGTTAAACTGTCACTTTTCTTTGTACAGACAATGACAAGTATAAACAATGACAAGTACACATTAAAACTACACCACTCGTCACTCCCTGTGCACTTGTTGTTGATAAGCTATAAAAAATCCAGGGTATTTGCAATACTGTATTAAACTGTCACTTTTCTTTGTACAGACAATGACAAGTATAAATAATGACAAGTACACATTAAAACTACACCACTCGTCACTCCCTGTGCACTTGTTGTTGATAAGCTATAAAAAATCCAGGGTATTTGCAATACTGTACTGAAATAAATTATTTTTGGATAATTTTATAAAATATTTCGGTTGATACATAATTCGACATTATTCATAATTATTCGGTTGATACATAATTCGACAATCGGGGATTGTTTTCTATTATTTTAAAATGTAACTTGTCTGTGATTTATTAATAGGGATTTTTATAGCAACATTTTCGTTTGATATTCTATCTTTCGAAATTCTGGAACATTTTCTTTCCTTTTTCCTCGACTTAGTGTCCCGCAGAGACGCAGCACTGAGTAAGCACTATTATTTTGATGTACGTTTTTTTATGGGGGGGATGAAAAATGCTCCTTGCAGCCGATAAATGACAGAAATGAACAAACTAGGTTTTTTTAACCTTAACCTTATGGGGAACATTATGAAAAATACAATTGAAAATTCTTATTAACTTAGTACACCCATGTTCCATTTTATCGAGACTTGATGAATCACGTTTCAACTCATTTTACGAGTACCATCGTTCTTTTCTGCACTGTTTTTGGCTGGTTTGAGTAACAAAAGAAGATAATCTGAGACTTCTAATAATTATTTAAATTCATAATATAGAAAACAACGAAATGATGTAATGGCAGTCACTCGGATATGAGTTGTGTATAAATTAGATTTAAATTCGTTTCTTTCAGAGGTTGAAACAGTGTTAGGGCTTACTGTCTTTTTAACGCAACACTAACTGGTTCCTCAGAAAATGAATTTAACATAAATTTAATTCCTTAGTTACAACTCGTACACGTTATGTAACGAGATGATATATCAGGAAAATTTCACTGCGACGTTCTTAGACTTATTGATGACTCAGCTAATGTCTCGCACATCTTTTCAGAAGCAGACTGTCTCCGGTTTGATTTCTAGGTTGACTGGTTCTGTCTTAACACAAAAAATAATAATAATAAATGTGAAAATGGGAGGCAACGCAGGTGTTTGAACAGTGTAATTGGAGTATGTTAAATTGAAGTATAATACTCAGTTCATGGAGTGCCATCAAATATAAAGAGAAAGTTAATTTTAACAGAGATGACATTTTTATAAAATTAAAAAATGAATAATGTGCCTAAAATGAGTCAGACATATTTCAAAATAGCTATGCGGTCCACGGTCTTGTCAAAATTGCACCGATGTCAAAATGGCTTATATAAAGTGCCCTGCATGGTCTTGGTATAACGCTTCTTTAATGAACATCGAAGGAAAAATGGGTAGAAAAATATCGTCCAGTCATTGAACGGGAAATCTCTCTTCGTCCGGAGGAAAATTTCGTGCGCCTAAATTGTCGTTCTGGAGCAAAATTTCGCCAAAATCTCGCCAAACCGGTCTCGATTTAGTAGTTCAGCCGAATATATTTTTAAACCGTAGCCATGACTTAGAACATAAAATGAATCCGTATCCCACCCCTTTTTCTCTCGGACCCGCGTAACAAAATAACTTGCATATGTTTGTTTTGTTACGAGGGCCGTAACATAGTACACGATACCTCATAATATAATAACAACATAAAAATAGATCAAAATCTACATGCATTTAAGCGTTTATTTAAAAACTAGTGGGATTTTTGATGTTAAGACAATCTTTTGACTGTTTTAAACAAATCAGGTTTATTCCTGCTACATGCTACTGGTTACAAACCCGTCCGACGGGTTTGTAACCAGTTGCGCCGTGTGCGTGGCTCCATTCAATTACATAGGTTGCGACTCATTGCGGACTGGTTAGTGATTTGAGTCGGTAATCAGTTTCTTTTGAGTTGCTTCGTGTGCAGACGGGCTTAGTTACGATTTCAGCAAGAACCCATACTAAAACCCGCGTCTATGCAAACTGCGATCAGAATGAATCTGATCTTGCAAATTCTTAATGCGATGTTATTTAATGCTGTGACCAGAATCTGAAAACTGCTACTTCCAGACAGCTTGTAAAATTACTCTTCACATTATTTTCTCCTATACCTGTTAAAAGGACTTCAATGAATTAAAATAATGAATTAGATGAATGGTTAAATATAAATAAGTGTGGAAAACTGTCCTTAAAACATTTATTTTTTAAAATTAAATTATAAAATTAATGAATTGTGCGAACATCAATTAATCAATGTATAAAATTACAAACTTTAAACTAATCTAGACACACAGGATTAAAAAAGAAGTTGAATTTGTGTCCCGCATTCAATACTCTACCTGGATAATTTTGCATTAATCACCAACTCTGGAAATTCCCTCATTAAGTTGCGAGAACAACTCTCGCATATTTTGTATCACTTATTATGAGTTTATGAAGGGAGGTTGCTCTAAAATAACCCCTGTGTTTACTGAACCGGATTTAAAAGATACAACTTAACGCCGGACAAATGCAAAAGATTTGGAAGAAATTACTCAATAGATATAGGAGTTGTGTCAGATCGAAAACTAGCAATCTCCATCTTTTTTCAAAACTGAGTTAAGGATATTTTAGCAGAAAATATAAAAAATCTAAAAGCAATAAAACGAGGCAATCAAAAAGCGAAAAACGAAATAAACAGAAATCCTGCACTTAGAGCTAGACGCGCCATAAATGCAAGATTCTGTAGCAGTAATCAAACATACAAAAACCGAACCATATAACGAGGCAACCGACCGGTCTCTTCATCAGGAGGCCTAACCGAATCGGTTACCTCAAGCGGGAATTTTCTGAGTAGGATGCAGGTCTAGCCAAAAGACATCCCAAGGCCCCGAGATCCCCACATGGAAACAGAAAGTCAAATGCATGAGAAAATACACTACTCAAGTGAACACAAAAGAATAGAATAGAATTACAATGACAAACTCACCCTACCCCGTTAATTTGAGAAGTGGCGGTTGTAACGAAGAGTCAGCAACTTAACCTTAAGAATTGAAGCACCGCAATTAGAACTACAGCGTCACACCTAACTGAAATGCAAAGAAATAAATATTGAAAGAAATTGAAACGCTGTCAGTGCCTTCTTCCCGTAATTTACTATCTAATTTTTCTGTTGAATTATTTACAATGTACTAAGTTATAGCTAAGGATATTTTCTTATAGTGTGTCAGTAAGTTAATAATTACAAGATAAAAATAACTTTTTATATACCATGTTTTTAAATTTTCTGTTGAATCATATAAACTTGACAATTCTATGTATTAATAAATGCTTTTGTAAAATTATTTTTGATGAATTATCCCATCAACTTGAAAGAAAATGATCAAATACGTAAAAAAGAGGTATCAAATGCGTAATCAATCGTCTAGCTCTAGAATTGGAAGTTAACTTGCGTTTAACTTTTGTTCCCGTCCCGGCCGATAGATGGCTGCACCAGTCTACAAAACAAAATTAACTTAAAATGAATTCAAATCTGCTTAAAGAAGGCTAAAAGTATTAAAATAATTCACTGTCATCGTGTTCTGAGCTATTCTAAAAGTTTCAAATGTCTAGCTAGTCAGGAAGTTAGTTAAAAATCGATTGCAAGATTTGTACTGGACAAGCACACAAACACACAAACAAACAAACAAACAAACAAACAAGAAAGCGAGTTAATAAAAACATGGTAAAAACGAAAATCTTTTGGAAAATAGCCTACTAATAAAAAATAATGTGGGAATTTTTCTATAGATAATTTTAAATTTATATCTTCAAAAATTCATAAGATATAGTTCTTTGTGCCTTACCGAAAGAAAAAAAAAGTCTGATGAAGATTCCTAGTTTTGATCCTATTCCCGTCATATATGTGCGCGTGTTATTTAGCAAATTTTATTTCTAGTTTCCTTTCCAATGCTACATTCTTTTACTTGCAATAAAACTTCTCTTTGATTTGTCTCTAAAAGAGTTGTCCTATGAAACTGCCCGCTTAGAAATCTCGAATATTTTCAGAAGTATTTTCCCGATTTTTACACTCTTCTTATATGTAAATGTTCTACAGTATGTGTAAGCAATAATAGCGTATTCTGAAATCTCTCCCCAGTCATTAGCATCGAATTGAATTTTCCCCGAATCTCCTTTTTTCAGGAGAACTTGTACTCAACTACGGGTTCCCGATTTCCATTTTAGCTTTAACTGACACCCGTTTAACCAGAAAAAAAATTCCGCATACTAAAAATATAACGAACAGACAATTTTTACTTCTGAAACGATCAGATCTGCGGTTTTGGAGGATTATAACTTGTTTAAAAAAGGCTTAGCGAAAAGCAATTTTATTATTTCTTAAATGTTTTCATATTGAATTTAATTTCAAGATTGAAAGTTTGGCATACGGTGCATTTATTTTTAAAAAAATTTGCGTAAGCATATACGAGTGTGCGCGTTTACAACTATTCAAAAATTCTGTTGCTACTGATTTTTTCCCACTGAATTTCTCTTTATATATTGCCTAAATCAGCAAGTTAAAAATATCTCCATCCCAGTTTTGTAAAAAAACTGGGTACATAAAAAAAAAAGTATGACACATTTTTTTTTTTAGGATTTAACTTATGTTAAAAAAAACGCGTCTCTTCGTTTTGCTGTTTTGAAATGCTGCCATTATACCCGCCTGCACTGTTGCCTTCGCAAAAAGATATGTAAAAATTATCTGAAAACTAAGAGCATTAATAAAAGAGGAAACATTTTCTAGTACAATTACCCGTAATTGTTTTCTCTATTAGAGTTAAAAAAAGCCTCATAAATTATGCTACTTAAAACATTTATAATTCACTCATCCTGATCTGACAAAACTGTCTTTTGCCACCACAACGATAAAAACATTAATTACACAATTCAAGATTAATACTCAGGTGAAATATGGATAGTTAATATTCAAGGTAAATATTCTATAGTCAATATTCAAGGGTACAATATACAGTACACTTGAACCACAATGCATAAGCCTTATACAGACTTGAAAGTTTCAGGAAATTTATCAAAATGATTCAACTTTAAACTGAGTTTTATAAAAAGGATGGAATTGTCAATTGTACCTCTCGGCTTCTCGCCCCCTCAATTATAATAGCTTTGACAAGTTTACTAAGTAAGTTTGCTACTACAGACATACATTAGAGAGAAAAGTAGAGCAGGGAGCTTTAATTGGCTTAATATATTTGATCTGACTTCTTGTGTTATTACATTCCAATATTCATTCAGTTGTATATATATATATATATATATATATATATATATATATATATATATATATATATATATAACTGAACTTATGTATAGTTGAACTATACATAAATCTTTTAAAAGTAGGGCAGTAATATTGAGTTCACTGATTCAGATGTTCTGTAGAGATTAAGTTAATTCTAAGGAGTTTCAGATTAGTTTCGGAAGTATAGATAACTTGAGAGTTATAACACGGTTAACAAAAGATGTTTGCTAGATCATATTAGCTTGATCATCTTAGTCCTTTTATGTGAATTTGACATTTGTATTATCCCTCCTTCATGGTGTTGCATTTTTAATGGCCAACAGTGTATATTATATTACTTAGATTTTAAATGCTCCATTTCACGGGATTTTCTGTCTCGACTTTGTTTTTTAAGATAGTTTCTTTTATAGATGCAGTTTTATACTAAGAATCCTTGTCCAATTGTTATTAAAAAAGATCAGAGTTTAAATATAGTAAAAAAAACTCTAAAACTATTGCAGGGTATCCAGTTTCCTTTGAACTTCGCCTATTGATGGCATTTTTAAAGACAAATAATGCATATCTATTGGATGACAAATTATTTTATTTGGAAATTTTTTTTTTGTAAACAAGCCACATGAAAACAATATAGTATGATACACCGCAAGAGAAGATCCACTCTTATACATTACCATCTGGGTTTGTGGCGGCTCTGTGGTACAGCCCGCTGGTTTCGGTGCGGAGAGTGCTCGGATCGAATCCCGGTTCGGATCGAATTCCGCGCCACCGGGATGCCTCCGTTTATGTCGTCCCTTCATAGGGAGTAATCAGAGCCTGACTAAGGCAGGGGCATACGGGACAGTTGCCCCGGGCCCCACATTAAAAGGGGGTCTCCAACTCGAATAGAAAGTTTATTTTACGTTTCCTTCTTTAATGAACTTTTTTAGATGTGATATATCCCTTTTAATGATAGACATAGAATTGTCAGAAAATCAATAAAATGGACAGAACGATATTTCGTCTGACCATTGGAAGGGGGGGGGGGCTTTATAGCTATTTTAGATTCTAGTCAATTTTCCTGTTATATATGTATAATGATGTGAAAAATTTAAATACCTCCATAAAGTTCGGTTCTTCATTACTGAAGTAGTGAAGCAGAGGGGGGGCCCCCAAAGAAGTTTTTGCCCCGGGACCCAATTAGGCTAAGTCGGGCCCTGGGAGTAATGCTGTCCGCCTATATGGTGCTCCTATAAAAAAATGGACAATAAACTGCGGCGTAGTATAGGCGAATGTTTGACGACAATTGCCTCCGCTTAAAAAAATAAATAAATAAATAAAGATTACCCTCCAGCTGTATATCGAATAGTCTTCTCAACTTTATTAAAATTATCCTAAATATATCAATAACGTCTTAAAAATTTAGCTCTTTTTCTTGTGAAGTCCGCAACTTCTAATAATACGGTTTCTTGTAAAAGAACTTTCTGTAGTTTAGTTATAGATTTTGAAATTTTCGGTCCATTTGTCCTTCAAGATAGTGCTAAAATACATCAGTGTACTGAATATTTCTTATTTGAGTTTTCTTTGCCGGACCAAAACCTTTGAAGTACATATGTGAGTTCGCTTGGATTTCGACACGAGTAGTACAACAGATGCAAATTTACTATAAATGTGAAGATCTACTTAACCAATTGGTTTGCATTTTTGAAGCTCAGTTTGATTTCTCGACAGTATTATGCACTCCTAGCTTTTTAAATTTAAAATTTCCTTATTTTCTTTTTTACTTATTTCGAAAAGATCTGGCAAGATTTTTATTTAGACCATATCAGTGCCGCATACAAATGAATTCAGAACTATATTAGTAAATCATATAGGTCTGACTTTGCTATTTCAGAAATACTTTTACCATGTTTTTATTAACTTGCTTTCTTGTTTGTGTGTTTGTGTGTGTGTTTGTCAAATACAAATCTTGCAATCGATTTTGAACTAACTTCCCGACTAGCTAGACATTTGAAACTTTTAAAATAGCTCAGAACACGATGACACTGCATTTTTTTATACTTTTATCCATCTTTAAGCAGAATTAAATTAATTTTAAGTTATTTTCAGTTAATTTTGTTTTGTAGACTGGTGCAGCCATCTATTGCCCTGAACGGGAACGAAAAGTTATATGCAAGTTAACTTCCAATTTACTTCATTTTCTTTCAAGTTGATGGGATAATTTATCAAAAAAATTTTTTAAGTATTTATTAATACATAAAACTGTCAAGTTTATATGATTCAACAGAAAATTAAAAACATGGTATATAAAAAGTTCTTTTTATCTTGAAATTATTTAGTCTTTTTTTTGAGATAAGCTTAGTATTTCTTGTAGCGAAATTATTCCTAAAAATTCCTGATTTCTATTTAACTTTTCATCTACAAATTTCTCTAGGAGCATAATCCCGGAGTCGAATACCAGATAAAACTTGTGTAGATAGATCCCTCAAAGCCAGTAACATCGGTTCATCTACTGAGGTGATATTATAATAAAGTAGCCAACGAATTTCCCTCTCTTAGTATGGTCAAATGTTTTCCTGATAATGGCGTCTGCCACATTGGAAGAAATTACCTTTTTTAACCAACAGCATTTTTTATCCAAATATTTAATATCTTTTAGTTACTTGTATTTTCAAAATATTGTAATTTCTCTTACAGTGTCTTATAGTGCATATTAGTTTGTTCCCTTAAAAGAGAGTCCCATTTTCAGATTTTTGTGCAATTCATAAAATTGGTTTTTACTATATGGTTTATCCTAAAAATATTTTATTATATCACATTTATCTTGAATCCCAGCAGCTAAGAGCAGATTTTTAAAATTCCATTATGAATTCCCCTGTGACATTCATTTGGATGTATTTTATAATATGTTTCCATATTTCAGCAATATTTCTGCCTTTTCTGAGATCCATTAAACCACCTCCTCCATGTCCACCGAACGAACTCTACAAGATGTGCACAGGCAACTGCTCTGACTGTACTCAGAGAGGAGCGTGTCCCGTCACAAACTGCCTTGAAGGCTGCGACTGCGCACCACACTTTTTCAGAGTAAAGCCTGGAGGACCCTGTGAGCCAGTTGCCAATTGTCCTAGACGTAAGTAATTTTAATCAACCGTTTCTGAGACGAAACAAAATTACATTTGAAATAACCGTACTTTGTGTTTAGGAGACAGATCTGTGAGTACATTGAACAAATCATGAACTGTTTATTCCCAGAGTCCAAATGCACCAAATATCAAACAAGCCCACATGTAGAAAATATTTATCATAATGTAAGGACAATCAGTATCGCTGTTTACTACAGGAAATGAAATATAAACTTCTTAAACTTTTAGACCGTCCGCACACGGAGCGACTCAAAGGAAACTCAACTGGTTAGCGACTGAAATTGCTTATCGGTTGCAAACTCGTTAGTGATGCGGCTCCGCACACGGGCCGACTCAAAAGTGATTCAAATCAATAGTTTGCGACCTGTCATGGAAGGAAGAACATCATTATTCCGGGCATTATTTTTAGTTAAATTATTATCAGAAATTAATTTATTTTAAAAAATCGTCACAATAGATTGTCTTTGATCAATCGGTAAATAATGGACTGTACATATGGGCGCACATATTCCATACAACAAAAAACGTTAGAATTTCATTTCATCGCTAGGCAGAAGTCACGTGACTCGTGTACGTCATTTGGCAGCTTGCCAAAAGAGCGGCTGTAACATAGATTGTGTAATAACACGCACAACGCAAGAGAAACTGGCGACTGAAGTTGCTAGCGACTCGACACGTTGAGTTGCCTACGACTGATTACAAACACGTTGCTGACGGGTTTGTAACCAGTTGCGCCGTGTGCGTGGCTCCATTCAATTACATAGGTTACGACTCATCACGGGCTGGTTTGTGATTGGAGTCGGTTATCAGTTTCTTTTGAGTTGCTCCGTGTGCGGACTACCTTAAAGTTATTCTTGTTTTTCCCTCAACAACCGTAAATGCGTCTCTATTAACGTAACACCATAACGACTATCATTATCGCTGTTTACTACAATAAAAGAATAACAAACTTTTTAACTTTTTTATTCATAATTTTTTAAAGTTATTCATAGGAACATTCAGTATAATTTTTCACTATAGGAAACGAAGTACTAACTTCTTATTTTTTTTTAACGTACTCTTGTTTTTTCTCATTCATCGTGGATATGTTTCTGCAGTTGTTTTTTCACTATTCTGCTGAGAAATATGTTAATACAACTAAAGTTGACAGAGACAGAGGTCTCTATGTGATCACTTGTAGACAAATATTGTGTGATCATAGGCGTAGCGTGCTTTTAACATTGGGGGAGAGGGGGCACGAATTGAATTCAGTTAGGGTCCTCCTCAGCGAAATTGACTACCGGACGGTCCTTAAAATATGAAATATTATGATTTTTTGAAATTGAATAACAATAGAATTGATGTTTGAATAGTATTCAAAAGTTATACAATGATAAAAATAAATATAATATAAATAAAATGAGAAAAAAAAGTACAGCATCGAATTTTTGTTATGGATCATGTTATTGTTAAAAACTATGTTATGGCTAAAGACATAATCGAATCTTCAGTTTCACAGTTTGAAAAGGCGAAAAAAATACTTTCTTAAAAGTTTTCTACAATTTCCTGGTTTTAACTGAACTTATTTTAACATTTTAATTTATTCCAAATTAAGTTGGGGGCCCTGACGTATATGTGTGTGATCAGGGTATGGTCACTGAGCATGTAATTATTGTGGGGTATTCATTAATCGCGGTTAATATATATATGCAGTATTAACTGTAATAATTGACTGGATCCCCATAAATTCCTTATAGGAATAAAAATTTCAGCAAAATATGTCAAACGGAATCAACTTTTAATATTCAGCGAATAAAGGCGTACAAATGTGAATCAAAATTCTTTAAAAAGGCCGCAATGTCATAGGCCAGAACCTAAGTTTTATAAATATCTTTCTTTCTAATTTAGCTGAATGTGGCGAAAATGAAGTTTTCAGAGCATGTGGTCCTATGTGTGAAAGATGCACGACGTACAAATGTCGATCAATGACCTGTGAACACAAGTGCTACTGCAAAGAGGGTTATTTGAGAAACACCGAGCACGTTTGTATTCCTGCTAAAGAATGCCCCGTCAGTAAGTAGAAATTTTATTTATACAGCAGTACCAGAGAAAAAAAAGGTTAAATATAAGATTTGGATTTATTTTTACTGATATATGTTTTAATTTCCCATAACTGTGTTGATTTTTTCGTTTTTGTGACAGAAAAAGTAGGATGTAAAACACTGAAACGCGTATCACGTTTGACCAAACAGATCAGACACACATCCTTAAATGACTTTCTGAAGGGCGCGGTGGCCCAGTTGGCAAGAGCAGCGGACCAGTGTTCAGGACGTCCCTGGTTCGATGCTCGTCGCTGCAAATCCACCGCCGTGTTCACTAATGGTGGCCGGGGCACGTTAAATAGGGCGTGGCTGCAACGTCCTCCAAGTTCTTAAATTTACCGCTGGAGGTGCGGGGTCAAGTGTTCCAGTTTCGTCACTTGACTCGGTTCAAAATTGCGGGGCCGGTCATTTAGCCAAGTCGCACTCCGACCCTTGTGGTGCTAATTCGAAACAGGAGCAGCACCTTCATCGCCCATAGCCTTCGGGATTTGATCTGATGTTGCTGTCGGTCAAGTGGCATAAGCAGCAACAACAACAACAACAACAAATAACTTTCTTGGAAAAGGAGAAACCATCGTATAATCAAAGCATAGTCTAATGAACATTTTAGGACTGTGAGTTACACACGATGCAAACACTCAAGAAATATTTTAAATTATTACATACATATAAACAAAAATCCTGTGATTATACAGCCTAAATTAAGCGCATTGATATAGTTCTTTATACTTGTTTCCAAATTTTCAAACAAAAATGTCAAAACTGAGAAAATTTATATGAATAAGCACCAAAACCTGATCTTTCTGAATCCTTTTCTAAGTCAGATAATCCGTTAGAAAAATATGTTATAAATATATCACAAAACATAAAATTAACAAAATAAATCACATAGTCCTAATATGTTTTCCTCGTACAAACTTAGAAATTATATTTGTATGTGAGAAAAGTTTGGAAGGAATTTGAATAATATAGAGGAATATTTTAATAATATAGAGGATATTTAAAATATGCTCTATATTTTTTCTACAATCGTATATTTTGAACTAAGCTCTAATTTTCCTTTTCACGATTTGTGAAATAATGTTTACCTGCAAATCTGGAATACTTAGAAATGAATTCACAGAGAATTTTCCTTAAATAATTACTAAACTCTATATTTTAACTATTCTTACCTTTACTCTACGGTAAGAAAAGTTATAACGGGGTTTTAATAAACAATTCTTCTACTTGGAACGATATTTTCTACTTAAATTTTATTTTAACACAAAACAATTCACTTTCTTCCTTACACATTATTTTGTACATTTCCTAAGCTAAACTTCTTTGGCTAAAAAAAGGGAGACATTTCACGCCCAGATTCCGCTAAAAATTTCTAAAACTCTTTCGTATAAGTTTTTCACTTGTTTGTTACACTTAAAAAAACTTACATCGTGAACACTTTTTCCTCCTTTAACGATATTTAACATTACACAAACGAAGTAAAATTTTATTCCACAGTTATTCTCTTCAGAATCGAGAATTATTAATAAGAAAACTTGTGGTTAAAAGAAACACTTTGAATTTGTTTCAGAAAACATTAACTATATTCTAATTTATTAGCCTTTACCTTTCTTAACTAACTTTTAGATGACTAAACTTTTAGATAACTTTTAGAAGACTCACAGGTTGAGGGTATTATGGACAATTTAATTGAAAACTTAATTATATTGCTGCTTTATTTTAGCGTAGAGCTAAGAGCGGAGGATAAAAGTTTACCAAGACATCTGAATCACAAATTTTATACCCACTTACTCGTAGCGCTCATGTTAAAGCCAAAGTTAAATTCAAATCTCTCACCCCCGTAATGAATTCAACTAATTATTGAAGGCTTTATACTCATGTATTAAGCTTTTCTTTATCTCTGCTATGTCTTGATTTACTTCTGAGTATTTCTTAAAATTTTATTAATCAGGGACCAACTGTAAAAAAAAAATCATCTGAAACCATCTGCCAACCAACCCTTTTGGAGGGAAAAATAGGTTTAATCTTCTGTATAAACAGATTAATTTTGATAACTTATCAAAAAGTTTAAAATAACAATAACAAATTCAACGTAAAAGTAAACTTAACTGCACACGTAAAAGCCTATAAAACTTAAAAGTGAACTAGATTTTTGAGCTTGCATTTGCTTTACCAGCTGAAATATTGCTGCGACATTGCTATGACGCTAAGATTCAGCGTCACAGAAAATATATCAGGAATTTTTAAGCGGAACAGGAATTATTTTAATTACTCGGAATGTCAAGAAACTTGATTACAATAACAAATGTAACGTAAAAGCAAATTTAAAAATAATCAACGGCAAACGTAAAATACCCATAAAACATAAAAAAGAAGATTTTTGAGTTTGCATTTGCTAATTTTACCTTAAACATAAACACAAATTACTATATATATATATATATATATATATATATATATATATATATATATATATATATATATATATATATATATATATACAGGGTGGCTAATAAATACTGTGACAAATATCGAATCATTTAATTACACACAGATGAAATAGAAAATGGAAAATACAACAATATTATGAACATTATACATGAAAGTTTACCATGAAATAATTTTACTCGAATCGACCGCCATCTTTATCGATTACTAAAGATAATCTCTTACGCCACTGTCCTATTGCGGCAAGAATCATTTTATGAGGTAATTTGTCCCATTCACTCCGTATGGAAGCTTTGAGGGAGTCCAAACGTCTGTGCTGCTTAGCATTTACTTTAGACTCTAAAATCCCCCAAATGCAATAGTCTAAAGGATTTAGATCTGGTGAAGAAGGTGGCCAATCTTCTTGCTTGATAAACTTCGGGCAATTGGCATGGAGCCATTCCTGTGTTGTTTTGGATCGGTGGGACGGTGCAGAATCTTGCTGAAATATCCAATTATTTTTGGGATACAATCTGTTAGCATGTGGCAATAAACGTGTAGCCAATACTTCCTGTTTGTAATATTCAGCATTGATTTTTACCCCTTTATCGATGAATTTCAGAGGCAGTTTTCCATTGTGTGACACTGCAGCCCAAACCATAACAGAATTCTTGTTCTGAAAGCGTTTAACAGTTCGAAGATTTTCAGGTATATCCTCGAAGGTTGCTGAATATACAACATCATTTTTAGCATTATAACTTTGTTCTGTACAAAACAGCTTCTCATCAGAGAAAATTATTTTTTCAACACTTTTGCTACCGTGCCGGTTCAGCAATTTCTTACATCTTTGTAACCTTTTTACTATTTGTGCAGTAGTCAAACCTTGAACTTTTCTTTTGCGATAAGGGCGAAAACCCAGGTCTTCATTTATGATAAGTTGCATAGTTCTGCGACTGATGTTCTCTTCTGCAGCCATTTTATTTGCAGAACGTTGTGGATTTCTTCGTATCTTTTCACGAATTCTTTTGATACGTTCTTTTGTACGAACAGTGCGTGGACGACCAGACCTTGGTCGATCTTTACAGCTATTGGTATCCAATAATCGATTTATAGTCCTATATATAAACGTCCTATTAAAACCAAGGCATTTTAATTGCTTAAATATTTTACCTGCAGAAAATCCGCGATCAAAAAGCTGTTTAACCATTAACCTTTTGGCTTCCATCTTTAAAAATATTCTACATATTTTACTTTAAACAAAAATCGTCTGCGTTTACAAAAGGTTTCCAATCACACAAATAGATAGATAAATTGTTTTTCCAAACGATTAAAATTAACTCTTATTTTTTGGAGTGTTACAGTATTTATTAGCCACCCTGTATATATATATATTTCCATTACCAAGATGATCTTCGACATCACAAATTTGCGAAGTGATTTTCTTTTAACTGACTACGTCATCATTGTGCTATCCACACATACACGCATATATATATATATATATATATATATATATATATATATATATATATATATATATATATAAATGCGGAGGCACTTGTCGCGAGACATTCGCCCGAATGTGAATTACCGTGCAGACCACGCCTTGCAGACACCAGACCATTAGCCAACATCGAATGCTGACGTCCGCCCTAACTTACATCGCAAGACTACTGGCCATTTATTTAAGGGGACACCATATAGGCGGCCAGCACTACCCCCTACAAGCCGGTCCCGTAATTTAGAACCGAGTCAAGTGACGAGACCGGTACACTTGACTCCGCACTTCCAGAGGTCAATTTGAGACCTTGGAGGACATTTCAGCCACGACAGATTTTAAGTGCCATTAGTGTACACGGCGATGGATTTGCAGCGACCGGCATCGAACCAGAGACGTTTAGATCACTGGCCCACTACCCTTGTCAACTGTGCCATCGCGCCCTATACATACAGTGGAATCTCAATCGATCGTTCTCCGAACCATCGTTTTCCCGTATATGTCGCTCATTTCAGTTGGTCCCTTGAAAAACGATAGATCCAGATTCCACTGTATCTCTCTCTCTCTCTCTCTCTATATATATATATATATATATATATATATATATATATATATACACTATGCCCACTAAAGTCCCTTCCCACCCTCATAACTTTGGAACGGCTGCTGATATATGCATAAAAGTGGTGTCTAGGTATAGTAAAGTAGCCATGCGCTACTGAATTAAACCACCTACCGCGCCACCTGGGGGAAAACTGCGGAGTTAGCATTCCTATCTCGAAAACGTAACAAGATAGGGAAAAAAAGTGATTTACAAAGTTGTAGAAAATCATCGATTTGGTACGAAAAGATACCTTGTGGACATTAATGAGAAGACTACAACGGTTCAAACGCACATTTGTTTTTTAGTGATTTCCTACACTGTGACGTTACAAAAGGATCTGAGAAAGAAAAAAACAACTAATTTTAACAATATACTATTTGAGATGATCAAACTTCTCACCGTCAGCTGCAATACACATTTCGATCCTCGTTTGAATCTCACGTTGCACATGTTGGAGCATAGAGCGAGACACGTTGGCACAAGCATTCGTAATTCGTCGTTTAAGGTCCTGCAATGTTTGTGGAGGGGTCGCATACACCTGTTGTTTCAGGTATCCCCACAGGAAAAAGTCCAGTGGAGTCAGATCAGGCGAACGTGGTGGCCACTCTTCAAAACCGCCATACCCAATTATTTGGTCTCCGAATTCCTTTACGAGGTACTGCTTCACTGGAGATCTCAGCTTTGGAGTACTCAGCCATGACCACGAGCATCAACATACTACAACCCCAAGAAGATGTGTCTCTTTTATAGCTGTCTCAGGTGAACAGGCGTGACGTTTCTTACGGATTTGCTTACTGCAAAAATTTCGAAAACCAAGCGCAATTTGCGTTGAGTTGATGCGACACTGTTTTAGACGATCTACGTATTGTCTACTCTGTTTATAAAGACAATCAGTACAAGGATGAAACCCTCGAGGTTTGAACCGCGGTCCTTTTGATTGGGGATGAAAAGCGATATACCACTGTGCACATTGCGGTGTCGTGTTTTTCCCGAAAGATAATCATTTCTCCTTTCGTTCAAGTTTCGTGACGTCACAGTGTAGGAAATCACGAAAAAACAAATGCGCGATTTAAATGTTCTATTCTTTGCATTAATGTCCACAAGGTATCTTTTCGTACTAAGTCGATGATTTTCTACAACTTTGTAAATCACTTTTTTTCCCCATTTCGTTCCGTTTTTGAGATAGGAATGCTAACTCCGCAGATTTCCACTAGGTGGCGCTGTAGGTGGTTTCATTCAGTAGCGCATGGCTACTTTACTATACCTAGACACCACTTTTATGAATATAACAGCAGCCGTTCCGAAGTTAAGAGGGTGGGAAGGGACTTTAGTGGGCATACTTTATATATAAATATATATATATATGTATGTATATATGTGTGTGTGTATGTGTGTGAGTGTAAGTGTATATGTGTATGTGTGTGTGTTTGTAAACCATCTCACTATGTATTCTTCACACTCGCTTATATAGATATATCCAAGATTCAGATGCGAAAGGAAAAACTTTTAAAAGTGAAAAAAAAAATCCTAAAGAATGTGTTAAATTGAGTCTCGAGTTAATCTCAAAACAAATTTCTCTTTTTCAAAAAACAGACTCCTGCAAAATCGCTTTCGCTTGCATAGGAACCATGCATTCTATAATAATAGAACTCTGATCCATTATTGTAGAATGCAGAGAATATATTCCCTAATTATCTGTTGAATCCCAAAGTGATTGCTCAGATAACTTTTTGTTATTGTTTTTTTATGTCTGATGCCAGCTCGGACCACGGATGATATTCAATTTCCCATTCATATTCCTCAAAATAATCTTCCATCGATTCAGTCGTATAAATAGAGTCATTGTCGTCTTCATAAACAAAGCAAATTTGAGTTTGTAATGTAAATTGATATTCTACGATATAATTCCTCATGTTGTTAATGTTTTCAAAAATATTTAAAACTAGAATGCAATAAAAATTAATTATTTCTTTGTGAATCCTAGTGTGTGCATCTTGTTTGGAAATGTTCGAAAAAGGAATTAAACTAGGCTGCTTACTGCATTTAACCTGCGGTTCGTAATTACTTCATTACTGCACTTACGGCGTAATAGGTGCACCGCGTGAACTTGTTCAATTTTGTTCTAATGCACATTTCCTCTATTTATTACATGAACATTTTGTTTTTATAATTAATACGAATTCCCACACGAAGATATCAACTTAATACTACTCAATACAATGACATGATAAAACTATCTGAAATTATGTTTCAAATATGAAAATTGTTAATATAAAAAGTTTGTTGCAGTCAAATGAATTAATGCAGGCGAGCATCTTCTGTCACGTGCAGCTCTAAAACAGGCTGCTTCAATTTTTTTCCCGTCGAGCAACAGCGACAAAAGTTCTACTGGTCTTCGCGGCGCCGAATGGACTTTCTGCCAAGAGCAGGCGTGGGATAAACAAAACTAAACTAAACTGAATGAATGAATGAAAATAATGAATGAACTCATTTAACTGAAATATTTAGGGATATAAGTGTTCTCAATAAGTAAAATCGTTTTACTTGGATTTTCATGTTAGTAACCTAAATTTTTAAATACGAATAAACGAAAAAGCTCTAAATATTTATGTAATTGGATATGGAACATACATTAATGTATATTCAAGGGAATGCTAGAAATATAAGAAAACTAATGTTGGTTATTTTCTTAAATTAGTTTATCAAAATCTATGTCCAATATTTCACTGTGCATAAAAGTGTAAACTGTGGATATCCTAAAGAATGTCAGGAACCGTAAATAACAATCTATATATATAAAATGCGTAGGTATGCGGCACAAAAATCGACGATATTTCTACATTCCGAATGACAACGGCTGCAACTACCGGATGTAAACATTAGCGGCCAGCCGTAATTTAAAACTGCGTGTGTGTAGTGGCAACAATTATTACAACTGCTGATCTTTGGACAAAATATATTTAGACCTATCAAATCCAGTGTTTAGTCATGGACAGTTGTACATAGGTTTATCTAGAGTCCGTTATTTTGATTCTGTCACTGTAGTATCTCTTACTTCTGAAATACTCAACTGTGAATATCAAGAAGTTTTAAGAATATCATGGTTGTCATCCACACTGAATATTTGCTCCATTTTAAAAGTGAAGAAATTTTCCGAACAATTTATTATTTGATACGATTAAGTGTAGATATCTGAATTGTGAACAATAGTACATACAGAGAGTGATATAATCCATACTATATTTTAGTACTTGCTGAATTTTTGCTCCATTTTTTAAGCGAGAAAAATTTTCCCCAACAATTTCGTATTTGATGTAATGATAAAGTGTAGATATCTTAATTTTGAAAAATTGCACATACACAGAGGGATGTAAATTTTAAAATCACTGGTGTTGGGTTTCTCAGTTCTGAAGTAATAGAATAATCTGTTCTGAAGTAATGGAAATTCACATTTTTCAATCACGACGTTTTAGAATCAGCCTTATAGTGAATTTAGCAGTGATTATAAATATTTTTGGCTGAGCTCCCACTACCTTTTAACAACGTATGATGACAGGTAATGGTAACATTTCTTACATATGTTAATTTCAGTTGAGTTGTTTTGCAAACGAAAATATATAACTAAAAGCAATCGTGCTGGTCGCGCAGCGGCTTGTCATTTAGTATTTGATGATGGGTTTGTGGTGGCCCTGTGGTATAGCGCGCTGGTTTTCCGTGCTGTGGGTGTTCGGATCGAATCCCAGCGTCGCTCCACGAAAAATGCCTCCGTTTGTGTCGTCCCTTCATAGGAGGTAATGTTGTCCGCCTATATGGTGCCCCCATAGTAAAATGGTCAGTAAACTGCGGCGTAGTATAGGCGAATGTTTGACGATAAGTGCCTCCGCTTAAAGAAGTAGTAGTATTTGATGAATAGTTTAGTGTTCTTGACACACACATGATATGCTAAGATACAATATACTGTTTCAGCATTTATACTTATTAAAACAGAAAAAGTTTCAAAATATATTCTTTTCTTGTGATTCCACTTCCCACAGGTCTTATATGAATATGAAGATAAAATATAATATCCCTTTATAATGTGAATTTTACTAAAAGTTTGGAGATTGCAATAAATTTTAAAGCATATTTGATAATTCTGCATGCGATCTCTTGAAGATTTATTTAATCCTAAAACTTTTCTGGTTGTACACAATAAATTTTAAAGAATATTTGATAATTATTTCCTGTGATCTCTTGATAATGTAATCTTAAAGCATTTCTAGTCACATAAAATATTTTAGCAGTGTTTGCTAGGATATTCTTAGGCTAAAAAAGGGACAACAAACACAATTGGACGGCGGAAGTGAGTGAAAGAAATCAGATCAGCTATTTTCCGCTAGGGACAGAAATCCCTGTCTACGCTACTGTTATATCCCCCATTTTTCTTCGTATATCCAACGGTGTTACCCCGTAAAGCCTTTTAAATTTAACTTTAGAGCCTTAGTTTGCAGCAAAGCATTTATTTTGTTTCCAGTGTGCAACGACTTTGATTACCATGGAAGGAATGTGAAGCAGTAAAATATTTTTGTCAGGTTCAACAAAGGGGAGAAAAATGTTTCTCTAAATATTCGTTATTTAGGTCCATTCCTATGGATTAATATTCTATAAAAATTAGGCTTAGAGACTGAAATAAGCAATTACAATTCTTTTTCATTTGGTTATTTATTTACATGATTAAGGTAATAAGGGAGAGCTTTGTGAAGTCTGAAAGATTTTTTTTCTAAGAAATTTTTGCATTTTAAGTGTTAAGAAATTTAAGTGAATGCAATGATTCTAATATACACTACTGGCCAAAAGTATTGCAAGTTTGGGAAATCTAGGGCTGTTGTGATCAAATCCAGAGGCGGTCCAACAACACATTAAATGCTTTTCGATTCAATTCCACTCATTTATTATTTTTTCTGCTCAGAAATACTTGAAATTGCTTATTAATTTCATTTTATTCCGGGGAACCAAAATGGGTGCAATTTCTGATAACCTGTAAAATTTTCGTATGCTATTTTTTATAAAATTAAATAATTATATTTGTTCAATAACTTAATCATATCTTGTCTTTAAACTAATTTAACATATTGACATTAAAAAATATCAGTTGCATTGAAAAAATATTATTTTTTGGGGCTTATTCTTGAAAAAAATGTTAGATTTCTCAAACTTGCAATACTTTTGGCCAGTAGTGTATATATATACCGGGTGGTTATAATTAAACTTCCCCTATAAACGGCATCCTACAGCGCAAACGGGTGAACGGAATGCAACGAAATTTTGTATATGGACTATACACGAAATGCGTGTCGTATTGCTCGTCCAAAGTTATCTTATCGGGCGTGGATTAGTTGGGTAGTACATTAATTATTTATAAAGGGGTAGTTGGGTGCGTTGTGTTTTAAAATTATTTGTTAATAACCCGCAGTTTAGGACGTAATTAGCAATTGACGAACAAGTGAACTAAAAATATGGAAAAACAATTAAAACAGAGAGTTGATTTAAATTAAAATTAAACTTAATTTATTTACAATTTTTATACATTTGTACATTTTAACTTAAACACTTTCGTAACAAAAACACTTATCCATACATAAACCAAATCCTCAACTAAAAATTATGGTTCTAAAAGATTACTTTTAAACAAACAAGACGAGGGAGCACAGGATAATTAACCAAAACATCTAATACCACTAAATTCTTCTATCAATCATTTCCACGCCTATTCGTGAACCAAACTTTAAAAAGCAAAAGCAAAAACCTCTACCAAAAGGAACCAGACTGATCTTTACAAAATAAATTATTTGGACTCACTCAATGCATTGTATTTCGGTGCACTTGTAGATTCCCTACTGACGTAGGCCGGGGAACTCTTGCTTCTTTGGGCTGGGGAGTTTGCTGCTGCCTTTAAATCACTTCGCGCACACACACACCAATATTTCACTGCACAAACTATATTTGGGGAATTTAAAAATCTTTTCCTCACGTCGTAGCTCACCCCTCTCAATAGGCAACGGGGAACTTCAGTTTCCGTTTCGATACGCCAAAAATCAAGAAAAAGGTCTCTCCCTGAGAGATCGTAGGATTGGCTATCTCCGAAAGCAAAAGGAGAAAGAGAGAGGGCTAGAGAGAGAGAGACCTCTTAAGTTTTAACTCCTCAATTTATCTATTTTTTGAAGCCCATCCTTCTTCCTTGGCTCCCCCTACTAAAATTCTTTTAGACCAATTCTGAAATATGCCATCACCTCATTCGCTTGTTTTACTCCACGATCATTTAAATTGCCGCCCCTGCTCAACCAACGCACGCCCCCACTGGAAACACGCTTGCAAAAACCTCCCACGACGCCCTTGGTTCTCACATGCCGCCGTTGTAAATCCGAAAATACAGTCCATTGCGGTGTAATGTCAAACCCTGGCAACATCTTCTCTTAATCTTGTCTGGCGATCAACCTCCCAAGTTGACCACCGCCGTAGGACTATTCAATACCTTACATCACACAGGACAGGTCCGTTCTTTAATTAACGTACCGCTTTCAGCCGTCGTTTCCAAATTTGTCAAATAAATGTAATGATGACAGCCTTCGATCGACTTAACCTTTTCATATTTTTATGACATTTTTACATATTCGAAGGTGCATCATTACAATGCGCTCACGGAATTACGAAAAAAAATTTAGTTCCAAAATGTCCACCAGAGGGAACCTTTTCTGGAAAAACATGAAATTTAACACAATAAACGACCAAAACCGAATACAGAAGCAATATTAACATTTATTGACTAGTTTCTGATCACCTTGTCATCGAACCACATTAAGTAAAGGTAAGGGAGAAACAAAAATAGTTCAGTTTGCAGAAACAAGAACAGATTAGGACGAAATTGAACAAGAGGAGCAGTTGTTAATCGTGTCCAGGACGATGTAGAGAAAGCTGCTCCACGTGACCACTTTCATTCACCTGCAAAATTTCAAGTCGATGGACAGTGTGTTCAACAGCGGATCGTAACTGATCAGTAGTGAGGCTTCGCACATGAAGCGTTATGGAGTTCTTTAAGTCATTCAACGTCGCAACACCTCCACGATACACCAGCTCGCTCAGTACGATCGTTCGCTTTCCCTACATCGTCCAGGACACAATTAACAACTGCTCCTCTTGTGCAATTTCGTCCTAATCTGTTCTTGTTTCTGCAAACTGAACTGCTTTTGTTTCTCCCTTACCTTTACTTAATGTGGTTCGATGACAAGGTAATCAGAAACTAGTCAATAAATGTTAATATTGTTTCTGTATTCGTTTTGGTCGTTTATTGTGTTAAATTTCATGTTTTTCCAGAAAAGGCGCCCTCTGCTGGATATTTTGGAACTAAATTTTTTTTCGAAATTCCGTGAGCGCATCTCGTGTGCCCATATACAAAATTTCGTTGCATTCCGTTCACCCGTTTGCGCTGTAGGATGCCGTTTATAGGGGAAGTTTAATTATAGCCACCCAGTATCTATAACTAAACTCATGGCGCAACAGTCCGCTGTGAACCAAGGCCGGCTGTGCCCATCTCCGCTTTTTTGACCGTGGGCTTGGGGTGCCATACAGCATATGTCTCAGTCAGGTGGTCAACCTGACGTGGGACCCCCAGAGTTTAGTTCCCAAGCATGCTTGGTCCTCATTTTATAGACCCACTCAAGGGATGAAAGGCTTAGTCGAACCTTGCCCAGTCGCAAGATCCAACCCTGGACCTATGGTGTCGCAGCTTGAAGCTTTTAACCACTACGCCACCAAGAGGTGGCGCGTCTGTGTGTGTGTATGTGTGTGTATGTATATATATATATATATATATATATATATACAGTACAACCTTTGTCCAGAAAGTTCGGTCAATGTATCTATAGTTACAATGGATTGTTGTCTTACATGAAACAACTGTTACTGTCCTTCGAATTAATCCCCGTAGGCGGTAATGCACAACTGGGAACGGCTGTGCAAGTCTTGGAAACTCCTAGCGTAATCGTCTTTATGGATGGCCTTCAACTGGGTCGTAGCATTACGTTGGATGTCCGAAATGTCCGAAAACCTGTGGCCCTTCAGGGCTCATTTCAATTTGGGGAACAAAAAAATGTCCGGGGGAGAGAAGTCTGGGGAGTTGGGTGGGTGATTCAGGGACACAACTCGCCTGTTGGCCAGAAACTGCTGCACCAGAAAGGCAGTATGTGGCCGGGCATTGTCGGGAAGCAGGGTCCAGTTGCCTTGCTTGGCGTACTGGGGGCGTACCCGATTGATCCGTTGCAGCAGACGTTTCAGTATATCCACATGCTTAGCGGAATTTAACGTGGTGCCCTCAGGGAGGAATTCTTTATGGGTGAGATCCTCAGGGTCGAAGAACACCACGAGCATTCTCTTGATGCGGGATTTCTCACTTCGCATCTTCTTGCTTTTCGGCGACCCTGGACACTGCCACTTCTTACTCTGACGCTTGTCGCCGGGGTCGTACTTCAGGCACCAGGTCTCGTCTCCTGTGACAATTATTTTCTGGAAATTTGGGTTTCGATCCGCCATGTCGGTTAAGTCTCCACAGGCGTCAAGCCGAATTTGCATTTTTTCCGGAGTCAAATTGTGGGGCACAAGTCGGGAGCAGAGCTTGCGTTTACCCAAATCCTGGGTCAGTGATCTATGAAGTGGGCCATCTCACGACCAATTCCCACGTCCTCCGCTATCATTCGCACTGTCACACGGCGATCCTTGGTCAACATTTCCTTCACTTTCTGTACGTTGTCCGGGGTGCGTGAAGTTGCAGGCCGGCCACTTCGGGAGGAGTCTTCAATGGTGTCCCACCCTTCTCGGAAGTGTTTAAACCACTCATACACGCACTTCCAGGTGACAGCACGTTCTTCGTAAACTTTTAACAGCATTTCATGAGTCTCTTTTACTGATTTTCCAAGTTTGAAACAGAACAGCATATTCGTTCACTGATCCATTTTGAATATCGACCGAGCGCACAACACCTTCACTCTACAATGAACTGTTTCCACGCGATAAGCTAACTCGCAGCGCAGCCGCTCAGGAACTGGTTCAGACCAGTCTTCACCTGTCGGGCATGGTATGCGCCGGTTGCAAACTCTTACGACCGTGAGCACTATGACGTCATTCACCGAACTTTCTGGACAAAGGTTGTATATACATATATTTATTTATTTATTTATTTATTTATTTATTTCATAGATTGATAGATATTTATATAAACAATATATGAAATTATGAATAGTTTTTGAATTCTTTTAATTAATACTAAGTGTCCATCTGCATAAATGTATGACTTATATTCGTGTTTGCACTAAATATTGAAATTTGATTGATTCGATTCGGTTTGTCCAAAGCGAACTTCAAAATATATTTGTATCGGATGTTTCATATTTATATCATCAAATTAATCTTGCTTTCGAGCATTCAGTCTCAATGATATAGATACTTTAATCATAATCATATCGATAAATCGATAAGTTTCAAAATCAAACATCTTGGTATAATGTAATATGCTACGTCATGCTTTAACATTAAAGTATCATTATTTTTAATCTCCTATGAGATTTATAATCGTGTAAATTTACATTTTTACCAAATGTCTTTCACAACTGCAGCTTTAACGATTTTCTTTATTTACGTAGAGGCATATTGTTTTATTCTCACAATAGCTCAGCCTGTTTAATCTCCAAAAGCTTTCTTTTCCTGCTTCAGAACACTATAAAATCGTGTTAAAAATTTGACAACCATTATTTGAATTACCAGGTCCATGCTATTGTAAAATTAACGAGATCACTTTTATCTTTCGAGGGAGTAAATTATCAGCATTTACTGACTAAATATTTGCGAATAACTTCATTAGTTATTCATTTATTCGCAACATTTTCATTATCACCTACAAAGATAAACTGAAAAGATGAGTTCCTGTCTATCTTTTTTTAAAGAACTCACTCTTAGTGTATTAAAGAGGTTATTTAAAGCATTACTTTCGGAACACAAAGCTGTTACTTTAGGACAAACAAAGAGAAAGTAGAGTAAATTGCTGGTGTGAAACTATTAAAAAGTATTTTAAAGCCATTAAATAAATTAGTCCACAGTAGCAAAGCAGCTACGTCAAGTTTTTACATCCTCATCTCAAACTGTATTTAACATGGTTTGATTCTTTGGTTATTCAAATGAGCAAATTATGAAGTTTCCTTTCCTAAAATTATTATTTTTACGACTTGAGGATTTTATACAGAATGTTCTAACAGATTCGAACATTTATATCGGAATGGAAGAAATTCAGAGGCTTTATCAGAGAAATTTTATATTTCTTTAAACAAACACTTCAAGTAACTAATCATTGAACGATAAATTTTTATTCATCTGTAATTAAAACATTTTAGGATTTTATAAGGCTTATTATGTTGCGACATTTCTAAATTAAATGTTCTGTTGAAAGATATTTAAATTTTATCGGGACTAAGTGAAAGTATTCATACATTTCGATTCAGAAAAGAATTTATTGCATCAGTATAGTAACATTTTTATATCAATGAATTTTAAGGAATTTCGAAACCAGCTTTAAGATATTAAATATAATTTCATATATCTGAAAACTTGACTATATATTTCAGCTAGAGTTTTTCATAAAATGTTTTTACCAATTGCTTATATATATATATATATATATATATATATATATATATATATATATATGTAGGTGGTTATCAATGTAATGGAAACACCTATCAATATTAGTGGTGTTTCTGAATGTGCTTAAAGAACGAGTCTGATAACCGGGATTTTTTTATATAGTATAGTGTATGTATTATTCTACTATCAGGTAGCAGTAATGAAGCTAAGGGCATCGTGCTTTGGAGGGGAACATCGTAAAATGTCAAATCTTACAGACCTTGCGAAAAGGACAAATTGTTGGAGCGCGTTTAAATTGGAGTATCTGTTACTGCAACCCCCAGGCTAATGGGTGTTTTTCGAGCTATAGTATCGAAAGTCATGATAGCATACAGAGTGCACAGAAAAATATCATTTGCCAAACAGAATAGTGAACGAAAGGGAGAACTGAGTGAAAGAGACGGACGAGGTATTGAAGCGGATTGTGACATGAAGAAAGAAAACAGTTGCAACCAAAATGACCGAAGAGCTCAATCTGCATCTGCATGTTCCGGTATCAACCATTAGAGGCAGAAGGGAACTTTGCAAACAAAGCATTTACGGAAGAGTAGCTATAACCAGGCCACTTGCAATAGATTCCAATACAAAATATCGTCCAAAATGGTGCCACGAGCGCAAATCCTGGTCGAGTAATATGTCGAAAAACGGTATTTGGTCCAACGAATCATTGTTCACACTGTTCCTCGCAACAAGACTTGCGTATGTCTGGAGAACATCTGCATAAGCGTAAAATTCTGGCTGTCTCACCTCAACTGTCAATCATGGAGGTAGATCTATCGGGGTTCGAGATGGCATCTCACGGTTTTCTCCAGGCCGTATTGTAACCCTAAGAGGGAGATTGAATGGGAAGGACTTTGTCAAAATTTTAGCTCACTTGTTCATTCTATGGTGCAAACATTGTTTCTTGCAGGAGATGGCGTTCTCCAGGATGATAATCCCCCTATACATACAGCTAAATCTATCACGTATTGGTTTGAAGAGCATGAAAAAGAAGTCAAATATCTTATCTTGCCCTGTACAATCCCCCCGAATATATAGGGTAGGCGAAAAGTCCTTGTCACATTTCAGCTACCTCGATACACAATTCCCTCAGCGATGGATTGGACGAGATGGTCCACTAGTATGGCCACCTAGGTCTCCAGATTTAACTCCGCTTGATTTTTTCTTGTGGGGATATGTTAAGGACAAAGTCTTCGCTTCGAAAATGACCGAAATTACACAGCTCAAGACACGGATCATCGAAGTCACACGAGTTAGACGTCACATCTAGATGTGACACGAGCTACGAAAGATGCCCATATCGAAATTTGGTAACAAGAAACTTCTTCTGTAAGGGTAACTATTAAAAAGTTTTTCATATAAAATGTCATTCTATGGACTTTTGGTCCTGTGGCGCCCTCTTTTGGCAGCAGTTCGAAATTTTCTGTTGATAAAAAAACTTAACATTCTATTAAAGAAGTGACCGCAAACTGAACTCTTTTATGGCAATTTCTATTTTATATATTATTTTCTGAAATGTGTCAAGGACTTTTCGCCCACCCTGTATATCATCCATCCAACGTGATCTGCATAAGCGGATAGAGCCAGGTATCGATATCCACCACAGCATCTCTACAGGAATTTTCATTATTTTCCCCCCAATCATGGTATAATTTATTCTTAAACACTGTTCATGACTTGTATAATCCAATTCCAAGGTGAATCAGGTGGTATTACATGCAAAAGGTGATCCTTCGCCATATTAATAAAGGTTTTCATGATGTTTCTTAGTGTTTCCATTATTTTATAACCACCTGTATATATATATATATATATATACATACATAAGAAAGAGGTAAGCAACGATAAGAATGTGTGTGTGTGTGTGTGTGACCGATCATTCACTAGCCATGGAGTTGATGAGCTATGTTGCTCTGTTGACGAGCATGAGAGTAAATTCTTTGTCAATTTTATTAAAATCTAACTAACTACATCTCATATATCGTCGTTTTTTGTAACTACAAAAGTTATATTTAGAAAATGAAATTATAGTGAAGTCATTCTGCAGAGTTAATAGGAGTTAATCACCGTGACTTAACTGTGCTTCAGGAATTTGTTTTTCCAATGCGGAGGCCTTGTCCCTTAAACATTCGCCTATCATTACCACGGTTTTTACTGGCCTCTTTATTATGGGGGCACCACATAGGTGGACCAGCATCGCCCTCTGTCAATAGACGACACAAACGGAGGCATTTTTCGGGGTACGACGCCGGGATTCGATTCGAGCATCCTTAGCACCGAAAACCAACGCGCTGTACCACAGGGCCGCCACAAGCCCAATTCAGGAAAAATTATACACGGAATATCAAAGCATACCACCAATCTATTCAAATAAGAGGAACAATGAAACATGTTGTTGCCACTCTAAGTTAAAAATGTTAAACGTAGCATGAAGACAGCAGGTAGTAGGTATCCTTTGAGAAGTTTAACAACTATTAAATTTATAATATATTGATCGTAATTTCTCTGGTTTTTATCGTATTACATATATATGTGTTTGTGTGTGTGTGTGTGTGAGAGAGAGAGAGAGAGAGGGATAAAATATTTCTTTTTGTTTATGCAATCTAGGACAACGTTGCTCTCACAGTGAAGACTGGGCTGAGAGTGGACCCGTAAACGAATTCTGTTTACATGGCGAGAATGATGCGTTCAACGAGACTCAAAATGTACCTCAGTGCTACTGCAAAAAAGGTTACAAAAGAAATACTCTTGGAATTTGTATAAATGAAGCATTATGTCCATCAAGTAAGTGAGAAATTCTCTATGGATACATAAGATTGTTGAATTAATTCGCTTCTGAAGATATTCATGACTTCTTAACCTATATTGTTCATAAGTGTCAAAATGATAAAAAAAATAACTGTTGTGTTAAGAAAGTTTAGAAACGTTCCCCATATTTAAGGTATCCGACCTCGTTCAGATACCTTTTTTCAAAAAAACACATTTATTTTAAATCTGACTGCATATTTGGAAACTTCCACTTATCACATACTTAAACGACAAGTGAAAACAAATAATTTTTTTTTTATTTTTTAAAAAAATGGGAAAAAAGGGAAAAATTTGCTAAAATTTTGCTTTTACGTTAAAAACCATATTTTAAAAAATACTGCTGATTTTTCACTAAATTTTGTTTCTAATAACAGATATATATACTAAGGATGCTGTGAAGTAGGATATTTTATATATCTTTATAAATACCAGAGATATGGCATTGCATGTCAGGTGTGGTTAGAAAAAAGAGGAAAATGACACAAACTTTCAAGAAAAAATAGCTATCACTCATCATCTATTGCATATACTTAAAAAATTCCACTTCCATGCACTCATCAAACTCTAGAAAACCTATGATACAAAAATGGTAAAATTCCATTGATTAGTTTTTGAGTTATCATTGTTGCGATAAGTCAATTTTGCGAAAAATTAAATTTTCCAGAAAATGAATTTAAAGTTTTCATTATCATTTTTCTACATGAAGTATTATTTTTATGAACCTAAAATTCTCCTCATTCAAAAGTGACACCTTTCTTTTTATCATTTGCATCACTTACTTTCTTTTGAATACCCCTTAATTTTTTCCATGCTACTTATGTAGAAGTTATAAAATGACACTTGAAATCTACGATTCACACAAAATCCAAAAAACACTTTAAAAAAGTAAAACACATAATTATTCAAAATCTGATTGCATGTGTGGAAAGATGTATTTATAATTAACTTAAACGACAAGGCAAAACATTTAAAAAAAATTATATTGCTTATGTTCCCTGTACTTGCTTATGTTCCCTGGCCGGAAGTATTGCACACGAGATCCATATAGGCTTTCGGACAGAAGGGTGCATCTCCGGTTTATAAGGGCACTCAAAGCGTCGGAGTCCGACTTAGCCAGATGCCACCTGAATTTCCTCCGACGATCCCCAGGGGTGACATCTGTTGGGTTCATACCTTCTCCCACTCCCTCTGAGGTCATAGAAGAACTTTCCGGTCTATTAATTTAACGTGCCCATATCCATCCTAGACACGAAGTTATTTAATGGCGCTTGTTGAGATTCGATCTGAACACCCTCAGCACCGCGCTATCCTCAGGCTACCTCGGGCCCCACACTAAATATTGAAAGTTTCAAACTCCACCAGGGTTGGGACCCTTGGGAAAGTGTAAAATCCTCGAATACCTCTAGGTCTTCAAAACATCAATGTATTTCACACGCACAAAAACTGTAAAAGCAGAATACTTGCAATACAAGAGTATGTTTTTTCAATTTAAAATAGTGGTAACAATAATGTAAGGGCAAAATTCGAGGGTTGGTTTAGTTTGGAGCGCTATGGTCAACTTTTAGCTACACAAGGGCTAATTAAACCGAGACCGACGGTTTAAAGACGATTTAGAACGGCTATAAACATCCATGCCAACAGTGGGACTCGAACCCACAGGATCTGAAGCGAATGCCAGCGCCCTAGCCATTCGGCCATCTCCTGGCGTAAAATTCGAGGGACACACGCGAAAACGGCTGGGTAGTATTTAGATAAAAATCATGTCACTTCCAAAGTTCGTAATCTGCAATTTTTAGCGCACTTTCCCTGTTCCATTTTCTGTGCGGGGTAGTTTATGTGCTATCTTTTATCATTATTTACTCAAAATTGACTCCAAAACTATTCAAAAATGCCCTGATTTTTTTATCCGAAATGTCCATGTTCCACATTAATTTTAAAAGAAGACGACGCATTCCCGGAAATAATCATTTTCCAAATGCGCAATTATTATTTTTTTCCCCAAATGCGTAGGGACTTGTGATGAGATATTTGTATTTTATTATTCAGCGCGGAGTCTTACTGGCTACTTTAGTGTGGGAGCACCCTGAGCCAGTATTGCTCTCTACGAAGGGACAATTCGTTAACGACCAAGGCTCATACGGGTTTTGAGCCTAAGTCCACTGCGTGCAAGCTCCCGACACTAACCACTATACCATATAAGCGGCAATACGCAATTATTAAAACATACAAACTTCAAATGCGAATTGTCGGAAAAAACAATATTGTATGCTTTGCTGCTATATTGCATACTTTCTCCTTCAGTTCGAAAATAAATATGTTACGTATGTGTGTAGTTGATGGCTTCATTAATTAACAGCTGCCGAGGAAAGTCTTTACAGTTTTTAATAAATCAACACTTGGAAAAAGTAATCTAAAAACGCTTCCGTATACATTACTTACTTTTAATACCTTATTCGGCCTGCAAGATGCAATAATTATTAAAGAAAAAGGGAATTTTTCCTTTATGAATATATTAAGGGGGTCCGGGACACATTTAAAATTTTTTTTATTTATTGAGTTAAAATTTTGAATTTTTTTATGATGGTTAACCATATAATTTGTAAATAAAATCACTTCCTAAAACTTCTCAAAATAATTTTTAAAAATTTTAAAATTTTTAAAAAAGTGGGGTTATTTAAAATTGTTATAACTCGAAATATTATTTGTCGAATTTCAATTCTTTTTCATTTAATTAAACAGAAATATATAAGTTTTAATTTTTATTCAGCATTTTTTTAAATATTAATTTTATTAAAAATTAAAATATTTATATTAAAAACTACAAAAAAAATTATGTAACATATTTTTAAAAAATCATATTTTCAAAAGTAAGCATTTTTTTCAAATTTTCTGAATCAAAATTAAAATAGTTGAAAAAGACATGTTCCAAGTTCCAACCATTATATCTTTAACGGTTCTTGAGTTATAATAATTTAAAGACGAGAAATGGGTAAAAAACCCATCATGCAGAAAAACACACTTACA